>CM055354.1:3025365-3061086 GCA_029228515.1 Populus alba x Populus x berolinensis | reverse complement strand
CCTTACCACCGCCATGACTAGAGTACCGCCTCAAAAGGTCCATAACAATAGATCCGACCGTTGGATCGCTATAAAAGTTTTTTCACGAGTTTTGAGAGGCTGTTTTACTTGGAGTAGCGTGGAATCAGTACCGGACTCCGACGATGCCCAGTCGACCTTACCGCCGACATGACTAGAGTACCGGGTAAAAAGGTCCATAACAGTAGATCCGACCGTTGGATCGCTCTAAAATTTTTTTCACGAGTTTCCGGAAGCTGTTTTAATTGGAGTAGCGTGAATCAGTATTGCACAACGTCGCTGCACGGTCGGGCCTTAACACGGACATGAGTAGAGTACGGCTCAAAAGGTCCATAACTATAGATCCGACCGTTGGATCGGTCTAAAATTTTTTTCACGACTTTCCGGAGGCTGTTTTACTTCGAGTAGCGTGTAATCAGACCGCAATCCGACGCTGTCTGGTCGGGCCTTACCAGCGACATAACTAAAGTACCGGCTCAAAAGGTCCATAACAATAGATCCGACCGTTGGATCGCTATAAAAGTTTTTTCACGTGTTTCTGGACGCTGTTTTACTTGGAGTAGCTTGGAATCAGCACCCACTCCAACGATGCCAGTCGGACCTTACCACGGACACGACTAGAGGGCCGGGTAAAAAGGTCCATAACAGTAGATCCGACCGTTGGATCGCTCTAAAATTTTTTTCACGAGTTTCCGGAAGCTGTTTTAATTGGAGTAGCGTGGAATCAGTATTGCACACTCGCTGCACGGTCGGGGGGCCTTAACACGGACATGAGTAGAGTACCGGCTCAAAAGGTCCATAACTATAGATCCGACCGTTGGATCGGTCTAAAATTTTTTTCACGACTTTCCGGAGGCTGTTTTACTTCGAGTAGCGTGTAATCAGAACCGCACTCCGACGCTGTCCGGTCGGGCCTTACCACCGCCATGACTAGAGTACCGGCTCAAAAGGTCCATAACAATAGATCCGACCGTTGGATCGCTATAAAAGTTTTTTCACGAGTTTCCGGAGGCTGTTTTACTTGGAGTAGCTTGGAATCAGCACCCCACTCCAACGATGCCAGTCGGACCTTACCACGGACACGACTAGAGGGCGGGTAAAAAGGTCCATAACAATAGATCTGACCGTTGGATCGCTCTAAAATTTTTTTCACGAGTTTCCGGAAGCTGTTTTACTTGGAGTAGCGTGGAATCAGTACCGCACTCCGACGCTGTTCGGTCGGGCCTTAACACCGACAGGAGTAGAGTACCGGCTCAAAAGGTCCATAACTATAGATCCGACCATGGATCGGTCTAAAATTTTTTTCACGACTTTCCGGAGGCTGTTTTACTTCGAGTAGCGTGTAATCAGAACCGCACTCCGACGCTGTCCGGTCGGGCCTTACCACCGCAATGACTAGAGTACCGGCTCAAAAGGTCCATAACAATAGATCCGACCGTTGGATCGCTATAAAAGTTTTTTCACGAGTTTCCGGAGGCTGTTTTACTTGGAGTAGCTTGGAATCAGTACCCCACTCCAACGATGCCAGTCGGACCTTACCACGGACACGACTAGAGGGCGGGTAAAAAGGTCCAATAACAATAGATCCGACCATTGGATCGCTTTAAATTTTTTTTCACGACATTCCGGAGGCTGTTTTACTTGGAGTGGCTTGGAATCCGTACCCCACTCCAACGATGCCAGTCGGACCTTACCACGGACACGACTAGAGGCTGGTCAAAAGGTCCATAACAATAGATCCGACTGTTGGATCGCTACAAAAGTTTTTTCACGAGTTTCCGGATGCTGTTTTACTTGGAGTAGCTTGGAATCAGTACCCCACTCCAACGATCCCAGTCGGACCTTACCACGGACACGACTAGAGGGCCGGGTAAAAAGGTCCATAACAATAGATCCGACCGTTGGATCGCTGTAAAATTTTTTTCATGAGTTTCCGGAAGTTGTTTTACTGGGAGTAGCTTGGAATCAGTACCGCACTCCGACGATGTCCGGTCGGGCCTTAACACCGACATGAGTAGAGTACCGGCTCAAAAGGTCCATAACTATTGATCCGACCGTTGGATCGGTCTGAAATTTTTTTCACGACTTTCCGGAGGCTGTTTTACTTCGAGTAGCGTGTAATCAGAACCGCACTCCGACGCTGTCCGGTAGGCCCTTACCACCGCCATGACTAGAGTACCGCCTCAAAAGGTCCATAACAATAGATCCGACCGTTGGATCGCTATAAAAGTTTTTTCACGAGTTTTGAGAGGCTGTTTTACTTGGAGTAGCGAGGAATCAGTACCGGACTCCGGCGATGCCCAGTCGGACCTTACCGCCGACATGACTAGAGTACCGGGTAAAAGGTCCATAACAGTAGATCCGACCGTTGGATCGCTCTAAAATTTTTTTCACGAGTTTCCAGAAGCTGTTTTAATTGGAGTAGCGTGGAATGAATCAGTATTGCACACGTCGCTGCACGGTCGGGCCTTAACACGGACATGAGTAGAGTACGGCTCAAAAGGTCCATAACTATAGATCCGACCGTTGGATCGGTCTAAAATTTTTTTTCACGACTTTCCGGAGGCTGTTTTACTTCGAGTATCGTGTAATCAGAACCGCACTCCGACGCTGTCCGGTCGGGCCTTACCAGCGACATGACTAGAGTACCGGCTCAAAAGGTCCATAACAATAGATCCGTCCGTTGGATCGCTATAAAAGTTTTTTCACGTGTTTCTGGAGGCTGTTTTACTTGGAGTAGCTTGGAATCAGCACCCCACTCCAACGATGCCAGTCGGACCTTACCACGGACACGACTAGAGGCCGGGTAAAAAGGTCCATAACAATAGATCTGACCGTTGGATCGCTCTAAAATTTTTTTCACGAGTTTCCGGAAGCTGTTTTACTTGGAGTAGCTTGGAATCAGTACCGCACTCCGACGATGTCCGATCGGGCCTTAACACCGACATGAGTAGAGTACCGGCTCAAAGGTCCATAACTATTGATCCGACCGTTGGATCGGTCTAAAATTTTTTTCACGACTTTCCGGAGGCTGTTTTACTTCGAGTAGCGTGTAATCAGAACCGCACTCCGACGCTGTCCGGTAGGGCCTTACCACCGCCATGACTAGAGTACCGCCTCAAAAGGTCCATAACAATAGATCCGACCGTTGGATCGCTATAAAAGTTTTTTCACGTGTTTCTGGAGGCTGTTTTACTTGGAGTAGCTTGGAATCAGCACCCCACTCCAACGATGCCAGTCGGACCTTACCACGGACACGACTAGAGGGCCGGGTAAAAAGGTCCATAACAATAGATCCGACCGTTGGATCGCTCTAAAATTTTTTTCACGAGTTTCCAGAAGCTGTTTTACTTGGAGTAGCGTGGAATCAGTACCGCACCCCGACGCTGTCCGGTCGGGCCTTAACACCGACAGTAGTAGAGTTCCGGCTTAAAAGGTCCATAACAATAGATCCGACCGTTGGATCGGTCTAAAATTTTTTTCACGACTTTCCGGAGGCTGTTTTACTTCGAGTATCGTGTAATCAGAACCGCACTCCGACGCTGTCCGGTCGGGCCTTACCAGCGACATGACTAGAGTACCGGCTCAAAAGGTCCATAACAATAGATCCGACCGTTGGATCGCTATAAAAGTTTTTTCACGTGTTTCTGGAGGCTGTTTTACTTGGAGTAGCTTGGAATCAGCACCCACTCCAACGATGTCAGTCAGACCTTACCACGGACACGACTAGAGGGCCGGGTAAAAAGGTCCATAACAATAGATCCGACCATTGGATCGGTCTAAAATTTTTTTCACGACATTCCGGAGGCTGTTTTACTTGGAGTAGCTTGGAATCAGTACCCCACTCCAACGATGCCAGTCGGACCTTACCACCGCCATGACTAGAGTACCGGCTCAAAAGGTCCATAACAATAGATCCGACCGTTGGATCGCTATAAAAGTTTTTTCACGAGTTTCCGGAGGCTGTTTTACTTCGAGTAGCGTGTAATCAGAACCGCACTCCGACGCTGTCCGGTCGGGCCTTACCACCGCCATGACTAGAGTACGGCTCAAAAGGTCCATAACAATAGATCCGACCGTTGGATCGCTATAAAAGTTTTTTTCACGAGTTTCCGGAGGCTGTTTTACTTGGAGTAGCTTGGAATCAGTACCCCACTCCGACGCTGTCCGGTCGGGCCTTACCACGGACACGACTAGAGGGCGGGCTAAAAAGGTCCATAACAATAGATCCGACCATTGGATCGCTTTAAAATTTTTTTTCACGACATTCCGGAGGCTGTTTTACTTGGAGTAGCTTGGAATCAGTACCCCACTCCAACGATCCCAGTCGGACCTTACCACGGACACGACTAGAGGGCCGGGTAAAAAGGTCCATAACAATAGATCCGACCGTTGGATCGCTGTAAAATTTTTTTCATGAGTTTCCGGAAGTTGTTTTACTGGGAGTAGCTTGGAATCCGTACCCCACTCCGACGATGTCCGGTCGGGCCTTAACACCGACATGAGTAGAGTACCGGCTCAAAAGGTCCATAACTATAGATCCGACCGTTGGATCGGTCTAAAATTTTTTTCACGACTTTCTGGAGGCTGTTTTACTTCGAGTAGCGTGTAATCAGAACCGCACTCCGACGCTGTCCGGTAGGGCCTTACCACCGCCATGACTAGAGTACCGCCTCAAAAGGTCCATAACAATAGATCCGACCGTTGGATCGCTATAAAAGTTTTTTCACGAGTTTTGAGAGGCTGTTTTACTTGGAGTAGCGAGGAATCAGTACCGCACTCCGGCGATGCCCAGTCGGACCTTACCGCCGACATGACTAGAGTACCGGGTAAAAAGGTCCATAACAGTAGATCCGACCGTTGGATCGCTCTAAAATTTTTTTCACGAGTTTCCAGAAGCTGTTTTAATTGGAGTAGCGTGGAATCAGTATTGCACTCCGTCGCTGCACGGTCGGGCCTTAACACGGACATGAGTAGAGTACCGGCTCAAAAGGTCCATAACTATAGATCCGACCGTTGGATCGGTCTAAAATTTTTTTCACGACTTTCCGGAGGCTGTTTTACTTCGAGTAGCGTGTAATCAGAACCGCACTCCGATGCTGTCCGGTCGGGCCTTACCAGCGACATGACTAGAGTACCGGCTCAAAAGGTCCATAACAATAGATCCGACCGTTGGATCGCTATAAAAGTTTTTTCACGTGTTTCTGGAGGCTGTTTTACTTGGAGTAGCTTGGAATCAGCACCCCACTCCAACGATGCCAGTCGGACCTTACCACGGACACGACTAGAGGGCCGGGTAAAAAGGTCCATAACAATAGATCTGACCGTTGGATCGCTCTAAAATTTTTTTCACGAGTTTCCGGAAGCTGTTTTACTTGGAGTAGCGTGGAATCAGTACCGCACTCCGACGCTGTTCGGTCGGGCCTTAACACCGACAGGAGTAGAGTACCGGCTCAAAAGGTCCATAACTATAGATCCGACCATTGGATCGGTCTAAAATTTTTTCACGACTTTCCGGAGGCTGTTTTACTTCGAGTATCGTGTAATCAGAACCGCACTCCGACGCTGTCCGGTCGGGCCTTACCACCGACATGACTAGAGTACCGGCTCAAAAGGTCCATAACAATAGATCCGTCCGTTGGATCGCTATAAAAGTTTTTTCACGAGTTTCTGGAGGCTGTTTTACTTGGAGTAGCTTGGAATCAGCACCCCACTCCAACGATGTCAGTCAGACCTTACCACGGACACGACTAGAGGGCCGGGTAAAAAGGTCCATAACAATAGATCCGACCATGGGATCGGTCTAAAATTTTTTTCACGACATTCCGGAGGCTGTTTTACTTGGAGTGGCTTGGAATCCGTACCCCACTCCAACGATGCCAGTCGGACCTTACCACCGCCATGACTAGAGTACCGGCTCAAAAGGTCCATAACAATAGATCCGACCGTTGGATCGCTATAAAAGTTTTTTCACGAGTTTCCGGAGGCTGTTTTACTTCGAGTAGCGTGTAATCAGAACCGCACTCCGACGCTGTCGGTCGGGCCTTACCACCGCCATGACTAGAGTACCGGCTCAAAAGGTCCATAACAATAGATCCGACCGTTGGATCGCTATAAAATTTTTTTCACGAGTTTCCGGAGGCTGTTTTACTTGGAGTAGCTTGGAATCCGTACCCCACTCCGACGCTGTCCGGTCGGGCCTTACCACGGACACGACTAGAGGGCGGGTCAAAAGGTCCATAACAATAGATCCGACCATTGGATCGCTTTAAAATTTTTTTCACGAGTTTCCGGAGGCTGTTTTACTTGGAGTAGCTTGGAATCAGTACCCCACTCCAACGATCCCAGTCGGACCTTACCACGGACACGACTAGAGGGCCGGGTAAAAAGGTCCATAACAATAGATCCGACCGTTGGATCGCTGTAAAATTTTTTTCATGAGTTTCCGGAAGTTGTTTTACTGGGAGTAGCTTGGAATCCGTACCCCACTCCGACGATGTCCGGTCGGGCCTTAACACCGACATGAGTAGAGTACCGGCTCAAAACGTCCATAACTATTGATCCGACCGTTGGATCGGTCTAAAATTTTTTTCACGACTTTCCGGAGGCTGTTTTACTTCGAGTAGCGTGTAATCAGAACCGCACTCCGACGCTGTCCGGTAGGCCCTTACCACCGCCATGACTAGAGTACCGCCTCAAAAGGTCCATAACAATAGATCCGACCGTTGGATCGCTATAAAAGTTTTTTCACGAGTTTTGAGAGGCTGTTTTACTTGGAGTAGCGAGGAATCAGTACCGGACTCCGGCGATGCCCAGTCGGACCTTACCGCCGACATGACTAGAGTACCGGGTAAAAAGGTCCATAACAGTAGATCCGACCGTTGGATCGCTCTAAAATTTTTTTCACGAGTTTCCAGAAGCTGTTTTAATTGGAGTAGCGTGGAATCAGTATTGCACAACGTCGCTGCACGGTCGGGCCTTAACACGGACATGAGTAGAGTACCGGCTCAAAAGGTCCATAACTATAGATCCGACCGTTGGATCGGTCTAAAATTTTTTTCACGACTTTCCGGAGGCTGTTTTACTTCGAGTAGCGTGTAATCAGAACCGCACTCCGATGCTGTCCGGTCGGGCCTTACCAGCGACATGACTAGAGTACCGGCTCAAAAGGTCCATAACAATAGATCCGACCGTTGGATCGCTATAAAAGTTTTTTCACGTGTTTCTGGAGGCTGTTTTACTTGGAGTAGCTTGGAATCAGCACCCCACTCCAACGATGCCAGTCGGACCTTACCACGGACACGACTAGAGGGCCGGGTAAAAAGGTCCATAACAATAGATCTGACCGTTGGATCGCTCTAAAATTTTTTTCACGAGTTTCCGGAAGCTGTTTTACTTGGAGTAGCGTGGAATCAGTACCGCACTCCGACGCTGTTCGGTCGGGCCTTAACACCGACAGGAGTAGAGTACCGGCTCAAAAGGTCCATAACTATAGATCCGACCATGGGATCGGTCTAAAATTTTTTCACGACTTTCCGGAGGCTGTTTTACTTCGAGTAGCGTGTAATCAGAACCGCACTCCGACGCTGTCCGGTCGGGCCTTACCACCGCCATGACTAGAGTACCGGCTCAAAAGGTCCATAACAATAGATCCGACCGTTGGATCGCTATAAAAGTTTTTTCACGAGTTTCCGGAGGCTGTTTTACTTGGAGTAGCTTGGAATCAGTACCCCACTCCAACGATGCCAGTCGGACCTTACCACGGACACGACTAGAGGGCCGGGTAAAAAGGTCCATAACAATAGATCCGACCATTGGATCGCTTTAAATTTTTTTCACGACATTCCGGAGGCTGTTTTACTTGGAGTGGCTTGGAATCCGTACCCCACTCCAACGATGCCAGTCGGACCTTACCACGGACACGACTAGAGGGCCGGGTCAAAAGGTCCATAACAATAGATCCGACTGTTGGATCGCTACAAAAGTTTTTTCACGAGTTTCCGGATGCTGTTTTACTTGGAGTAGCTTGGAATCAGTACCCCACTCCAACGATCCCAGTCGGACCTTACCACGGACACGACTAGAGGGCCGGGTAAAAAGGTCCATAACAATAGATCCGACCGTTGGATCGCTGTAAAATTTTTTTCATGAGTTTCCGGAAGTTGTTTTACTGGGAGTAGCTTGGAATCCGTACCCCACTCCGACGATGTCCGGTCGGGCCTTAACACCGACATGAGTAGAGTACCGGCTCAAAAGGTCCATAACTATTGATCCGACCGTTGGATCGGTCTCAAATTTTTTTCACGACTTTCCGGAGGCTGTTTTACTTCGAGTAGCGTGTAATCAGAACCGCACTCCGACGCTGTCCGGTAGGCCCTTACCACCGCCATGACTAGAGTACCGCCTCAAAAGGTCCATAACAATAGATCCGACCGTTGGATCGCTATAAAAGTTTTTTCACGAGTTTTGAGAGGCTGTTTTACTTGGAGTAGCGAGGAATCAGTACCGGACTCCGGCGATGCCCAGTCGGACCTTACCGCCGACATGACTAGAGTACCGGGTAAAAAGGTCCATAACAGTAGATCCGACCGTTGGATCGCTCTAAAATTTTTTTCACGAGTTTCCAGAAGCTGTTTTAATTGGAGTAGCGTGGAATCAGTATTGCACAACGTCGCTGCACGGTCGGGCCTTAACACGGACATGAGTAGAGTACCGGCTCAAAAGGTCCATAACTATAGATCCGACCGTTGGATCGGTCTAAAATTTTTTTCACGACTTTCCGGAGGCTGTTTTACTTCGAGTAGCGTGTAATCAGAACCGCACTCCGATGCTGTCCGGTCGGGCCTTACCAGCGACATGACTAGAGTACCGGCTCAAAAGGTCCATAACAATAGATCCGACCGTTGGATCGCTATAAAAGTTTTTTCACGTGTTTCTGGAGGCTGTTTTACTTGGAGTAGCTTGGAATCAGCACCCCACTCCAACGATGCCAGTCGGACCTTACCACGGACACGACTAGAGGGCCGGGTAAAAAGGTCCATAACAATAGATCTGACCGTTGGATCGCTCTAAAATTTTTTTCACGAGTTTCCGGAAGCTGTTTTACTTGGAGTAGCGTGGAATCAGTACCGCACTCCGACGCTGTTCGGTCGGGCCTTAACACCGACAGGAGTAGAGTACCGGCTCAAAAGGTCCATAACTATAGATCCGACCATGGGATCGGTCTAAAAATTTTTTCACGACTTTCCGGAGGCTGTTTTACTTCGAGTAGCGTGTAATCAGAACCGCACTCCGACGCTGTCCGGTCGGGCCTTACCACCGCCATGACTAGAGTACCGGCTCAAAAGGTCCATAACAATAGATCCGACCGTTGGATCGCTATAAAAGTTTTTTCACGAGTTTCCGGAGGCTGTTTTACTTGGAGTAGCTTGGAATCAGTACCCCACTCCAACGATGCCAGTCGGACCTTACCACGGACACGACTAGAGGGCCGGTAAAAAGGTCCAATAACAATAGATCCGACCATTGGATCGCTTTAAAATTTTTTTCACGACATTCCGGAGGCTGTTTTACTTGGAGTGGCTTGGAATCCGTACCCCACTCCAACGATGCCAGTCGGACCTTACCACGGACACGACTAGAGGGCCGGGTCAAAAGGTCCATAACAATAGATCCGACTGTTGGATCGCTACAAAAGTTTTTTCACGAGTTTCCGGATGCTGTTTTACTTGGAGTAGCTTGGAATCAGTACCCCACTCCAACGATCCCAGTCGGACCTTACCACGGACACGACTAGAGGGCCGGGTAAAAAGGTCCATAACAATAGATCCGACCGTTGGATCGCTGTAAAATTTTTTTCATGAGTTTCCGGAAGTTGTTTTACTGGGAGTAGCTTGGAATCAGTACCCCACTCCGACGATGTCCGGTCGGGCCTTAACACCGACATGAGTAGAGTACCGGCTCAAAAGGTCCATAACTATTGATCCGACCGTTGGATCGGTCTCAAATTTTTTTCACGACTTTCTGGAGGCTGTTTTACTTCGAGTAGCGTGTAATCAGAACCGCACTCCGACGCTGTCCGGTAGGCCCTTACCACCGCCATGACTAGAGTACCGCCTCAAAAGGTCCATAACAATAGATCCGACCGTTGGATCGCTATAAAAGTTTTTTCACGAGTTTTGAGAGGCTGTTTTACTTGGAGTAGCGAGGAATCAGTACCGGACTCCGGCGATGCCCAGTCGGACCTTACCGCCGACATGACTAGAGTACCGGGTTAAAAAGGTCCATAACAGTAGATCCGACCGTTGGATCGCTCTAAAATTTTTTTCACGAGTTTCCAGAAGCTGTTTTAATTGGAGTAGCGTGGAATCAGTATTGCACAACGTCGCTGCACGGTCGGGCCTTAACACGGACATGAGTAGAGTACCGGCTCAAAAGGTCCATAACTATAGATCCGACCGTTGGATCGGTCTAAAATTTTTTTCACGACTTTCCGGAGGCTGTTTTACTTCGAGTAGCGTGTAATCAGAACCGCACTCCGATGCTGTCCGGTCGGGCCTTACCAGCGACATGACTAGAGTACCGGCTCAAAAGGTCCATAACAATAGATCCGACCGTTGGATCGCTATAAAAGTTTTTTCACGTGTTTCTGGAGGCTGTTTTACTTGGAGTAGCTTGGAATCAGCACCCCACTCCAACGATGCCAGTCGGACCTTACCACGGACACGACTAGAGGGCCGGGTAAAAAGGTCCATAACAATAGATCTGACCGTTGGATCGCTCTAAAATTTTTTTCACGAGTTTCCGGAAGCTGTTTTACTTGGAGTAGCGTGGAATCAGTACCGCACTCCGACGCTGTTCGGTCGGGCCTTAACACCGACAGGAGTAGAGTACCGGCTCAAAAGGTCCATAACTATAGATCCGACCATGGGATCGGTCTAAAATTTTTTTCACGACTTTCCGGAGGCTGTTTTACTTCGAGTAGCGTGTAATCAGAACCGCACTCCGACGCTGTCCGGTCGGGCCTTACCACCGCCATGACTAGAGTACCGGCTCAAAAGGTCCATAACAATAGATCCGACCGTTGGATCGCTATAAAAGTTTTTTCACGAGTTTCCGGAGGCTGTTTTACTAGGAGTAGCTTGGAATCAGTACCCCACTCCAACGATGCCAGTCGGACCTTACCACGGACACGACTAGAGGGCCGGGTAAAAAGGTCCAATAACAATAGATCCGACCATTGGATCGCTTTAAAATTTTTTTCACGACATTCCGGAGGCTGTTTTACTTGGAGTGGCTTGGAATCCGTACCCCACTCCAGCGATGCCAGTCGGACCTTACCACGGACACGACTAGAGGGCCGGGTCAAAAGGTCCATAACAATAGATCCGACTGTTGGATCGCTACAAAAGTTTTTTCACGAGTTTCCGGATGCTGTTTTACTTGGAGTAGCTTGGAATCAGTACCCCACTCCAACGATCCCAGTCGGACCTTACCACGGACACGACTAGAGGGCCGGGTAAAAAGGTCCATAACAATAGATCCGACCGTTGGATCGCTGTAAATTTTTTTTCATGAGTTTCCGGAAGTTGTTTTACTGGGAGTAGCTTGGAATCCGTACCCCACTCCGACGATGTCCGGTCGGGCCTTAACACCGACATGAGTAGAGTACCGGCTCAAAAGGTCCATAACTATTGATCCGACCGTTGGATCGGTCTCAAATTTTTTTCACGACTTTCTGGAGGCTGTTTTACTTCGAGTAGCGTGTAATCAGAACCGCACTCCGACGCTGTCCGGTAGGCCCTTACCACCGCCATGACTAGAGTACCGCCTCAAAAGGTCCATAACAATAGATCCGACCGTTGGATCGCTATAAAAGTTTTTTCACGAGTTTTGAGAGGCTGTTTTACTTGGAGTAGCGAGGAATCAGTACCGGACTCCGGCGATGCCCAGTCGGACCTTACCGCCGACATGACTAGAGTACCGGGTAAAAAGGTCCATAACAGTAGATCCGACCGTTGGATCGCTCTAAAATTTTTTTCACGAGTTTCCAGAAGCTGTTTTAATTGGAGTAGCGTGGAATCAGTATTGCACAACGTCGCTGCACGGTCGGGCCTTAACACGGACATGAGTAGAGTACCGGCTCAAAAGGTCCATAACTATAGATCCGACCGTTGGATCGGTCTAAAATTTTTTTCACGACTTTCCGGAGGCTGTTTTACTTCGAGTAGCGTGTAATCAGAACCGCACTCCGATGCTGTCCGGTCGGGCCTTACCAGCGACATGACTAGAGTACCGGCTCAAAAGGTCCATAACAATAGATCCGACCGTTGGATCGCTATAAAAGTTTTTTCACGTGTTTCTGGAGGCTGTTTTACTTGGAGTAGCTTGGAATCAGCACCCCACTCCAACGATGCCAGTCGGACCTTACCACGGACACGACTAGAGGGCCGGGTAAAAAGGTCCATAACAATAGATCTGACCGTTGGATCGCTCTAAAATTTTTTTCACGAGTTTCCGGAAGCTGTTTTACTTGGAGTAGCGTGGAATCAGTACCGCACTCCGACGCTGTTCGGTCGGGCCTTAACACCGACAGGAGTAGAGTACCGGCTCAAAAGGTCCATAACTATAGATCCGACCATGGGATCGGTCTAAAATTTTTTTCACGACTTTCCGGAGGCTGTTTTACTTCGAGTAGCGTGTAATCAGAACCGCACTCCGACGCTGTCCGGTCGGGCCTTACCACCGCCATGACTAGAGTACCGGCTCAAAAGGTCCATAACAATAGATCCGACCGTTGGATCGCTATAAAAGTTTTTTCACGAGTTTCCGGAGGCTGTTTTACTAGGAGTAGCTTGGAATCAGTACCCCACTCCAACGATGCCAGTCGGACCTTACCACGGACACGACTAGAGGGCCGGGTAAAAAGGTCCAATAACAATAGATCCGACCATTGGATCGCTTTAAAATTTTTTTCACGACATTCCGGAGGCTGTTTTACTTGGAGTGGCTTGGAATCCGTACCCCACTCCAGCGATGCCAGTCGGACCTTACCACGGACACGACTAGAGGGCCGGGTCAAAAGGTCCATAACAATAGATCCGACTGTTGGATCGCTACAAAAGTTTTTTCACGAGTTTCCGGATGCTGTTTTACTTGGAGTAGCTTGGAATCAGTACCCCACTCCAACGATCCCAGTCGGACCTTACCACGGACACGACTAGAGGCCGGGTAAAAAGGTCCATAACAATAGATCCGACCGTTGGATCGCTGTAAAATTTTTTTCATGAGTTTCCGGAAGTTGTTTTACTGGGAGTAGCTTGGAATCCGTACCCCACTCCGACGATGTCCGGTCGGGCCTTAACACCGACATGAGTAGAGTACCGGCTCAAAAGGTCCATAACTATTGATCCGACCGTTGGATCGGTCTCAAATTTTTTTCACGACTTTCTGGAGGCTGTTTTACTTCGAGTAGCGTGTAATCAGAACCGCACTCCGACGCTGTCCGGTAGGCCCTTACCACCGCCATGACTAGAGTACCGCCTCAAAAGGTCCATAACAATAGATCCGACCGTTGGATCGCTATAAAAGTTTTTTCACGAGTTTTGAGAGGCTGTTTTACTTGGAGTAGCGAGGAATCAGTACCGGACTCCGGCGATGCCCAGTCGGACCTTACCGCCGACATGACTAGAGTACCGGGTAAAAAGGTCCATAACAGTAGATCCGACCGTTGGATCGCTCTAAAATTTTTTTCACGAGTTTCCAGAAGCTGTTTTAATTGGAGTAGCGTGGAATCAGTATTGCACAACGTCGCTGCACGGTCGGGCCTTAACACGGACATGAGTAGAGTACCGGCTCAAAAGGTCCATAACTATAGATCCGACCGTTGGATCGGTCTAAAATTTTTTTCACGACTTTCCGGAGGATGTTTTACTTCGAGTAGCGTGTAATCAGAACCGCACTCCGATGCTGTCCGGTCGGGCCTTACCAGCGACATGACTAGAGTACCGGCTCAAAAGGTCCATAACAATAGATCCGACCGTTGGATCGCTATAAAAGTTTTTTCACGTGTTTCTGGAGGCTGTTTTACTTGGAGTAGCTTGGAATCAGCACCCCACTCCAACGATGCCAGTCGGACCTTACCACGGACACGACTAGAGGGCCGGGTAAAAAGGTCCATAACAATAGATCTGACCGTTGGATCGCTCTAAAATTTTTTTCACGAGTTTCCGGAAGCTGTTTTACTTGGAGTAGCGTGGAATCAGTACCGCACTCCGACGCTGTTCGGTCGGGCCTTAACACCGACAGGAGTAGAGTACCGGCTCAAAGGGTCCATAACTATAGATCCGACCATGGGATCGGTCTAAGTTTTTTTCACGACTTTCCGGAGGCTGTTTTACTTCGAGTAGCGTGTAATCAGAACCGCACTCCGACGCTGTCCGGTCGGGCCTTACCACCGCCATGACTAGAGTACCGGCTCAAAAGGTCCATAACAATAGATCCGACCGTTGGATCGCTATAAAAGTTTTTTCACGAGTTTCCGGAGGCTGTTTTACTTGGAGTAGCTTGGAATCAGTACCCCACTCCAACGATGCCAGTCGGACCTTACCACGGACACGACTAGAGGGCCGGGTAAAAAGGTCCAATAACAATAGATCCGACCATTGGATCGCTTTAAAATTTTTTTCACGACATTCCGGAGGCTGTTTTACTTGGAGTGGCTTGGAATCCGTACCCCACTCCAACGATGCCAGTCGGACCTTACCACGGACACGACTAGAGGGCCGGGTCAAAAGGTCCATAACAATAGATCCGACTGTTGGATCGCTACAAAAGTTTTTTCACGAGTGTCCGGATGCTGTTTTACTTGGAGTAGCTTGGAATCAGTACCCCACTCCAACGATCCCAGTCGGACCTTACCACGGACACGACTAGAGGGCCGGGTAAAAAGGTCCATAACAATAGATCCGACCGTTGGATCGCTGTAAATTTTTTTTCATGAGTTTCCGGAAGTTGTTTTACTGGGAGTAGCTTGGAATCCGTACCCCACTCCGACGATGTCCGGTCGGGCCTTAACACCGACATGAGTAGAGTACCGGCTCAAAAGGTCCATAACTATTGATCCGACCGTTGGATCGGTCTCAAATTTTTTTCACGACTTTCTGGAGGCTGTTTTACTTCGAGTAGCGTGTAATCAGAACCGCACTCCGATGCTGTCCGGTAGGCCCTTACCACCGCCATGACTAGAGTACCGCCTCAAAAGGTCCATAACAATAGATCCGACCGTTGGATCGCTATAAAAGTTTTTTCACGAGTTTTGAGAGGCTGTTTTACTTGGAGTAGCGAGGAATCAGTACCGGACTCCGGCGATGCCCAGTCGGACCTTACCGCCGACATGACTAGAGTACCGGGTAAAAAGGTCCATAACAGTAGATCCGACCGTTGGATCGCTCTAAAATTTTTTTCACGAGTTTCCAGAAGCTGTTTTAATTGGAGTAGCGTGGAATCAGTATTGCACAACGTCGCTGCACGGTCGGGCCTTAACACGGACATGAGTAGAGTACCGGCTCAAAAGGTCCATAACTATAGATCCGACCGTTGGATCGGTCTAAAATTTTTTTCACGACTTTCCGGAGGCTGTTTTACTTCGAGTAGCGTGTAATCAGAACCGCACTCCGATGCTGTCCGGTCGGGCCTTACCAGCGACATGACTAGAGTACCGGCTCAAAAGGTCCATAACAATAGATCCGACCGTTGGATCGCTATAAAAGTTTTTTCACGTGTTTCTGGAGGCTGTTTTACTTGGAGTAGCTTGGAATCAGCACCCCACTCCAACGATGCCAGTCGGACCTTACCACGGACACGACTAGAGGGCCGGGTAAAAAGGTCCATAACAATAGATCTGACCGTTGGATCGCTCTAAAATTTTTTTCACGAGTTTCCGGAAGCTGTTTTACTTGGAGTAGCTTGGAATCAGTACCGCACTCCGACGATGTCCGGTCGGGCCTTAACACCGACATGAGTAGAGTACCGGCTCAAAAGGTCCATAACTATTGATCCGACCGTTGGATCGGTCTAAAAATTTTTTCACGACTTTCCGGAGGCTGTTTTACTTCGAGTAGCGTGTAATCAGAACCGCACTCCGACGCTGTCCGGTCGGGCCTTACCAGCGACATGACTAGAGTACCGGCTCAAAAGGTCCATAACAATAGATCCGACCGTTGGATCGCTATAAAAGTTTTTTCACGTGTTTCTGGAGGCTGTTTTACTTGGAGTAGCTTGGAATCAGCACCCCACTCCAACGATGCCAGTCGGACCTTACCACGGACACGACTAGAGGGCCGGGTAAAAAGGTCCATAACAATAGATCTGACCGTTGGATCGCTCTAAAATTTTTTTCACGAGTTTCCGGAAGCTGTTTTACTTGGAGTAGCTTGGAATCAGTACCGCACTCCGACGATGTCCGGTCGGGCCTTAACACCGACATGAGTAGAGTACCGGCTCAAAAGGTCCATAACTATTGATCCGACCTTTGGATCGGTCTAAAAATTTTTTCACGACTTTCCGGAGGCTGTTTTACTTCGAGTAGCGTGTAATCAGAACCGCACTCCGACGCTGTCCGGTCGGGCCTTACCAGCGACATGACTAGAGTACCGGCTCAAAAGGTCCATAACAATAGATCCGACCGTTGGATCGCTATAAAAGTTTTTTCACGAGTTTCCGGAGGCTGTTTTACTTGGAGTAGCTTGGAATCAGTACCCCACTCCAACGATGCCAGTCGGACCTTACCACGGACACGACTAGAGGGCCGGGTAAAAAGGTCCAATAACAATAGATCCGACCATTGGATCGCTTTAAAATTTTTTTCACGACATTCCGGAGGCTGTTTTACTTGGAGTGGCTTGGAATCCGTACCCCACTCCAACGATGCCAGTCGGACCTTACCACGGACACGACTAGAGGGCCGGGTCAAAAGGTCCATAACAATAGATCCGACTGTTGGATCACTACAAAAGTTTTTTCACGAGTTTCCGGATGCTGTTTTACTTGGAGTAGCTTGGAATCAGTACCCCACTCCAAGGATCCCAGTCGGACCTTACCACGGACACGACTAGAGGGCCGGGTAAAAAGGTCCATAACAATAGATCCGACCGTTGGATCGCTGTAAAATTTTTTTCATGAGTTTCCGGAAGTTGTTTTACTGGGAGTAGCTTGGAATCCGTACCCCACTCCGACGATGTCCGGTCGGGCCTTAACACCGACATGAGTAGAGTACCGGCTCAAAAGGTCCATAACTATTGATCCGACCGTTGGATCGGTCTCAAATTTTTTTCACGACTTTCTGGAGGCTGTTTTACTTCGAGTAGCGTGTAATCAGAACCGCACTCCGACGCTGTCCGGTAGGCCCTTACCACCGCCATGACTAGAGTACCGCCTCAAAAGGTCCATAACAATAGATCCGACCGTTGGATCGCTATAAAAGTTTTTTCACGAGTTTTGAGAGGCTGTTTTACTTGGAGTAGCGAGGAATCAGTACCGGACTCCGGCGATGCCCAGTCGGACCTTACCGCCGACATGACTAGAGTACCGGTAAAAAGGTCCATAACAGTAGATCCGACCGTTGGATCGCTCTAAAATTTTTTTCACGAGTTTCCAGAAGCTGTTTTAATTGGAGTAGCGTGGAATCAGTATTGCACAACGTCGCTGCACGGTCGGGCCTTAACACGGACATGAGTAGAGTACCGGCTCAAAAGGTCCATAACTATAGATCCGACCGTTGGATCGGTCTAAAATTTTTTTCACGACTTTCCGGAGGCTGTTTTACTTCGAGTAGCGTGTAATCAGAACCGCACTCCGATGCTGTCCGGTCGGGCCTTACCAGCGACATGACTAGAGTACCGGCTCAAAAGGTCCATAACAATAGATCCGACCGTTGGATCGCTATAAAAGTTTTTTCACGTGTTTCTGGAGGCTGTTTTACTTGGAGTAGCTTGGAATCAGCACCCCACTCCAACGATGCCAGTCGGACCTTACCACGGACACGACTAGAGGGCCGGGTAAAAAGGTCCATAACAATAGATCCGACCGTTGGATCGCTGTAAATTTTTTTTCATGAGTTTCCGGAAGTTGTTTTACTGGGAGTAGCTTGGAATCCGTACCCCACTCCGACGATGTCCGGTCGGGCCTTAACACCGACATGAGTAGAGTACCGGCTCAAAAGGTCCATAACTATTGATCCGACCGTTGGATCGGTCTCAAATTTTTTTCACGACTTTCTGGAGGCTGTTTTACTTCGAGTAGCGTGTAATCAGAACCGCACTCCGACGCTGTCCGGTAGGCCCTTACCACCGCCATGACTAGAGTACCGCCTCAAAAGGTCCATAACAATAGATCCGACCGTTGGATCGCTATAAAAGTTTTTTCACGAGTTTTGAGAGGCTGTTTTACTTGGAGTAGCGAGGAATCAGTACCGGACTCCGGCGATGCCCAGTCGGACCTTACCGCCGACATGACTAGAGTACCGGGTAAAAAGGTCCATAACAGTAGATCCGACCGTTGGATCGCTCTAAAATTTTTTTCACGAGTTTCCAGAAGCTGTTTTAATTGGAGTAGCGTGGAATCAGTATTGCACAACGTCGCTGCACGGTCGGGCCTTAACACGGACATGAGTAGAGTACCGGCTCAAAAGGTCCATAACTATAGATCCGACCGTTGGATCGGTCTAAAATTTTTTTCACGACTTTCCGGAGGCTGTTTTACTTCGAGTAGCGTGTAATCAGAACCGCACTCCGATGCTGTCCGGTCGGGCCTTACCAGCGACATGACTAGAGTACCGGCTCAAAAGGTCCATAACAATAGATCCGACCGTTGGATCGCTATAAAAGTTTTTTCACGTGTTTCTGGAGGCTGTTTTACTTGGAGTAGCTTGGAATCAGCACCCCACTCCAACGATGCCAGTCGGACCTTACCACGGACACGACTAGAGGGCCGGGTAAAAAGGTCCATAACAATAGATCCGACCGTTGGATCGCTGTAAATTTTTTTTCATGAGTTTCCGGAAGTTGTTTTACTGGGAGTAGCTTGGAATCCGTACCCCACTCCGACGATGTCCGGTCGGGCCTTAACACCGACATGAGTAGAGTACCGGCTCAAAAGGTCCATAACTATTGATCCGACCGTTGGATCGGTCTCAAATTTTTTTCACGACTTTCTGGAGGCTGTTTTACTTCGAGTAGCGTGTAATCAGAACCGCACTCCGACGCTGTCCGGTAGGCCCTTACCACCGCCATGACTAGAGTACCGCCTCAAAAGGTCCATAACAATAGATCCGACCGTTGGATCGCTATAAAAGTTTTTTCACGAGTTTTGGAGGCTGTTTTACTTGGAGTAGCGAGGAATCAGTACCGGACTCCGGCGATGCCCAGTCGGACCTTACCGCCGACATGACTAGAGTACCGGGTAAAAAGGTCCATAACAGTAGATCCGACCGTTGGATCGCTCTAAAATTTTTTTCACGAGTTTCCAGAAGCTGTTTTAATTGGAGTAGCGTGGAATCAGTATTGCACAACGTCGCTGCACGGTCGGGCCTTAACACGGACATGAGTAGAGTACCGGCTCAAAAGGTCCATAACTATAGATCCGACCGTTGGATCGGTCTAAAATTTTTTTCACGACTTTCCGGAGGCTGTTTTACTTCGAGTAGCGTGTAATCAGAACCGCACTCCGATGCTGTCCGGTCGGGCCTTACCAGCGACATGACTAGAGTACCGGCTCAAAAGGTCCATAACAATAGATCCGACCGTTGGATCGCTATAAAAGTTTTTTCACGTGTTTCTGGAGGCTGTTTTACTTGGAGTAGCTTGGAATCAGCACCCCACTCCAACGATGCCAGTCGGACCTTACCACGGACACGACTAGAGGGCCGGGTAAAAAGGTCCATAACAATAGATCCGACCGTTGGATCGCTCTAAAATTTTTTTCACGAGTTTCCGGAAGCTGTTTTACTTGGAGTAGCGTGGAATCAGTATTGCACAACGTCGCTGCACGGTCGGGCCTTAACACGGACATGAGTAGAGTACCGGCTCAAAAGGTCCATAACTATAGATCCGACCGTTGGATCGGTCTAAAATTTTTTTCACGACTTTCCGGAGGCTGTTTTACTTCGAGTAGCGTGTAATCAGAACCGCACTCCGATGCTGTCCGGTCGGGCCTTACCAGCGACATGACTAGAGTACCGGCTCAAAAGGTCCATAACAATAGATCCGACCGTTGGATCGCTATAAAAGTTTTTTCACGTGTTTCTGGAGGCTGTTTTACTTGGAGTAGCTTGGAATCAGCACCCCACTCCAACGATGCCAGTCGGACCTTACCACGGACACGACTAGAGGGCCGGGTAAAAAGGTCCATAACAATAGATCTGACCGTTGGATCGCTCTAAAATTTTTTTCACGAGTTTCCGGAAGCTGTTTTACTTGGAGTAGCTTGGAATCAGTACCGCACTCCGACGATGTCCGGTCGGGCCTTAACACCGACATGAGTAGAGTACCGGCTCAAAAGGTCCATAACTATTGATCCGACCTTTGGATCGGTCTAAAAATTTTTTCACGACTTTCCGGAGGCTGTTTTACTTCGAGTAGCGTGTAATCAGAACCGCACTCCGACGCTGTCCGGTCGGGCCTTACCAGCGACATGACTAGAGTACCGGCTCAAAAGGTCCATAACAATAGATCCGACCGTTGGATCGCTATAAAAGTTTTTTCACGAGTTTCCGGAGGCTGTTTTACTTGGAGTAGCTTGGAATCAGTACCCCACTCCAACGATGCCAGTCGGACCTTACCACGGACACGACTAGAGGGCCGGGTAAAAAGGTCCAATAACAATAGATCCGACCATTGGATCGCTTTAAAATTTTTTTCACGACATTCCGGAGGCTGTTTTACTTGGAGTGGCTTGGAATCCGTACCCCACTCCAACGATGCCAGTCGGACCTTACCACGGACACGACTAGAGGGCCGGGTCAAAAGGTCCATAACAATAGATCCGACTGTTGGATCGCTACAAAAGTTTTTTCACGAGTTTCCGGATGCTGTTTTACTTGGAGTAGCTTGGAATCAGTACCCCACTCCAACGATCCCAGTCGGACCTTACCACGGACACGACTAGAGGGCCGGGTAAAAAGGTCCATAACAATAGATCCGACCGTTGGATCGCTGTAAAATTTTTTTCATGAGTTTCTGGAAGTTGTTTTACTGGGAGTAGCTTGGAATCCGTACCCCACTCCGACGATGTCCGGTCGGGCCTTAACACCGACATGAGTAGAGTACCGGCTCAAAAGGTCCATAACTATTGATCCGACCGTTGGATCGGTCTCAAATTTTTTTCACGACTTTCTGGAGGCTGTTTTACTTCGAGTAGCGTGTAATCAGAACCGCACTCCGACGCTGTCCGGTAGGCCCTTACCACCGCCATGACTAGAGTACCGCCTCAAAAGGTCCATAACAATAGATCCGACCGTTGGATCGCTATAAAAGTTTTTTCACGAGTTTTGAGAGGCTGTTTTACTTGGAGTAGCGAGGAATCAGTACCGGACTCCGGCGATGCCCAGTCGGACCTTACCGCCGACATGACTAGAGTACCGGGTAAAAAGGTCCATAACAGTAGATCCGACCGTTGGATCGCTCTAAAATTTTTTTCACGAGTTTCCAGAAGCTGTTTTAATTGGAGTAGCGTGGAATCAGTATTGCACAACGTCGCTGCACGGTCGGGCCTTAACACGGACATGAGTAGAGTACCGGCTCAAAAGGTCCATAACTATAGATCCGACCGTTGGATCGGTCTAAAATTTTTTTCACGACTTTCCGGAGGCTGTTTTACTTCGAGTAGCGTGTAATCAGAACCGCACTCCGATGCTGTCCGGTCGGGCCTTACCAGCGACATGACTAGAGTACCGGCTCAAAATGTCCATAACAATAGATCCGACCGTTGGATCGCTATAAAAGTTTTTTCACGTGTTTCTGGAGGCTGTTTTACTTGGAGTAGCTTGGAATCAGCACCCCACTCCAACGATGCCAGTCGGACCTTACCACGGACACGACTAGAGGGCCGGGTAAAAAGGTCCATAACAATAGATCTGACCGTTGGATCGCTCTAAAATTTTTTTCACGAGTTTCCGGAAGCTGTTTTACTTGGAGTAGCGTGGAATCAGTACCGCACTCCGACGCTGTGCGGTCGGGCCTTAACACCGACAGGAGTAGAGTACCGGCTCAAAAGGTCCATAACTATAGATCCGACCATGGGATCGGTCTAAAAATTTTTTCACGACTTTCCGGAGGCTGTTTTACTTCGAGTAGCGTGTAATCAGAACCGCACTCCGACGCTGTCCGGTCGGGCCTTACCAGCGACATGACTAGAGTACCGGCTCAAAAGGTCCATAACAATAGATCCGACCGTTGGATCGCTATAAAAGTTTTTTCACGAGTTTCCGGAGGCTGTTTTACTTGGAGTAGCTTGGAATCAGTACCCCACTCCAACGATGCCAGTCGGACCTTACCACGGACACGACTAGAGGGCCGGGTAAAAAGGTCCAATAACAATAGATCCGACCATTGGATCGCTTTAAAATTTTTTTCACGACATTCCGGAGGCTGATTTACTTGGAGTGGCTTGGAATCCGTACCCCACTCCAACGATGCCAGTCGGACCTTACCACGGACACGACTAGAGGGCCGGGTCAAAAGGTCCATAACAATAGATCCGACTGTTGGATCGCTACAAAAGTTTTTTCACGAGTTTCCGGATGCTGTTTTACTTGGAGTAGCTTGGAATCAGTACCCCACTCCAACGATCCCAGTCGGACCTTACCACGGACACGACTAGAGGGCCGGGTAAAAAGGTCCATAACAATAGATCCGACCGTTGGATCGCTGTAAAATTTTTTTCATGAGTTTCCGGAAGTTGTTTTACTGGGAGTAGCTTGGAATCCGTACCCCACTCCGACGATGTCCGGTCGGGCCTTAACACCGACATGAGTAGAGTACCGGCTCAAAAGGTCCATAACTATTGATCCGACCGTTGGATCGGTCTCAAATTTTTTTCACGACTTTCTGGAGGCTGTTTTACTTCGAGTAGCGTGTAATCAGAACCGCACTCCGACGCTGTCCGGTAGGCCCTTACCACCGCCATGACTAGAGTACCGCCTCAAAAGGTCCATAACAATAGATCCGACCGTTGGATCGCTATAAAAGTTTTTTCACGAGTTTCCGGATGCTGTTTTACTTGGAGGAGCTTGGAATCAGTACCCCACTCCAACGATCCCAGTCGGACCTTACCACGGACACGACTAGAGGGCCGGGTAAAAAGGTCCATAACAATAGATCCGACCGTTGGATCGCTGTAAAATTTTTTTCATGAGTTTCCGGAAGTTGTTTTACTTGGAGTAGCTTGGAATCAGTACCGCACTCCGACGATGTCCGGTCGGGCCTTAACACCGACATGAGTAGAGTACCGGCTCAAAAGGTCCATAACTATTGATCCGACCGTTGGATCGGTCTGAAATTTTTTTCACGACTTTCCGGAGGCTGTTTTACTTCGAGTAGCGTGTAATCAGAACCGCACTCCGACGCTGTCCGGTAGGCCCTTACCACCGCCATGACTAGAGTACCGCCTCAAAAGGTCCATAACAATAGATCCGACCGTTGGATCGCTATAAAAGTTTTTTCACGAGTTTTGAGAGGCTGTTTTACTTGGAGTAGCGAGGAATCAGTACCGGACTCCGGCGATGCCCAGTCGGACCTTACCGCCGACATGACTAGAGTACCGGGTAAAAAGGTCCATAACAGTAGATCCGACCGTTGGATCGCTCTAAAATTTTTTTCACGAGTTTCCAGAAGCTGTTTTAATTGGAGTAGCGTGGAATCAGTATTGCACAACGACGCTGCACGGTCGGGCCTTAACACGGACATGAGTAGAGTACCGGCTCAAAAGGTCCATAACTATAGATCCGACCGTTGGATCGGTCTAAAATTTTTTTCACGACTTTCCGGAGGCTGTTTTACTTCGAGTAGCGTGTAATCAGAACCGCACTCCGATGCTGTCCGGTCGGGCCTTACCAGCGACATGACTAGAGTACCGGCTCAAAAGGTCCATAACAATAGATCCGACCGTTGGATCGCTATAAAAGTTTTTTCACGTGTTTCTGGAGGCTGTTTTACTTGGAGTAGCTTGGAATCAGCACCCCACTCCAACGATGCCAGTCGGACCTTACCACGGACACGACTAGAGGGCCGGGTAAAAAGGTCCATAACAATAGATCTGACCGTTGGATCGCTCTAAAATTTTTTTCACGAGTTTCCGGAAGCTGTTTTACTTGGAGTAGCGTGGAATCAGTACCGCACTCCGACGCTGTTCGGTCGGGCCTTAACACCGACAGGAGTAGAGTACCGGCTCAAAAGGTCCATAACTATAGATCCGACCATGGGATCGGTCTAAAAATTTTTTCACGACTTTCCGGAGGCTGTTTTACTTCGAGTAGCGTGTAATCAGAACCGCACTCCGACGCTGTCCGGTCGGGCCTTACCACCGCCATGACTAGAGTACCGGCTCAAAAGGTCCATAACAATAGATCCGACCGTTGGATCGCTATAAAAGTTTTTTCACGTGTTTCTGGAGGCTGTTTTACTTGGAGTAGCTTGGAATCAGCACCCCAATCCAACGATGCCAGTCGGACCTTACCACGGACACGACTAGAGGGCCGGGTAAAAAGGTCCATAACAATAGATCTGACCGTTGGATCGCTCTAAAATTTTTTTCACGAGTTTCCGGAAGCTGTTTTACTTGGAGTAGCGTGGAATCAGTACCGCACTCCGACGCTGTTCGGTCGGGCCTTAACACCGACAGGAGTAGAGTACCGGCTCAAAAGGTCCATAACTATAGATCCGACCATGGGATCGGTCTAAAATTTTTTTCACGACTTTCCGGAGGCTGTTTTACTTCGAGTAGCGTGTAATCAGAACCGCACTCCGACGCTGTCCGGTCGGGCCTTACCAGCGACATGACTAGAGTACCGGCTCAAAAGGTCCATAACAATAGATCCGACCGTTGGATCGCTATAAAAGTTTTTTCACGAGTTTCCGGAGGCTGTTTTACTTGGAGTAGCTTGGAATCAGTACCCCACTCCAACGATGCCAGTCGGACCTTACCACGGACACGACTAGAGGACGGGTAAAAAGGTCCAATAACAATAGATCCGACCATTGGATCGCTTTAAAATTTTTTTCACGACATTCCGGAGGCTGTTTTACTTGGAGTGGCTTGGAATCCGTACCCCACTCCAACGATGCCAGTCGGACCTTACCACGGACACGACTAGAGGGCCGGGTCAAAAGGTCCATAACAATAGATCCGACTGTTGGATCGCTACAAAAGTTTTTTCACGAGTTTCCGGATGCTGTTTTACTTGGAGTAGCTTGGAATCAGTACCCCACTCCAACGATCCCAGTCGGACCTTACCACGGACACGACTAGAGGGCCGGGTAAAAAGGTCCATAACAATAGATCCGACCGTTGGATCGCTGTAAAATTTTTTTCATGAGTTTCCGGAAGTTGTTTTACTGGAGTAGCTGGAATCCGTACCCCACTCCGACGATGTCCGGTCGGGCCTTAACACCGACATGAGTAGAGTACCGGCTCAAAAGGTCCATAACTATTGATCCGACCGTTGGATCAGTCTGAAATTTTTTTCACGACTTTCCGGAGGCTGTTTTACTTCGAGTAGCGTGTAATCAGAACCGCACTCCGACGCTGTCCGGTAGGCCCTTACCACCGCCATGACTAGAGTACCGCCTCAAAAGGTCCATAACAATAGATCCGACCGTTGGATCGCTATAAAAGTTTTTTCACGAGTTTCCGGAGGCTGTTTTACTTGGAGTAGCTTGGAATCAGTACCCCACTCCAACGATGCCAGTCGGACCTTACCACGGACACGACTAGAGGGCCGGGTAAAAAGGTCCATAACAATAGATCTGACCGTTGGATCGCTCTAAAATTTTTTTCACGAGTTTCCGGAAGCTGTTTTACTTGGAGTAGCGTGGAATCAGTACCGCACTCCGACGCTGTTCGGTCGGGCCTTAACACCGACAGGAGTAGAGTACCGGCTCAAAAGGTCCATAACTATAGATCCGACCGTTGGATCGCTATAAAAGTTTTTTCACGTGTTTCTGGAGGCTGTTTTACTTGGAGTAGCTTGGAATCAGCACCCCACTCCAACGATGCCAGTCGGACCTTACCACGGACACGACTAGAGGGCCGGGTAAAAAGGTCCATAACAATAGATCCGACCGTTGGATCGCTGTAAAATTTTTTTCATGAGTTTCCGGAAGTTGTTTTACTGGGAGTAGCTTGGAATCAGTACCGCACTCCGACGATGTCCGGTCGGGCCTTAACACCGACATGAGTAGAGTACCGGCTCAAAAGGTCCATAACTATTGATCCGACCGTTGGATCGGTCTAAAAATTTTTTCACGACTTTCCGGAGGCTGTTTTACTTCGAGTAGCGTGTAATCAGAACCGCACTCCGACGCTGTCCGGTCGGGCCTTACCAGCGACATGACTAGAGTACCGGCTCAAAAGGTCCATAACAATAGATCCGACCGTTGGATCGCTATAAAAGTTTTTTCACGAGTTTCCGGAGGCTGTTTTACTTGGAGTAGCTTGGAATCAGTACCCCACTCCAACGATGCCAGTCGGACCTTACCACGGACACGACTAGAGGGCCGGGTAAAAAGGTCCAATAACAATAGATCCGACCATTGGATCGCTTTAAAATTTTTTTCACGACTTTCCGGAGGCTGTTTTACTTGGAGTGGCTTGGAATCCGTACCCCACTCCAACGATGCCAGTCGGACCTTACCACGGACACGACTAGAGGGCCGGGTCAAAAGGTCCATAACAATAGATCCGACTGTTGGATCGCTACAAAAGTTTTTTCACGAGTTTCCGGATGCTGTTTTACTTGGAGTAGCTTGGAATCAGTACCCCACTCCAACGATCCCAGTCGGACCTTACCACGGACACGACTAGAGGGCCGGGTAAAAAGGTCCATAACAATAGATCCGACCGTTGGATCGCTGTAAAATTTTTTTCATGAGTTTCCGGAAGTTGTTTTACTTGGAGTAGCTTGGAATCCGTACCCCACTCCGACGATGTCCGGTCGGGCCTTAACACCGACATGAGTAGAGTACCGGCTCAAAAGGTCCATAACTATTGATCCGACCGTTGGATCGGTCTAAAATTTTTTTCACGACTTTCTGGAGGCTGTTTTACTTCGAGTAGCGTGTAATCAGAACCGCACTCCGACGCTGTCCGGTAGGCCCTTACCACCGCCATGACTAGAGTACCGCCTCAAAAGGTCCATAACAATAGATCCGACCGTTGGATCGCTATAAAAGTTTTTTCACGAGTTTCCGGATGCTGTTTTACTTGGAGGAGCTTGGAATCAGTACCCCACTCCAACGATCCCAGTCGGACCTTACCACGGACACGACTAGAGGGCCGGGTAAAAAGGTCCATAACAATAGATCCGACCGTTGGATCGCTGTAAAATTTTTTTCATGAGTTTCCGGAAGTTGTTTTACTGGGAGTAGCTTGGAATCAGTACCGCACTCCGACGATGTCCGGTCGGGCCTTAACACCGACATGAGTAGAGTACCGCCTCAAAAGGTCCATAACTATTGATCCGACCGTTGGATCGGTCTGAAATTTTTTTCACGACTTTCCGGAGGCTGTTTTACTTCGAGTAGCGTGTAATCAGAACCGCACTCCGACGCTGTCCGTAGGCCCTTACCACCGCCATGACTAGAGTACCGCCTCAAAAGGTCCATAACAATAGATCCGACCGTTGGATCGCTATAAAAGTTTTTTCACGAGTTTTGAGAGGCTGTTTTACTTGGAGTAGCGAGGAATCAGTACCGGACTCCGGCGATGCCCAGTCGGACCTTACCGCCGACATGACTAGAGTACCGGGTAAAAAGGTCCATAACAGTAGATCCGACCGTTGGATCGCTCTAAAATTTTTTTCACGAGTTTCCAGAAGCTGTTTTAATTGGAGTAGCGTGGAATCAGTATTGCACAACGTCGCTGCACGGTCGGGCCTTAACACGGACATGAGTAGAGTACCGGCTCAAAAGGTCCATAACTATAGATCCGACCGTTGGATCGGTCTAAAATTTTTTTCACGACTTTCCGGAGGCTGTTTTACTTCGAGTAGCGTGTAATCAGAACCGCACTCCGATGCTGTCCGGTCGGGCCTTACCAGCGACATGACTAGAGTACCGGCTCAAAAGGTCCATAACAATAGATCCGACCGTTGGATCGCTATAAAAGTTTTTTCACGTGTTTCTGGAGGCTGTTTTACTTGGAGTAGCTTGGAATCAGCACCCCACTCCAACGATGCCAGTCGGACCTTACCACGGACACGACTAGAGGGCCGGGTAAAAAGGTCCATAACACTAGATCTGACCGTTGGATCGCTCTAAAATTTTTTTCACGAGTTTCCGGAAGCTGTTTTACTTGGAGTAGCGTGGAATCAGTACCGCACTCCGACGCTGTTCGGTCGGGCCTTAACACCGACAGGAGTAGAGTACCGGCTCAAAAGGTCCATAACTATAGATCCGACCATGGGATCGGTCTAAAATTTTTTTCACGACTTTCCGGAGGCTGTTTTACTTCGAGTAGCGTGTAATCAGAACCGCACTCCGACGCTGTCCGGTCGGGCCTTACCACCGCCATGACTAGAGTACCGGCTCAAAAGGTCCATAACAATAGATCCGACCGTTGGATCGCTATAAAAGTTTTTTCACGAGTTTCCGGAGGCTGTTTTACTTGGAGTAGCTTGGAATCAGTACCCCACTCCAACGATGCCAGTCGGACCTTACACGGACACGACTAGAGGGCCGGGTAAAAAGGTCCGATAACAATAGATCCGACCATTGGATCGCTTTAAAATTTTTTTCACGACATTCCGGAGGCTGTTTTACTTGGAGTGCCTTGGAATCCGTACCCCACTCCAACGATGCCAGTCGGACCTTACCACGGACACGACTAGAGGGCCGGGTCAAAAGGTCCATAACAATAGATCCGACTGTTGGATCGCTACAAAAGTTTTTTCAAGAGTTTCCGGATGCTGTTTTACTTGGAGTAGCTTGGAATCAGTACCCCACTCCAACGATCCCAGTCGGACCTTACCACGGACACGACTAGAGGGCCGGGTAAAAAGGTCCATAACAATAGATCCGACCGTTGGATCGCTGTAAAAATTTTTTCATGAGTTTCCGGAAGTTGTTTTACTGGGAGTAGCTTGGAATCAGTACCGCACTCCGACGATGTCCGGTCGGGCCTTAACACCGACATGAGTAGAGTACCGGCTCAAAAGGTCCATAACTATTGATCCGACCGTTGGATCAGTCTGAAATTTTTTTCACGACTTTCCGGAGGCTGTTTTACTTCGAGTAGCGTGTAATCAGAACCGCACTCCGACGCTGTCCGGTAGGCCCTTACCACCGCCATGACTAGAGTACCGCCTCAAAAGGTCCATAACAATAGATCCGACCGTTGGATCGCTATAAAAGTTTTTTCACGAGTTTCCGGAGGCTGTTTTACTTGGAGTAGCTTGGAATCAGTACCCCACTCCGACGCTGTCCGGTCGGGCCTTACCACGGACACGACTAGAGGGCCGGGTCAAAAGGTCCATAACAATAGATCCGACCATTGGATCGCTACAAAAGTTTTTTCAAGAGTTTCCGGATGCTGTTTTACTTGGAGTAGCTTGGAATCAGTACCCCACTCCAACGATCCCAGTCGGACCTTACCACGGACACGACTAGAGGGCCGGGTAAAAAGGTCCATAACAATAGATCCGACCGTTGGATCGCTGTAAAATTTTTTTCATGAGTTTCCGGAAGTTGTTTTACTGGGAGTAGCTTGGAATCCGTACCCCACTCCGACGATGTCCGGTCGGGCCTTAACACCGACATGAGTAGAGTACCGGCTCAAAAGGTCCATAACTATTGATCCGACCGTTGGATCGGTCTCAAATTTTTTTCACGACTTTCTGGAGGCTGTTTTACTTCGAGTAGCGTGTAATCAGAACCGCACTCCGACGCTGTCCGGTAGGCCTTTACCACCGCCATGACTAGAGTACCGCCTCAAAAGGTCCATAACAATAGATCCGACCGTTGGATCGCTATAAAAGTTTTTTCACGAGTTTTGAGAGGCTGTTTTACTTGGAGTAGCGAGGAATCAGTACCGGACTCCGGCGATGCCCAGTCGGACCTTACCGCCGACATGACTAGAGTACCGGGTAAAAAGGTCCATAACAGTAGATCCGACCGTTGGATCGCTCTAAAATTTTTTTCACGAGTTTCCAGAAGCTGTTTTAATTGGAGTAGCGTGGAATCAGTATTGCACAACGTCGCTGCACGGTCGGGCCTTAACACGGACATGAGTAGAGTACCGGCTCAAAAGGTCCATAACTATAGATCCGACCGTTGGATCGGTCTAAAATTTTTTTCACGACTTTCCGGAGGCTGTTTTACTTCGAGTAGCGTGTAATCAGAACCGCACTCCGATGCTGTCCGGTCGGGCCTTACCAGCGACATGACTAGAGTACCGGCTCAAAAGGTCCATAACAATAGATCCGACCGTTGGATCGCTATAAAAGTTTTTTCACGTGTTTCTGGAGGCTGTTTTACTTGGAGTAGCTTGGAATCAGCACCCCACTCCAACGATGCCAGTCGGACCTTACCACGGACACGACTAGAGGGCCGGGTAAAAAGGTCCATAACAATAGATCTGACCGTTGGATCGCTCTAAAATTTTTTTCACGAGTTTCCGGAAGCTGTTTTACTTGGAGTAGCGTGGAATCAGTACCGCACTCCGACGCTGTTCGGTCGGGCCTTAACACCGACAGGAGTAGAGTACCGGCTCAAAAGGTCCATAACTATAGATCCGACCATTGGGATCGGTCTAAAAATTTTTTCACGACTTTCCGGAGGCTGTTTTACTTCGAGTAGCGTGTAATCAGAACCGCACTCCGACGCTGTCCGGTCGGGCCTTACCACCGCCATGACTAGAGTACCGGCTCAAAAGGTCCATAACAATAGATCCGACCGTTGGATCGCTATAAAAGTTTTTTCACGAGTTTCCGGAGGCTGTTTTACTTGGAGTAGCTTGGAATCAGTACCCCACTCCAACGATGCCAGTCGGACCTTACCACGGACACGACTAGAGGGCCGGGTAAAAAGGTCCAATAACAATAGATCCGACCATTGGATCGCTTTAAAATTTTTTTCACGACATTCCGGAGGCTGTTTTACTTGGAGTGCCTTGGAATCCGTACCCCACTCCAACGATGCCAGTCGGACCTTACCACGGACACGACTAGAGGGCCGGGTCAAAAGGTCCATAACAATAGATCCGACTGTTGGATCGCTACAAAAGTTTTTTCACGAGTTTCCGGATGCTGTTTTACTTGGAGTAGCTTGGAATCAGTACCCCACTCCAACGATCCCAGTCGGACCTTACCACGGACACGACTAGAGGGCCGGGTAAAAAGGTCCATAACAATAGATCCGACCGTTGGATCGCTGTAAAATTTTTTTCATGAGTTTCCGGAAGTTGTTTTACTGGGAGTAGCTTGGAATCCGTACCGCACTCCGACGATGTCCGGTCGGGCCTTAACACCGACATGAGTAGAGTACCGGCTCAAAAGGTCCATAACTATTGATCCGACCGTTGGATCGGTCTCAAATTTTTTTCACGACTTTCTGGAGGCTGTTTTACTTCGAGTAGCGTGTAATCAGAACCGCACTCCGACGCTGTCCGGTAGGCCCTTACCACCGCCATGACTAGAGTACCGCCTCAAAAGGTCCATAACAATAGATCCGACCGTTGGATCGCTATAAAAGTTTTTTCACGAGTTTTGAGAGGCTGTTTTACTTGGAGTAGCGAGGAATCAGTACCGGACTCCGGCGATGCCCAGTCGGACCTTACCGCCGACATGACTAGAGTACCGGGTAAAAAGGTCCATAACAGTAGATCCGACCGTTGGATCGCTCTAAAATTTTTTTCACGAGTTTCCAGAAGCTGTTTTAATTGGAGTAGCGTGGAATCAGTATTGCACAACGTCGCTGCACGGTCGGGCCTTAACACGGACATGAGTAGAGTACCGGCTCAAAAGGTCCATAACTATTGATCCGACCGTTGGATCGGTCTAAAATTTTTTTCACGACTTTCCGGAGGCTGTTTTACTTCGAGTAGCGTGTAATCAGAACCGCACTCCGATGCTGTCCGGTCGGGCCTTACCAGCGACATGACTAGAGTACCGGCTCAAAAGGTCCATAACAATAGATCCGACCGTTGGATCGCTATAAAAGTTTTTTCACGTGTTTCTGGAGGCTGTTTTACTTGGAGTAGCTTGGAATCAGCACCCCACTCCAACGATGCCAGTCGGACCTTACCACGGACACGACTAGAGGGCCGGGTAAAAAGGTCCATAACAATAGATCTGACCGTTGGATCGCTCTAAAATTTTTTTCACGAGTTTCCGGAAGCTGTTTTACTTGGAGTAGCGTGGAATCAGTACCGCACTCCGACGCTGTTCGGTCGGGCCTTAACACCGACAGGAGTAGAGTACCGGCTCAAAAGGTCCATAACTATAGATCCGACCATGGGATCGGTCTAAAAATTTTTTCACGACTTTCCGGAGGCTGTTTTACTTCGAGTAGCGTGTAATCAGAACCGCACTCCGACGCTGTCCGGTCGGGCCTTACCACGACATGACTAGAGTACCGGCTCAAAAGGTCCATAACAATAGATCCGACCGTTGGATCGCTATAAAAGTTTTTTCACGAGTTTCCGGAGGCTGTTTTACTTGGAGTAGCTTGGAATCAGTACCCCACTCCAACGATGCCAGTCGGACCTTACCACGGACACGACTAGAGGGCCGGGTAAAAAGGTCCAATAACAATAGATCCGACCATTGGATCGCTTTAAAAATTTTTTCACGACATTCCGGAGGCTGTTTTACTTGGAGTGGCTTGGAATCCGTACCCCACTCCAACGATGCCAGTCGGACCTTACCACGGACACGACTAGAGGGCCGGGTCAAAAGGTCCATAACAATAGATCCGACTGTTGGATCGCTACAAAAGTTTTTTCACGAGTTTCCGGATGCTGTTTTACTTGGAGTAGCTTGGAATCAGTACCCCACTCCAACGATCCCAGTCGGACCTTACCACGGACACGACTAGAGGCCCGGGTAAAAAGGTCCATAACAATAGATCCGACCGTTGGATCGCTGTAAATTTTTTTCATGAGTTTCCGGAAGTTGTTTTACTGGGAGTAGCTTGGAATCAGTACCCCACTCCGACGATGTCCGGTCGGGCCTTAACACCGACATGAGTAGAGTACCGGCTCAAAAGGTCCATAACTATTGATCCGACCGTTGGATCGGTCTAAAATTTTTTTCACGACTTTCTGGAGGCTGTTTTACTTCGAGTAGCGTGTAATCAGAACCGCACTCCGACGCTGTCCGGTAGGCCCTTACCACCGCCATGACTAGAGTACCGCCTCAAAAGGTCCATAACAATAGATCCGACCGTTGGATCGCTATAAAAGTTTTTTCACGAGTTTTGAGAGGCTGTTTTACTTGGAGTAGCGAGGAATCAGTACCGGACTCCGGCGATGCCCAGTCGGACCTTACCGCCGACATGACTAGAGTACCGGGTAAAAAGGTCCATAACAGTAGATCCGACCGTTGGATCGCTCTAAAATTTTTTTCACGAGTTTCCAGAAGCTGTTTTAATTGGAGTAGCGTGGAATCAGTATTGCACAACGTCGCTGCACGGTCGGGCCTTAACACGGACATGAGTAGAGTACCGGCTCAAAAGGTCCATAACTATAGATCCGACCGTTGGATCGGTCTAAAATTTTTTTCACGACTTTCCGGAGGCTGTTTTACTTCGAGTAGCGTGTAATCAGAACCGCACTCCGATGCTGTCCGGTCGGGCCTTACCAGCGACATGACTAGAGTACCGGCTCAAAAGGTCCATAACAATAGATCCGACCGTTGGATCGCTATAAAAGTTTTTTCACGTGTTTCTGGAGGCTGTTTTACTTGGAGTAGCTTGGAATCAGCACCCCACTCCAACGATGCCAGTCGGACCTTACCACGGACACGACTAGAGGGCCGGGTAAAAAGGTCCATAACAATAGATCTGACCGTTGGATCGCTCTAAAATTTTTTTCACGAGTTTCCGGAAGCTGTTTTACTTGGAGTAGCGTGGAATCAGTACCGCACTCCGACGCTGTTCGGTCGGGCCTTAACACCGACAGGAGTAGAGTACCGGCTCAAAAGGTCCATAACTATAGATCCGACCATGGGATCGGTCTAAAAATTTTTTCACGACTTTCCGGAGGCTGTTTTACTTCGAGTAGCGTGTAATCAGAACCGCACTCCGACGCTGTCCGGTCGGGCCTTACCAGCGACATGACTAGAGTACGGCTCAAAAGGTCCATAACAATAGATCCGACCGTTGGATCGCTATAAAAGTTTTTTCACGAGTTTTCGGAGGCTGTTTTACTTGGAGTAGCTTGGAATCAGTACCCCACTCCAACGATGCCAGTCGGACCTTACCACGGACACGACTAGAGGGCCGGGTAAAAAGGTCCAATAACAATAGATCCGACCATTGGATCGCTTTAAAATTTTTTTCACGACATTCCGGAGGCTTTTTACTTGGAGTGGCTTGGAATCCGTACCCCACTCCAACGATGCCAGTCGGACCTTACCACGGACACGACTAGAGGGCCGGGTCAAAAGGTCCATAACAATAGATCCGACTGTTGGATCGCTACAAAAGTTTTTTCACGAGTTTCCGGATGCTGTTTTACTTGGAGTAGCTTGGAATCAGTACCCCACTCCAACGATCCCAGTCGGACCTTACCACGGACACGACTAGAGGCCGGGTAAAAAGGTCCATAACAATAGATCCGACCGTTGGATCGCTGTTAAATTTTTTTCATGAGTTTCCGGAAGTTGTTTTACTGGGAGTAGCTTGGAATCCGTACCCCACTCCGACGATGTCCGGTCGGGCCTTAACACCGACATGAGTAGAGTACCGGCTCAAAAGGTCCATAACTATTGATCCGACCGTTGGATCGGTCTCAAATTTTTTTCACGACTTTCTGGAGGCTGTTTTTACTTCGAGTAGCGTGTAATCAGAACCGCACTCCGACGCTGTCGGTAGGCCCTTACCACCGCCATGACTAGAGTACCGCCTCAAAAGGTCCATAACAATAGATCCGACCGTTGGATCGCTATAAAAGTTTTTTCACGAGTTTTGAGAGGCTGTTTTACTTGGAGTAGCGAGGAATCAGTACCGGACTCCGGCGATGCCCAGTCGGACCTTACCGCCGACATGACTAGAGTACCGGGTAAAAAGGTCCATAACAGTAGATCCGACCGTTGGATCGCTCTAAAATTTTTTTCACGAGTTTCCAGAAGCTGTTTTATTGGAGTGAGCGTGGAATCAGTATTGCACAACGTCGCTGCACGGTCGGGCCTTAACACGGACATGAGTAGAGTACCGGCTCAAAAGGTCCATAACTATTAGATCCGACCGTTGGATCGGTCTAAAATTTTTTTTCACG
>CM055354.1:2993444-3025265 GCA_029228515.1 Populus alba x Populus x berolinensis | reverse complement strand
AACTGAATTTCGGCAACCGGGGCATCGAAGTCGGAATGCCGCGAAACTCATCCAGTCAAAGCGTTCGCCCTTTGCGGAAGGAAGTGTGATGTAGAACAAGTAGCAGAAGCATACATGCTCAAGAGGGATCACCCGAAATTCAAAGGCAACTGAATTTCGGCAACCGGGGCATCGAAGTCGGAATGCCGCGAAACTCACCAGTCAAAGCGTTACGCCTTTGCGGAAGGAAGTGTGTGTAGAACAAGTAGCAGAAGCATACATGCTCAAGAGGGATCACCCGAAATTCAAAGGCAACTGAATTTCGGCAACCGGGGCATCGAAGTCGGAATGCCGCGAAACTCACCAGTCAAAGCGTTTCGCCCTTTGCGGAAGGAAGTGTGGTGTAGAACAAGTAGCAGAAGCATACATGCTCAAGAGGGATCACCCGAAATTCAAAGGCAACTGAATTTCGGCAACCGGGGCATCGAAGTCGGAATGCCGCGAAACTCACCGAGTCAAAGCGTTTCGCCCTTTGCGGAAGGAAGTGTGATGTAGAACAAGTAGCAGAAGCATACATGCTCAAGAGGGATCACCCGAAATTCAAAGGCAACTGAATTTCGGCAACCGGGGCATCGAAGTCGGAATGCCGCGAAACTCACCAGTCAAAGCGTTACGCCCTTTGCGGAAGGAAGTGTGATGTAGAACAAGTAGCAGAAGCATACATGCTCAAGAGGGATCACCCGAAATTCAAAGGCAACTGAATTTCGGCAAACGGGGCATCGAAGTCGGAATGCCGCGAAACTCACCAGTCAAAGCGTTCGCCCTTTGCGGAAGGAAGTGTGATGTAGAACAAGTAGCAGAAGCATACATGCTCAAGAGGGATCACCCGAAATTCAAAGGCAACTGAATTTCGGCAACCGGGGCATCGAAGTCGGAATGCCGCGAAACTCATCCAGTCAAAGCGTTACGCCTTTGCGGAAGGAAGTGTGGTGTAGAACAAGTAGCAGAAGCATACATGCTCAGAGAGAAGTAGAGTAGCAGAAGCATAATGCTCAAGAGGGATCACCCGAAATTCAAAGGCAACTGAATTTCAGCAAACCGGGCATCGAAGTCGGAATGCCGCGAAACTCATCCAGTCAAAGCGTTTCGCCCTTTGCGGAAGGAAGTGTGATGTAGAACAAGTAGCAGAAGCATACATGCTCAAGAGGGATCACCCGAAATTCAAAGGCAACTGAATTTCGGCAACCGGGGCATCGAAGTCGGAATGCCGCGAAACTCACCAGTCAAAGCGTTTCGCCCTTTGCGGAAGGAAGTGTGATGTAGAACAAGTAGCAGAAGCATACATGCTCAAGAGGGATCACCCGAAATTCAAAGGCAACTGAATTTCGGCAACCGGGGCATCGAAGTCGGAATGCCGCGAAACTCACCAGTCAAAGCGTTTCGCCTTTGCGGAAGGAAGTGTGATGTAGAACAAGTAGCAGAAGCATACATGCTCAAGAGGGATCACCCGAAATTCAAAGGAGCAACATGGAATTTCGGCAAACCGGGGCATCGAAGTCGGAATGGCCGCGAAAACTCATTTAGGTCAAAGCGTTACGCCCTTTGGCGGTAAAGGATAAGTGTGCGTGTAGAACGAAGTAGAAGAAGCAATACATGCTCAAGAGGGATCACACCCGAAAATTCAAAGGCAACTGAATTTCTGGCAACCGGGGCATCGAAGTCGGAAATGCCGCCGAAATCTCATCCAGTCAATAGCGCTTACGGCCTTTGTGGAAGGAAGTGTTGACTGTAGAAAAAGTAGGCAGAAGTATAACATGCTCAGAGAGGGATCACCCGACAATTATCATAGGCAACTGAAATTATCGGCAAGCCACTGTGGCATCGAAGGTCGGAATGCCGCGAAACATCATCCCGTCAACAGCGTTACGCCCTTTGAGGATAGGCGAAGTGTGATGTAGAAAAAGTAAGCAGAAGCATACATGCTCAGAAGAGGGTATCACCCGAAATTCATAGGCACACATGAATCTTTCGGATCAACTGGGGCATCGAATGTCGGAATGACCGGCGTATCTCATCCGTGATCAAAAGCGTTACGCCCGTTTGCGGAAGGATAGTGTGGTGTATGAACAAGTTAGATGAAGCATACACGCTCAAGAGGGATCACCCAGAAATTCAAAGGCATACTGAATTTCGGCAACCGGGGCAAATCGAAGTCGGAATTGCTCGCGAAACTCATTTTTCCTAGTCATAAAGCGCGTTACGCCCCTTTGCGGAAGGAAGTGTGATGTAGAACAAGTTAGCAGAAGCGCATACATCTTTGCTCAAGAGGGATCAGACCCGACAAATGTCATAGGCAACTGAATTTCGGCAACGGGGGCATCTGAAGTCGGAATGCGCGAAACTCAATCCACTCAAAGGCGTTACAGCCCTTTGTCAGGAGGAAGTGTGGTGTAAGAACCAAAGTAGCAGAAGCATACATGCTCAAGAGGGTATCACCGAAAGAGAGTGATTCAAAGGCAACTGATTTCAGCACAGGGGCATCGAAGGGGCAGAAAGTCGGACTGCGTGTGAAACTTCATTCCACTCAAAGCGTTACGTACGCCCTAGCGGAAGGAAGTGTGGTGTAGAAACATAGTAGAGAGTAAGCATACATAGCTCAAGAGTGGGATCACCGCGAACAATTCAAAAGGCAACTGAATGTTCGATCAACCGGGGCATCGAAGAATTGGAATGCCGTCTGGAAACTCGCATGACATCAGATCAATAGAGCGTTACGCCCTCTATTATGTCGGAAGGAACGTGATGTAGAAAAAACGTAGCAGATAGCATACATGCTTCAAGAGGGATCACCCTGAAATTCATAGGCAAACTGAATTTCGGCAACAGGGGCAATTTCGAAGTTCGGAATGCCGCGAAACTTCATCCAGTCAAAGCGTTACGTCCCTTCTGCGAAGATAAGAAGTCTGGTGTAGAAACAAGTTAGAAGAAGGGAAAAGGGCCCAACCCCCCCCCCCCCCCCCCCGCATACATGCTCAAGAGGAATCACCTTGGAAATTCAAAGGCAACTGAATTTCAGGCAACCGGGGCATCGGAAGATCGAATGCCGCGTAAGCTCATCCAGTCAAGCGTTATTCACGCCCTTTGCGGAAGGAAGTGTGGTGCAGGAACAAGTAGAAGAAGCATTACATGCTCAAGCAGGGATCACCCGAAATTCAAAGCCAACTGAATTTCGGCAACCGGGGCATCGAAGTCGGAATGCCGCCGAAAACTGCATCTAGTCAAAGAGGTTACGCCCTTTGCGGAAGGAAGTGTGATGTAGAACAAGTATCAGGAAAAAGTAGCAGAAGTACATACATGCTCTAAGAGGGATCACCCGAAATTCAAAGGCAACTTGAATTTCGGCATCCGGGCGCAATCGAAGTCGGAATGCCGCGAAACTCAATCTAGTCAAGCGTTACGCCCTTTGGCGGGAAGGAAGTGTAGTGTAGACAACAAAGTCTAGCAAGACGCATACATGTTTCTCAAGAGGGATCCACCGAAAGTTTTAAAGGCAAACTGAATTTCGGCTAACCGGGGACATCGAAGTCGGAATGCCCGCGAAACTCATCGAAGTCAGAAGAGATCGTAACAGCCGCCTTTGCGGAAGAGAAGTGTGGTGTAGAAACAGGGGGGCAAAGTAGAAGAAGCATACATGCTCAAGAGGGATCACCCGAAATTCAAAGGCAACTGAATTTCGGCAACCGGGGCATCGAAGTCGGAATGCCGCGAAACTCATCCAGTCAAAGCGTTACGCCCTTTGCGGAAGGAAGTGTGATGTAGAAAAAGTAGCAGAAGTATACATGCTCAAGAGGGATCACCCGACATTCATAGGCAACTGAATTACGGCAACCTGGGCATCGAAGTCGGAATGCCGCGAAACTCATCCAGTCAAAGCGTTACGCCCTTTGCAGAAGGAAGTGTGATGTAGAAAAAGTAGCAGAAGCATACATGCTCAAGAGGGATCACCCGAAATTCATAGGCAACTGAATTTCGGCAACGGGGGCATCGAAGTCGGAATGCCGCGAAACTCATCCAGTCAAAGCATTACGCCCTTTGCGGAAGGAAGTGTGCTGTAGAAAAAGTAGCAGAAGCATACATGCTCAAGAGAGATCACCCAAAATTTAAAGGCAACTAAATTTCGGCAACCGGGGCATCGAAGTCGGAATGCCGCGAAACTCATCCAGTCAAAGCGTTACGCCCTTTGCGGAAGGAAGTGTGGTGAAGAACAAGTAGAAGAAGCATACATGCTCAAGAGGGATCACCCGAAATTCAAAGCCAACTGAATTTCGGCAACCGGGGCATCGAAGTCGGAATGCCGCGAAACTCATCTAGTCAAAGAGTTACGCCCTTTGCGGAAGGAAGTGTAGTGTAGAACAAGTAGCAGAAGCATACATGCTCAAGAGGGATCACCCGAAATTTAAAGGCAACTGAATTTCGGCAACCGGGGCATCGAAGTCGGAATGCCGCGAAACTCATCGAGTCAAAGCGTTACGCCCTTTGCGGAAGGAAGTGTGGTGTAGAACAAGTAGAAGAAGCATACATGCTCAAGAGGGATCACCCGAAATTCAAAGGCAACTGAATTTCGGCAACCGGGGCATCGAAGTCGGAATGCCGCGAAACTCATCCAGTCAAAGCGTTACGCCCTTTGCGGAAGGAAGTGTGATGTAGAAAAAGTAGCAGAAGTATACATGCTCAAGAGGGATCACCCGACATTCATAGGCAACTGAATTTCGGCAACCTGGGCATCGAAGTCGGAATGCCGCGAAACTCATCCAGTCAAAGCGTTACGCCCTTTGCAGAAGGAAGTGTGATGTAGAAAAAGTAGCAGAAGCATACATGCTCAAGAGGGATCACCCAAAATTCATAGGCAACTGAATTTCAGCAACTGGGGCATCGAAGTCGGAATGCCGCGAAACTCATCCAGTCAAAGCGTTACGCCCTTTGCGGAAGGAAGTGTGGTGTAGAACAAGTAGAAGAAGCATACACGCTCAAGAGGGATCACCCGAAATTCAAAGGCAACTGAATTTCGGCAACCGGGGCATCGAAGTCGGAATGCCGCGAAACTCATCCAGTCAAAGCGTTACGCCCTTTGCGGAAGGAAGTGTGATGTAGAAAAAGTAGCAGAAAAATACATGCTCAAGAGGAGTGTCTCCCGAATAATTCAAAAGGCAACTGAATTTCGGCAAACCGGGGCATCGATTGTCGGAATGCCGCGAAACTCATCCAGTCAAAGCGTACGCCCGTTGCGGAAGGAAGTGTGGTGTAGAACAAGTAGCAGAAGCATACATGCTCAAGAGGGATCACCCGAAATTCAAAGGCAGCAAGAAGAATTTCGGCAACCGGGGCATCAAAGTCGGAATGCCGCGAAATCACCGAGTCAAAGCGTTTCGCTGTTTGCGGAAGAAGTGTGATGTAGAACAAGTAGCAGAAGCATACATGCTCAAGAGGGATCACCCGAAATTCAAAGGCAACTGAATTTCGGCAACGGGGCATCGAAGTCGGAATGCCGCGAAACTCACCAGTCAAAGCGTTTGCCCTTTGCGGAAGGAAGTGTGATGTAGAACAAGTAGCAGAAGCATACATGCTCAAGAGGGATCACCCGAAATTCAAAGGCAACTGAATTTCGGCAACGGGGCATCGAAGTCGGAATGCCGCGAAACTCACCAGTCAAAGCGTTACGCCTTTGCGGAAGGAAGTGTGGATGTAGAACAAGTAGCAGAAGCATACATGCTCAAGAGGGATCACCCGAAATTCAAAGGCAACTGAATTTCGGCAACCGGGGCATCGAAGTCGGAATGCCGCGAAACTCACCAGTCAAAGCGTTTCGCCCTTTGCGGAAGGAAGTGTGATGTAGAACAAGTAGCAGAAGCATACATGCTCAAGAGGGATCACCCGAAATTCAAAGGCAACTGAATTTCGGCAACCGGGGCATCGAAGTCGGAATGCCGCGAAACTCATCCAGTCAAAGCGTTTCGCCCTTTGCGGAAGGAAGTGTGATGTAGAACAAGTAGCAGAAGCATACATGCTCCAGAGGAATCACCGCGAAATTCAAAGGCATTTGAATTTCGGCAACCAGGGCATCGAAGTCGGAATTACCGCGAAACTATCACTCGATCCAAAGCGTTCCCTGTTTGCGGAAGAGAGTGTGATGTAGTACAAGTAGCAGAAAGCATACATGCTCACAAGAGGGATCACCCGAAATTCAAAGGCAACTGAGAATTTCGGCAAACCGGGGCATCAAAGATCCGGAATGGCTGCGAAACTCTCCAGTTAAAGCATTACGTCCTTTGCGAAGGAAAGTGTGGTGTAGAACAAGTCAGAGAAGTAGAGATCACAGTGTGATGTAGAACAAGTAGCAGACAGGATACATGCTGAAGAGGGATCACTACCGAAATTCAAAGGAAACTGAATTTCGGCAACCGGGGAATCCAAAGTCGGAATGCCGCGAAACTTCACCGAGTCAAAACGTTTCTTTGTTTGCGATAGGAAGTGTGATGTAGAACAAGTAGCAGAAGCATACATGCTCAAGATGGATCACCCGAAATTCCAAAGAAAACTGAATTTCGGCAACCAGGCATCAGAAGTCGGAATGCCGCGAAACTCATCCCGTCAAAGCGTTACGCCCTTTGCCGGAAAGAAGTGTGGTGTATAACAAGTACCAGAAGCATACATTCTCAAGAGGGATCACCCGAAATTCAAAGGCAACTGAATTTCGGCAACCGGATGGGCATCGAAGTCGGAATTCCGCGAAACTCAAACAAGTCAAAGCGTTTGGCCATTTGCGTCGAAGGAAGTCTGATGTATAACAAGTAGCGAAAGCATACATGCCTCCAGAGGGCTCACCTGACAATTCAAAGGCATCTGGGAATTACGGCAACCGGGGCATCCAAGTCGGAATGCCCGCGAAACTCATACCAGTCAAAGCGTTACCCCTTTGCGGAAGGAAGTGTGATGTAGACCAAGTAGCAGAAGCATACATGCTCTAGAGGGATCACCCGAAATTCAAAGGCATTTGAATTTCGGCAAACCGGGCATCGAAGTCCCGGAATAACCAGCGAAACTCACCGAATCAAAGCTTTCGTGTTTGCGGAAGAGAGTGTGAATGTATAAACAAGTAGCAGAAGCATACATGCTCAAGAGGGATCACCTGAAATTACAAAGGCAACTAAGTTTCGGCAACCTTGGCATCGCAGTCGGAATAAACCGCTAAACTCCACCGAGGCAAGACGTTACGCTGTTTTGCGGACTAGAGTGTGATGTAGAACAAGTATCAGAAGCATACATGCTCAGTAGGGATCACCCGAAACTTCAAAGGCAACTGAATTTCGGCAACGCGGGCATCGAAGTCGGAATGCTGCGAAACTCATCGGAGTTAAAGCATTACGTCCTTTGCGGAAGGAAAGGTGGTGTAGAACAAGTAGCAGAAGCATACATGCTCAAGAGGGATCACCCGAAATTCAAAGGCAACTGAATTTCGGCAACCGGGGCATCGAAGTCGGAATGCGCGAAACTCATCCAGTCAAAGCGTTTCGCCCTTTGCGGAAGGAAGTGTGGTGTAGAACAAGTAGCAGAAGCATACATGCTCAAGAGGGATCACCCGAAATTCAAAGGCAACTGAATTTCGGCAACGGGGCATCGAAGTCGGAATGCCGCGAAACTCATCAGTCAAAGCGTTCGCCCTTTGCGGAAGGAAGTGTGATGTAGAACAAGTAGCAGAAGCATACATGCTCAAGAGGGATCACAGTGTGTTGTAGCAAAAGTAGCACGAAGCATACATGTCAAGAGGGATCACAGTGTGGATGTAGAAAAAGTAGCAGAAGCATACATGCTCAAGAGGGATCACCGAAATTCAAAGGCAACTGAATTTCGGCAACCGGGGCATCGAAGTCGGAATGCCGCGAAACTCATCCAGTCAAAGCGTTTGCCTTTGCGGAAGGAAGTGTGATGTAGAACAAGTAGCAGAAGCATACATGCTCAAGAGGGATCACCCGAAATTCAAAGGCAACTGAATTTCGGCAACCGGGGCATCGAAGTCGGAATGCCGCGAAACTCACAGTCAAAGCGTTCGCCCTTTGCGGAAGGAAGTGTGATGTAGAACAAGTAGCAGAAGCATACATGCTCAAGAGGGATCACCGAAATTCAAAGGCAACTGAATTTCGGCACGAGGTGCATCGAAGTCGGAATTCCGCGAAACTCATATCGAGTCAAAGCGTTACGCCCTTTGCGGAAGGAAATGTGGTGTAAGAACAAGTAGCAGAACCAAAAAATACATCCTCCAAAAGGATCACCTTAAATTCAATAGGCAACTGAATGATTCGGCAACAGGGCAACCAAGTCGGAATGGCCCAAGCGAAACTCACCGATCAAAGCGTTTCTCTGTTTGCGGAAGGAAGTGTGATGTAGAACAAGTAGCAGAAGCATACATGCTCTAGAGGAATCACCCGAAATTCAAAGCCAACAGAATTTCGGCAACCGGGGCATCGAAAGTCGGAATGCCGCGAAATCTCATAGAGTCAAAGCTATGCCCTTTGCGGAAGGAAGTGGGGTGTAGAACAAGTAGCAGAAGCATACATGCTCAAGAGTGAATCTACCGGCGAAATATCCAAAGGCAACTGAATTTTCGGACAAGCTCGGGGCATCCGTGAAGTAGCGGAATGGCCGTGCGAAACTCATCCCGAGTCAAACGTCGGTTACGTGGCCCTTTTTGCGGAAGGTGTAAAGTGTGGTGTAGAACAAGTACAGAAAGTAGCAGAAGCATACATAGGCTCAAGAGGTAGGATAGCACCCTGCGAAAATTCAACTAGGCAACTGAATTTCGGCGACCTGGGCATCGAAGGTCGTGAATGCCGCAAAAGCTCATCCAGTGCAGGGAAGGCGTAGAGAGCGCCCCAGTTGTGCGGAGAGGAAGGTTGTGGTGTAAAGCAAGTATGGGCAAGAAGCATACATGCTCAATAGGGATCGGACCCCGAAATGCTAAAGTGGCAACTGAATTTCGGCAAACGGGGCATCGAGGAGTCGGAGAGTGCCGCGAAACTCATCCCAGTCTAAAGCGTTATCGCCATTTTGCGTGGGCTGAAGTGAGGAGTGTGCGTAGAACAAGTAGCATAACAGCATACATGCTCAAGAGGGATCACGCCGAAAATTCAAAGGCGAAGCATGAATTTCTGGTCAACAGGTGTGTCATTCGATAGTCGGAATGCCGCGAAACTCATCCAGTCAAAGCGTACGCCTTTGCGGAGGTAATGTGTGTCTGTGTGTAGAACAAGTGAGGGCATGAAGCATACCGATGCTCAAGAGGGATCACCTGAAATTCAGCAAGGCAACATGAGAATTTGCGGCAACCGGTGGGGGGCATCGAAGGTCGAAGTGCCGCGAAAACTCATGCCCAGTCAAAGCTGTTACGGCCTTATGGGGTGCGGAAGGAAGGTCTTGTGAATGTAGGAACACAAAGTAGCAGAAGCATAACATGCTCAAGAGGGATCACCCGAAACTTCAAAGGCAACTGAATTTCGGCAAACCCGGGTTTCATCTAGAGAGTCGGAATGTCCGCGAGGAACGTCAAGCCAGTCAAAGGCGTGAACGGCCCTTTGCGGGAGGAAGTGTGGTGTAGAACAAGTAGCAGAAGCATACATGCTCCGGAAAGGAGTGGATCACCCGAAATTCAAGAGTCAACTGACATTTCGGCAACCTGGGCACGACGTGGAAGTCGGAATGCCGCGTGGAAAGACTCATCCCGATCAAAGCGTTTTGCTTTTTGCTGAAGGCAGTTTTGTGGTAGGTAGAACCAAGGTAGGAGGTGCATGAAGCATACCGTGCGGTCAAGAGGGATCACCCGAAATTCAAAGTGCAGACTGAATTTCGGCAACCGGGGGCATCGAAGTCGGTGGGATGCCTGCGTGGAGCAAAACTCAACCCGAGTAGCACAACGAAGCCTTACGCCCTTGATGCGGAAGGAAGTTTTTGGGGTGTAGAACAAGTAGCAGAAGCATACCAATGGCTCAAGAGTGGATCAGCGGCCCCGAAATTCAACAGACAAACTGAATTTCGGCAACCGGGGCATCCCGTGAAGTCGGAATGCCGCGTAAAACTCGACGATCGCAATTCCCAAGCGTTTTCGCCCTTTGCTGAAAGGGAAGTGGTGGTGTAGAAGCAAGTAGCAGGAAGTCATACCGCATGCATCAAGAGTGTATCACACGCACGAAATTTCAACGGCAACTGAAAATTTCGGCAACCGGGGTGCAACCGAAGTTGAGAAAGCGCGTCGAAACTCATCGCAGTGCAAAGCGTTAGCCGGCCCAAGGGTGCGGAATGGAAGGGTGTGATGTAGTAACAAGTAGCGAGAAGGCATAGCATGCTTTCAAGTAGGGATCACAGGCAAAAAATTCAAAGGCAGGGACTGAATTTCGGCAGACCGGGCAATCGAAGTCGGAATTGCCAGCGAAACTCATCGAGTCAAAGCGTGAGACGCCCTAATGTCGGAAGGAAGTGTGGTGTAGAACAAGTAAGCAGAAGCATACATGCTCAAGAAGTGATCGACAGCCGAAGATTTCAAAGGCAACTGAATTGTCGTCCAACCCGGGGGCAATCGAAGTCGTAATGCGCGCGAAACTCATCAGTCAACCGTTAGACGGCCTATATTGGCTGTGAAGGAAGGTTAGCGTGTAGAGACAAGTAGCAGAAGCATACATGTCTCATGAGGGATCACAGTGTTGAGAGCAGCCCGAAATTCAAAGGCAACTGTAATATTTTCGGCTAACCGGGGGATCGAAGTATCCGGAATAGCCGCGAAACTCATCCAGTCAAAGCGATACGGCTGTTGCGGAAGGAAGTGTGGATGTAGAACAAGAAGCAGAAGCATACATGCTCAAGAGGGTATGCACCCGAAAATTCAAAGCCAAACTGAATTTTGGCAACTACCTGGGGCATGCGATGTCGGAATGCCGGCGAAACTCATCCAGTCAAAGCGTAGCGCGCGCTTTGCGGAAGGAAGTGTGGTGTAGAACAAGCAGCAGAACCATACAATAGGCAGTAGGCAAACATGCTCAAGAGGGAATCACCCGAAATTCAAAGGCAACTGAATTTCGGCAACCGGAGCATCGAAGTCGTAATTCCGCTAAACCATCGAGTCAAAGCGTTACGCCCTTTGCGGAAGGAAGTGTGGTGTAGAACAAGTAGCAGAAGCATACATGCTCAAGAGGGATCACACGAAATTCAAAGGCAACTGAATTTCGGCAACGGGGCATCGAAGTCGGAATGCCGCGAAATCCAGTCAAAGCGTTACGCCTTTGCGGAAGGAAGTTGGTGTAGAACAAGTGGCAGAAGCATACATGCTCAAGAGGGATCACCCGAAATTCAAAGGCAACTGAATTTCGGCAACCGGGGCATCGAAGTCGGAATGCCGCGAAACTCATCCCAGTCAAAGCGTTACGTCCTTTGCGGAAGGAAGTGTGGTGTAGAACAAGTAGCAGAAGCGAAGCATACATGCTCAAGAGGGATCACCTGAAATTCAAAGGCCAACTGAATTTCGGCAACCGGGGCATCGAAGTCGGAATGCCGCGAAACTCATCCAGTCAAAGCGTTACGCCCTTTGCGGAAGGAAGTGTGATGTAGAACAAGTAGCAGAAGCATACATGCTCAAGAGGGATCACCCGATATTCAAAGGCGACTGAATTTCCGGCAACCCGGGCATCGAAGTCGGAATGCCGCGAAACTCATCCAGTCCAAGCGTTTCGCCTTTGCGGAAGGATGTGTGGTGTAGAACAAGTAGCAGAAGCATACATGCTCAAGAGGGATCACCCGAAATTCAAAGGCAACTGAATTTCGGCAACGGGGCATCGAAGTCGGAATGTCCGCGAAACTCAACCAGTCAAAGCGTTACGCCCTTTGCGGAAGGAAGTGTGGTGTAGAACAATTAGCAGAAGCATACATGACATGCTCAAGAGGGATCACCCGAAATTCAAAGGCAACTGAATTTCGGCAACCGGGGCATCGAAGTCGGAATGCCGCGAAACTCATCCAGTCAAAGCGTTACACCCTTGCGGAAGTAGGTGTGATGTAGAACAAGTAGCAGAAGCATACATGCTCAAGAGGGATCACCCGAAATTCAAAGGCACCAGAATTTCGCAACCGTGGCATCGAAGTCGGAATGCCGCGAAACTCATCCAGTCAAAGCGTTACGCCTTTGCGGAAGGAAGTGTGCTGTAGAACAAGTAGCAGAAGCATACATGCTCAAGAGGGATCACCCGAAATTCAAAGGGCAACTGAATTTCGGCAACCGGGGCATCGAAGTCGGAATGCCGCGAAACTCATCCAGTCAAAGCGTTACGCCCTTTGCGGAAGGAAGTGTGGTGTAGAACAAGTAGCAGAAGCATACATGCTCAAGAGGGATCACCCGAAATTCAAAGGCAACTGAATTTCGGCAACCGGGGCATGGAAGTCGGAATGCCGCGAAACTCATCCAGTCAAAGCGTTACGCCCTTTGCGGAAGGAAGTGTGCTGTAGAACAAGTAGCAGAATCATACATGCTCAAGAGGGATCACCAGAAATTCAAAGCAACTGAATTTCGGCAACCGGGGCATCGAAGTCGGAATGCCGCGAAACTCATCCAGTCAAAGCGTTACGCCCTTTGCGGAAGGAAGTGTAGTGTAGAACAAGTAGCAGAATCATACATGCTCAAGAGGGATCACCCAAAATTTAAAGGCAACTGAATTTCGGCAACCGTGGCATCGAAGTTGGAATGCCGCGAAACTCATCGAGTCAAAGCGTTACGCCCTTTGCGGAAGGAAGTGTGGTGTAGAACAAGTAGCAGAAGCATACATGCTCAAGAGGGATCACCCGAAATTCAAAGGCAACTGAATTTCGGCAACCGGGGCATCGAAGTCGGAATGCCGCGAAACTCATCCAGTCAAAGCGTTACGCCCTTTGCGGAAGGAAGTGTGATGTAGAAAAAGTAGCAGAAGCATACATGCTCAAGAGGGATCACCCGAAATTCAAAGGCAACTGAATTTCGGCAACCGGGGCATCGAAGTCGGAATGCCGCGAAACTCATCCAGTCAAAGCGTTACGCCCTTTGCGGAAGGAAGTGTGATGTAGAACAAGTAGAAGAAGCATACATGCTCAAGAGGGATCACCCGAAATTCAAAGGCAACTGAATTTCGGCAACCGGGGCATCGAAGTCGGAATGCCGCGAAACTCATCCAGTCAAAGCGTTACGCCATTTACGGAAGGAAGTGTGGTGTAGAACAAGTAGCAGAAGCATATATGCTCATAAGGGATCACCCGAAATTCAAAGGTCAACTGAGATTTCGGCAACGCGGGGCATTAGCGTAAGTCTGAAAGTCGCGAAACGTCATCGAGTCAGAAGCGTTACGCCCTTATGCGGAAGGAAGTGTGGTGAGGGTAGAACAAGTTAGCATAAGGCATACATGCTCATAGGGATCACAGTGTGATGTAGAACAAGTAGTAGAAGCATACATCTCAAGAGGGTATCACCCGCGAATATCAAAGGCAACAGAATTTCGTCGGGGAGGACCGGGCATCGAAGTCTGAAATGCCGCGAAGACTCATCCATTGTCAAAGCGTGAGACGCCCGTTTGCTTAAGGAGATGTGTGGTGTAGAGAAACAAGTATCAGAAGCCAAGCATGGCTCCAAGGAGGGATCACCCGAAATAGCAAAGGCAACTGAATTTCGCAGGAGCCGGGTGCCTCGAAGTCGGAATGCCGCGAAACACATCCAGTCAAAACGTTTAAGCCTCTTGTGCGGAAGGAAGTGTGGTGTATGAACAAGTAGCAGAAGCATACAGTGCTCAAGGAGGGATCACCCGAAATTCAAAGGCAACGAGAAATTCGTGTCAACCAGGGTGCATCGAGAGGTGACGAATGCCGCGAAAGGCTCATCCATGACAAAACGTTACGCCCTTGGCGGAAGGAAGTGTTGTGTTGAACAAGTAGCAGAAGCATACATGCTCAAGAGGGATCACAGGGTGGTGTAAGAACAAGAAGCAGAAGCATACATGCGAGCAAGAGGGATCACGCCTAAATCGAGAGAGTCAACTGGAAATCGGCAACCGGGGCATCAAAGTGTCGGAATGCCTGAAACTCATCCCAGTCAAAGCGTTACGCCCGTTTGCGGAAGGAAGTGATGCTGTAGAACAAGTAGCAGAAGCATACCATGCTCAAGAGGGATCACCCAAAATTCAATGGCAACTGAATGTCGGTAACCGTGGGCATCGTGAATTCAGAATGCGTCGAAAGCTCGATCCAGTCAAAGTGCGTTACGCCCTTTGCGTAAGAAACTTAGGTCTGGTGTAGAATCCAGTAGCAGAGAAGCATACAATGCTCAAGAGGGATGCGACTCGAAATTCAAAGGCAACTGAATTTCGGCAACCGGGCAAGCGAAGTCGTGGAATGCCGGCGAAACTCCATCCAGTCAAAGTGCGTTTACGCCCGGTTTTGTGCGGAATGAAGTGTGTGTGAAGAACTAGTAGCAGCGAGCGATGACAATCGCTCACGAGGGAATCACCCGGGAAAGGAGGATTCAAAGGCAACTGAATTTTCGTGTTCAGACCTGGGCATACTAAGTTGCGTGGAATGCCCGCGAGAAAGCGATCATACCGTACAAAGCGTTACGCCCTTTGCGAATGGATGTTGTGGTGTAGAACAAGTAGCAGAAGCATACATGCTCAAGAGGGATAGTGTGATGTAGAACAAGTAGCAGAAGCATACATGCTTCAAGAGGGATGCACCGCGAAATTCAAGGAGGGCAAGACTGAATGGGGGTCGGGGCAACCGTGGTGCATCGAAGACGGACTGCCCGGCGTGAAACTCATCCCTAGTCAAAACGTTAACGCCCTTATGCCGAGGAAGTGTGAAGGGTGTGTGTTAGAAGGGCGAGGAGTAGCAGTAAGCATACAGGAGGCTCAATGGAGGGATCACCCTACGAAATTCAGAAGACAACTGAAATATTTGCGGTCAAGGCCAGGGCGCGGGATCGAAGGGTCGGGAATGCCGCGAAACTCATCCAGTATTAAAGCGTTTACGCCCGAATGGTGCGGAATTAAGTGTGGTGATCTAACAGTGTAGCAGAAAGCATACATGCTCAAGAGGGATCACCCGAAATTCAAATCAACTGAATTTCGTGCAACCGGGTCATCGAAGTCGGAATGCCGCGAAACACATCGCAGTCGAAAACGTTACGCCCTTTTGCGGAAGGAAGTTTGGTGTATAAGCAAGTAGCAAGAAGAGCAGTACCTGCTCAAGAGGTATCACCCGAATTTCAAAGGCAACTTGATTTACGGCAACCGGGGCATCGAAGTCGGAATGCCGCGAAACTCGATCCAGTCAAAAGCGTAACGCCCTATTTATGCGGAAGGAATTGTTCTTGAAGAACAAGTAGCAGAGAGTCATACCTGCGCAATATGGAATCACCCGAAATATTCCGAAGGCAACATGTAATTTCGTAACCGGGGCATCGAAGTCAGCCTGCCGTTGCGAAACTCAACCATTATCGAAAGCAGTTACGCCCTTTGCGGAAGGAAGACGGAGGTGTGTGAGGTAGAACAAGTAGCCGAAGCAGTACCTGCTCAAGAGGGATCACCCGACATTCAAAGGCCCATAGAATTTCGCGAACCGGGGAATCGAAGTCTGAATGCCGCGAAACGTCATCCCCTCCAAATCGTTACGCCCTGTTGCGGAAGGAAGTGGGGAGTAGAGACAAGTAACAAAAAGCATACAAGCTCCGAGAGGGATCAACCCGAAAATTCAAAGGCAACTGAATTTTCGGGGGTCTACCGGTTCATCGAAGTCGGAATGCCGCGACAACTCAGCGCAGTCAAAGGGCGTTACGCCCTTTGCGGAAGGAACTGTGTGGTGTAGAACAAGTATGCAGAAGCCTACATGCTCAAGAGGAGTCACCCGAAGCGGATCCAAAGGCAACTGAATTTCGTCAACCGGGGCATCGTGTGAAGTCGGAAATGCCGCCAAACGTCATGCCAGTCAAGAGAGCGTTACGCCCTTTGCGGAAGGAAGTGTGTTGTAGAAGACAAGTAGCAGAAGCATACAGAGGCACAAGAGGGATCACGCCGAAATTCAAAGGCAGCCGGAGAATATTCGGCAAGCCGGGGTGCATCGGAAGTCGGAGCTGTAATGCCGCGAAACGCAACCAGTCAAAACGTTACGGCCCATTGCGGAAGTGAAGAGATGTGGTTAAGAACAAGTAGCAGAAGCATACATGCTCAAGAGGGATCCCATGTGATGTAGAAAAGTAGCAGAAGCATACATGCTCAAGAGGGATCACCCGAAATTCGAGGTGGCGGCAACTTGAAAATCGGCAACCAGGGCATCGAATGTCGGATGGCCGCGAAACTCATCCAGTCAAAAGCATTACTCCCTGAATGCGGAAGGAAGTGTGGTGTGGAACAAGTAGCAGAAGCATACATGCTCAAGAGGGATCACAGGGTGATGTAGGAGACGAAGTAGCAGAAGCAAACATGCGTTCAATAGGGGAATCAACCCAAATTCAAAGGCAACTGAATTTCGGCAACCGGGGCAACGAAGTCGGAGAGCCGCGAAACTCATCCAGTCAAAGCGTTACACCCTTTGTGGAAGGAAGTGTGGTGTCGAACAAGTAGCAGAAGCATACATGCTCAAGAGGGATCACAGTGTGATGTAGAAAAAGTAGCAGAAGCATACATGCTCAAGAGGGATCACCCGAAATTCAAAGGCAACTGAATTTCGGCAACCGGGGCATCGAAGTCGGAATGCCGCGAAACTCATCCAGTCAAAGCGTTACGCCCTTTGCGGAAGGAAGTGTGGTGTAGAACAAGTAGCAGAAGCATACATGCTCAAGAGGGATCACCCGAAATTCAAAGGCAACTGAATTTCGGCAACCGGGGCATCGAAGTCGGAATGCCGCGAAACTCACCGAGTCAAAGCGTTTCGCTTTGCGGAAGGAAGTGTGATGTAGAACAAGTAGCAGAAGCATACATGCTCAAGAGGGATCACCCGAAATTCAAAGGCAACTGAATTTCGGCAACCGGGGCATCGAAGTCGGAATGCCGCGAAACTCATCCAGTCAAAGCGTTACGCCCTTTGCGGAAGGAAGTGTGGTGTAGAACAAGTAGCAGAAGCATACATGCTCAAGAGGGATCACCCGAAATTCAAAGGCAACTGAATTTCGGCAACGGGGCATCGAAGTCGGAATGCCGCGAAACTCATCCAGTCAAAGCGTTACGCCCTTTGCGGAAGGAAGTGTGGTGTAGAACAAGTAGCAGAAGCATACATGCTCAAGAGGGATCACCCGAAATTCAAAGGCAACTGAATTTCGGCAACCGGGGCATCGAAGTCGGAATGCCGCGAAACTCATCCAGTCAAAGCGTTACGCCCTTTGCGGAAGGAAGTGTGGTGTAGAACAAGTAGCAGAAGCATACATGCTCAAGAGGGATCACCCGAAATTCAAAGGCAACTGAATTTCGGCAACCGGGGCATCGAAGTCGGAATGCCGCGAAACTCATCCAGTCAAAGCGTTTCGCCCTTTGCGGAAGGAAGTGTGATGTAGAACAAGTAGCAGAAGCATACATGCTCAAGAGGGATCACCCGAAATTCAAAGGCAACTGAATTTCGGCAACGGGGCATCGAAGTCGGAATGCCGCGAAACTCACCAGTCAAAGCGTTACGCCCTTTGCGGAAGGAAGTGTGGTGTAGAACAAGTAGCAGAAGCATACATGCTCAAGAGGGATCACCCGAAATTCAAAGGCAACTGAATTTCGGCAACCGGGGCATCGAAGTCGGAATGCCGCGAAACTCATCCAGTCAAAGCGTTACGCCCTTTGCGGAAGGAAGTGTGATGTAGAACAAGTAGCAGAAGCATACATGCTCAAGAGGGATCACCCGAAATTCAAAGGCAACTGAATTTCGGCAACCGGGGCAACGAAGTCGGAATGCCGCGAAACTCATCCAGTCAAAGCGTTACGCCCTTTGCGGAAGGAAGTGTGTTGTAGAACAAGTAGTAGAAGCATACATGCTCAAGAGGGATCACCCGAAATTCAAAGGCAACTGAATTTCGGCAACCGGGGCATCGAAGTCGGAAAGCCGCGAAACTCATCCAGTCAAAGCGTTACGCCCTTTGCGGAAGGAAGTGTGGTGTAGAACAAGTAGCAGAAGCATACATGCTCAAGAGGGATCACAGTGAAATGTAGAAAAGTAGCAGAAGCATACATGCTCAAGAGGGATCACCCGAAATTCAAAGGCAACTGAATTTCGGCAACCGGGGCATCGAAGTCGGAATGCCGCGAAACTCATCCAGTCAAAGCGTTACGCCCTTTACGGAAGGAAGTGTGGTGTGGAACAAGTAGCAGAAGCATACATGCTCAAGAGGGATCACAGTGTGATGTAGAAAAAGTAGCAGAAGCATACATGCTCAAGAGGGATCACCCGAAATTCAAAGGCAACTGAATTTCGGCAACCGGGGCATCGAAGTCGGAATGCCGCGAAACTCATCCAGTCAAAGCGTTACGCCCTTTGCGGAAGGAAGTGTGGTGTAGAACAAGTAGCAGAAGCATACATGCTCAAGAGGGATCACCCGAAATTCAAAGGCAACTGAATTTCGGCAACCGGGGCATCGAAGTCGGAATGCCGCGAAACTCATCCAGTCAAAGCGTTACGCCCTTTGCGGAAGGAAGTGTGGTGTAGAACAAGTAGTAGAAGCATACATGCTCAAGAGGGATCACCCGAAATTCAAAGGCAACTGAATTTCGGCAACCGGGGCATCGAAGTCGGAATGCCGCGAAACTCATCCAGTCAAAGCGTTACGCCCTTTGCGGAAGGAAGTGTGGTGTAGAACAAGTAGCAGAAGCATACATGCTCAAGAGGGATCACCCGAAATTCAAAGGCAACTGAATTTCGGCAACCGGGGCATCGAAGTCGGAATGCCGCGAAACTCATCCAGTCAAAGCGTTACGCCCTTTGCGGAAGGAAGTGTGATGTAGAACAAGTAGAAGAAGCATACATGCTCAAGAGGGATCACCCGAAATTCAAAGGCAACTGAATTTCGGCAACCGGGGCATCGAAGTCGGAATGCCGCGAAACTCATCCAGTCAAAGCGTTACGCCCTTTGCGGAAGGAAGTGTGGTGTAGAACAAGTAGCAGAAGCATACATGCTCAAGAGGGATCACCCGAAATTCAAAGGCAACTGAATTTCGGCAACCGGGGCATCGAAGTCGGAATGCCGCGAAACTCATCCAGTCAAAGCGTTACGCCCTTTGCGGAAGGAAGTGTGATGTAGAACAAGTAGTAGAAGCATACATGCTCAAGAGGGATCACCCGAAATTCAAAGGCAACTGAATTTCGGCAACCGGGGCATCGAAGTCGGAATGCCGCGAAACTCATCCAGTCAAAGCGTTACGCCCTTTGCGGAAGGAAGTGTGGTGTAGAACAAGTAGCAGAAGCATACATGCTCAAGAGGGATCACAGTGTGATGTAGAAAAAGTAGCAGAAGCATACATGCTCAAGAGGGATCACCGCAAATTCAAAAGGCAACTGCAATTTCGGCAAACGGGGCATCGAAGTCGGAATGTCCGCGAAAGCTCATCCAGTCAAAAGTGTTACGCCCTTTGCGGAAGGAAGTGTGCATAGAACAAGTAGCAGAAGCATACATTGCTCAATTGGGATCGCCAGCAAATTTCATAGGCAAACGAATTTCGGCAACCAGGGCATCGAAAAGGCGGACTGCCGCGGAATAACTTCATCCAGTCAAAAGCGTTACGCCCTTTGCGGAAGGAATGTGTGATGTTAGAACAAGTAGCAGAAGCATACATGCTCAAGAGGGATCACCCAAAATGTTCAAAGGCAACTGAATTTCGGCAAACGGGGCACTCGAAATGTCGGAATGCCGCGAACCTCTTCACGTCAAAGCGTTCTCGCCCCTTTGCGGATTGAAGTGGTGGTGTAGAACAAGGTAGCAGAAGCATATATGCTCAAGAGGGATCACAGTGAAATGTAGAAAAGTAGCAGAAGCATACATGCTCAAGGGGATCAAGTGTGATGTAGAAAAAGTAGCAGAAGCATACATGCTCAAGAGGGATCACCGAAAATTCAAAGGCAACTGAATTTCGGCAACCGGGGCAACGAAGTCGAAAAAGCCGCGAAACTCATCCAGACAGACGCGTTACGCCCTTTGCGGGAAGGAAGTCTGGGTGTAGAAGAAAGTTGCAGGAAGGCATACATGCTCAAGAGGGATAACAGTGTGATGTAGAAAAAGTAGCAGAAGCATACATGCTCAAGAGGGATCACCCGAAAATTAGAAAAGGCAACTGAATTTCGGCAACCGGGGCATCGAAGTCGGAATGCCGCGAAACTCATCCAGTCAAAGCGTTTAAGCCTTTGCGGAAGGAAGTATAGTGTGAGAACAAGTAGCAGAAGCATTACCTGCTCAAGAGGGATCACCCGAAATTTCAAAAGGCAATCTGAAATTTCGGCCAAAACCGGGGCATCGAAGTCGGAATGACCGCGAAAACTCATGCCAGTCCAATAAGCGTTACGCTCTTTGCGGAAGGGAAGTGTGGTGTAGCAAACAAGTGTGCAGAAGCATACATGCTCAAGCAGGGATCAGCTGAAATTTCAAATGGCAACTGAATTTTCGGCAACCGGCGGCAAATCGAAGTCGGTATGCCGACGAAACTCAATCCAGTCCAAAGCGTTACGCCCTTTGCGGGAAGTGAAGTGTGGTGTAGAACAAGTAGTTAGAAGTAGGCAGAAGCATACATGCTCAAGAGGGGATCACCCGATATTACAAAGGCAACATGAATTTCGGCAACCGGGGCATCGAAGTCGGAATGTCAGCGGAAAAACTCATCCAGTCATAGCGTTTACGCCCTTTGCGGAAGGCAAGGTGTGGTGTAGAACACGTAGCAGGAAGCATACATGCTCAAGAGGGATTGCACCAGGAAATTCAAAGGCAACTGATTTTCGGCAACCGGGGGGGGCATCGAAAGTCGGAATGCCGCTCGAAACTCATCGAGTCAAAGCGTTACGCCCTTTGCGGAAGGTGAAGTGTGGTGTAGAAACTCAAGTAGCAGCAAGCATACATGCTCAAGAGGGATCACCCGAAATTCAAAGGCAAACTGAATTTCGGCAACCGGGGCAATCGAAGTCGGGAATGCCGCGAAACTCATCGAGTCAAAGCCGTTACGCCCGTTTGCAGAAGGAAAGTGTGATGTAGAAACAAGTAGCAGAAGCATACATGCTCGAAGAGGGATCACCCGAAACTTCAAAAGGCAACTGAATTTCGGCAAACGGCGCTGGCCGAATCGAAGTCGGAATGCCGCGAAACCCATCTCAGTTCAAAAGCGTTCCGCCCTTTGCGGAAGGAGAGTGTGGGTTGTAGAACAAGTAGGCAAGAGCATACATTGCTCAAGAGGGATCACCCGAATTTCACAAAGGCAAACTGAATTTCGGCCAACCGGGGCATCGAAGTCGGAATCCCGCGAAACTCACCGAGATGGTTCAAAGCGTTTACGCCTTTGCGGAAGGAAGTGTGGCGTTAGAACAAGTAGCAGAAGCATACATGCTCAAGATGGGATCACCACGAAATTCAAAAGGCAAACTGAATTTCCGCAACTGGGGAATCGAAGTCGGAATGCGCGGGAACACTCATCCAGTCAAAGCGTTACGCCTTTGCGGAAGGAGTTGTTCAGTGTCGCTGTAGAACATGTAGCAGAAGCATACATGCTCAAGAGAGGATCACCCGAAAATTCAAGGAGGCAAACTTGAATTTCGGCAACCGGGGCAACGAAAAGTCGGAATGCCGCGAAACTCATCCGTAGTCAAGGCGTTACGCCCTTTGCGGAGCTGAAGTGTGGTGTAGAACAAGTAGCAGAAGCATACTTTATGCTCTAAGGTAGGGATCACCCGAAATTCAAAGGCAACTGCTTTCGGCAACCAGGCGGCATTTGTAAGTCGGGAATGCCGCGAAAACTCATCCAGTTCACAAGCGTTACGCCCTTTGCGGGAAGGAAGTAGTGGTTAGGAAACATGTCGTAGACGCATCCATGCTCAATAGGGATCACAGTGTGTTGTAGAACGAGTAGCAGAATTTTACATGCTTAAGAGGGATCACCAGAGAATGTCAAAGGCAACTGAATTTCGGCAACCGGGGCATCGAAGTCGGAAATGCCGACGAAAACTCATCCAGTCAAAGCGTTTACGCCCTTTGCGGAAGGCAAGTGTGAGTGTAGGAACAAGTAAGCAGAAGCATACATGCTCAAGAGGGAATTCACCCGAAATTCCAAAGGCAACTGAAATTTCGGCAAACCGGATGCATCGAAGTCGGAATGCCGCGAAACTCATCCAGTCAAAGCGTTACGCCCTTTGCGGAGGAAGTGTGTGTAGAACAAGTAGCAGAAGCATACATGCTCAAGAGAGATCACCAGAAATTCAAAGGCAACTGAGTTTCGGCAACCGGGGCATCGAAGTCGTAGTGACGCGTAACTCAACCAGTCAAAGCGTTACGCCCTTTGCGGAAGGAAGTGTGGTGTAGAAACAAGTAGCAGAAGCATACATGCTCAAGAGGGATCACCCGAAATTCAAAGGCAACTGAATTTCGGCAACCGGGGCATCAAAGTCGGAATGCCGCGAAACTCATCCAGTCAAAGCGTTACGCCCTTTGCGGAAGGAAGTGTGGTGTAGAACAAGTAGCAGAAGCATACATGCTCAAGAGGGATCACCCGAAATTCAAAGGCAACTGAATTTCGGCAACCGGGGCATCGAAGTCGGAATGCCGCGAAACTCATCCAGTCAAAGCGTTACGCCCTTTGCGGAAGGGAGTGTGTTGTAGAACAAGTAGCAGAATCATACATGCTCCAGAGGGATCACCAGAAATTCAAAGGCAACTGAATTTCGGCAACCGGGGCATCGAAGTCGGAATGCCGTGAAACTCATCCAGTCAAAGCGTTACGCCCTTTGCGGAAGGAAGTGTGGTGTAGAACAAGTAGGTAAATAAGCAAACATGCTCAAGCGAGGGGATCACAGAAATCAAAAGGCAACTGAATTTCGGCAGTACCGGGGCATCGAGAAGTCGGAACTTGCCTGCGAACATCACTCCATACCAGTCAAAGCGCTTACGCCCTTTGCGGAAGGAAGTTGCGTGATGTAGAACAAGTACGACAGAAGTCATACATGCTCAAGAGGGATCATCCCGAAATTCAAAGGCAACTGAAATTTCGCGCGGCAACCGGGGCAGTCTCAGAAGTCGGAATGCCACGAACGAAACTCATCGAGTACATAAGCCCCCGTTTACGCCCTTTGTGGAAGGAAGGTGTGGTTGTAGAACAAGTAGCAGATAAGCGCTATTACATGACTTCAACGAGGGATCACACGAAATTCAAGGAAAACTGAATTTCCGCAACGGGGATTCCAAGTCGGGATTGCCAGCGAAACTCATCCTCTTAAAGCGTTACGCCCTTTGAGGAAGGAAAGTGTGGTGTTAGAAAAGTAGCAGGAAGCTTAAATGCTCAAGAGAGATCACCCAGAAATTCATAAGAGGCAACTGAATTTCGGCAACCGGGGCATTCGAAGTCAGGCAATGCCGCGAAACTCATCCAGCTACCAATATGCGTTTACACTAACCTATTGCGGAAGGAAGTGTGGTGTAGAACAAGTGGCAGAAGCATTACCATGCTCTAGAGGGATCACCAGAAATTCAAAAGGCAACTGACATTTTCGGCAAAACCTAGAGGCATCGTAAGTTCGGTAATGCCGCGACGAACTCCCACGAGTCAAAGCGCTACGCCCCTTTGCGGAAGGAAGTTGAGGTGTAGAACAAGTAGCAGACGCATACATGCTCAAGAAGGGGATCACCCGAAATTCAAAGGCAACTGAATATCGGCAACCGGGGCATCGAAGTCGGAATCGCCCGACGAAACTCATACCAGTCTAAAGCGTGACGCCCTTTGCGGAAGCGAGAATGTGTGGTGTAGAACAAGTATGCATAATGTAGAACAAGTAGCAGAATCATACATGCTCAGGAGGGATCACCCGAAATTCTAAAGGAAAACCTGAATTTTCGGCAACCGGGGCAATCGAAGTCGGAATGCCGCGAAAACTCACACCGAAAGTCCAAAGCGTTTCACCCTGTTTGCAGACGGATGATGTGATGTAGAACAAGATAGCAGAAGCATACATGCTCAAGAGGGATCACACGAAATTCTCAAATGGCAACTGAATTTCCGCAACCGGGGCATCGAAGTCGGATAATGGGCCGAACGAAACTCATTCCAATCAAAAAGTGCGAATTACGCTAAACCCTTTGCGAAACAAGAAGGAAGTGTGGTTGTTAGAACAAGTAAGCAGAAGCATACATGCTCAAGATGGATCACACGAAATTAAGAAATTCAAAGTAAACCTGAATTTCGGCAACCGGGGCATCGAAGTCGGACATCCCGCGAAACCTCATCCGGTCTAAAGCGTTAGCGCCCTTTGCAGCAAGGAAGTAGTAGGTGATAGACAATGTAAGCAGAAGCAATCACATGCTGAAAAAACATACATCAGAGTGGAGAACTCACACGAATATATCAAAGGCAACTGAATTTCGAGCACCCTAGAGGCGGGCATCGAAGTCGGAATTCCGCGAAACTCATCCTGAAGTCAAAGACGTATACGCCCTTTGCGGAAGGAAAAAGTAATGTGGTGTAGAACAAGTAGCAGAAGCTATACATTGACTCAAGAGGGATCACCCGAAATTCAAAGGCAACTGAATTTTGGGCAGACCGGGGCCATCGAAGCTCGGAATGCACGCGAAACTCCATCTAGTCAAAGCGTTTCACCCTTTCCGGAAGGAAGTGTGACGTGTAAAACATGTATAGAAGCATACATGCTCAAGAGGGATCACCCGATAATTCAAAGGCAACTCGAATTTCGGCAACCAGACGGCATCGAAGTCGCGATAAATCCCGCGCAAGTCAAGAGTCAAAGCGTTACGCTGTTTGCGGAAGGAAGTGTGGTGTAGAAAACAAGTAGCAGAAGCATACATGCTCAAGAGGGATCACCCGAAATTCAAAAGGCCAAACTGAATTCATCGGCAACCGGGGCATCGGATAGTCGGAAATGCCGCGAAACTCATCCAAGTCAAAAAGCGTTTCGCCCTTTTGCGGAAGGAAGATGGTGGTGATTAGAACAAGTAGCAGAAGCATACATGCTCAAAGAGGGACTCACCCAGAAATTCAAACAGGACAACTGAATTTAGGCAACGCGAGGGCTATGCGAAGTCACTAGGTAATGCCGCGAAACTCATCCCAGTGTCAAAGACGCTTACGGCCCTTTGCGGAAGGGGAGTAGTGTTGTAGAACAAGTCTAGCAAGAATCATCCAACATGCTCAAGAGGGATCACCCGAAACTTCAAAGGCACAACTGAATTTCGGCAACCGGAGGCATCGAAGTCGGAATCCCGCGAAATCTCAGTCCAGTCAAAGCGTTACGCCCTTCTTGCGCGAAGAGAAGGGTGTGATGAATAGACACAAGTAGACAGAAGCAATACATGCTTACACGAGGGCGATCGCACGAAATTCAAAGGCATAACTGAATTTCGGCAACCGGGGCATCGAAAGTCGGAATGCCAGCGAAACTCATTCCAGCCAAAGCGTTACGCTCCTTTGCGGACAGGAAGTGTGGTGTGAGAACAAGTAGGAACAGATAGCAGAAGTCATTCATGCACTCAAGAGAGGATACACAAACAGAAATTCAACAAGGAAACTGAGTATTCGGCAACCGGGGCAATCGATAGGTCGGATTTCCGCGAAACTCAACGAGTCAAAGCGTTACACCCTTTGCGGAAGGAAGTGTTGGTGTAGAACAAGTAGCGGAATTAATACATGCTCTAGAGGGAATCACAGAAATTCAAAGGAAACTGGTTTCGGCACCGAGGCATCGAAGTCGGAATCCCGCGAAACTCACCGAGTCAACGCGTTACACCCTTTGCGGAAGGAAGCGTGGTGTAGAAAAAGTAGACAGAACGCATACATGCTCCAAAGAGGGGATCACTCCGAACAATTCAAAGGCAGACTGTAAATGTTTCTGGCAACCGGGGCAATCGAAGTCGGAGAATGCCGCGAAACTCATCTAGTCAAAGCGTTACGTCCCTTTGTCCGGAAGGAATGTGTGGGTGTTAGAACAAGTAGCAGAAGCATACATGCTCTGAAGAGATCACCAGAAATTCAAAGGGAAAAATGGTTACAGGGCAACCGGGGCATCGAAGGCGGTACATCCCGCGAAACTCACGAGTCAAAGCGTTCACCACTTTGCGAAGGAAGTGTGGGTAGACAAGTTTGCAGCAACCATACATGCTCAAAGAGGGGATACACACGAAATTCAAATGCAACTGAATTTCGGCAACCGTGGGCATCGAAGTTGGAATTCGCGAAACTCATCCAGTCAAAGCGTTACGCCCTTTGCGGAAGGAAGTGTGGTGTAGAAACAAGTAGCAGAAGCATACATGCTCAAGAGAGATCACCCGAAATTCAAAAGCAACTGAATTTCGGCAACCGGGGCATCGAAGTCGGAATGCCGCGAAACTCACCGAGTCAAAGCGTTACGCTGTTTGCGGAAGGAAGTGTGGTGTAATGAACAAGTAGCAGAAGCATACATGCTCAAGAGGGATCACCCGAAATTCAAAGGCAACTGAATTTCGGCAACCGGGGCATCGAAGTCGCAATGCCGCGAAACTCATCCAGTCAAAGCGTTACGCCCTTTGCGGAAGGAAGTGTGGTGTAGAACAAGTTGCAGAAGCATACAAGCATACATGCACAAGAGGGATCACCCGAAATTCAAAGGCAACTGAAATTCTGCAACCGGGGCATCGAAGTCGGAATGCCGCCAAACTCATCCAGTCAAAGCGTTTCGCTGTTTTCGGACAGGAAGTGTGGTGTGGAACAAGTAGCAGAAGCATACATGCTCAAGAGGGATCACCCGAAATTCAAAGCAACTAAATTTCGGCAACTGGGGCATCGAAGTCGGAATGCCGCGAAACTCATCCAGTCAAAGCGTTACGCCCTTTGCGGAAGGAAGTGTGGTGTAGAACAAGTAGCAGAAGCATACATGCTCAAGAGGGATCACCCGAAATTCAAAGGCAACTGAATTTCGGCAACCGGGGCATCGAAGTCGGAATGCCGCGAAACTCATCCAGTCAAAGCGTTACGCCCTTTGCGGAAGGAAGTGTGTTTGTAGAACAAGTAGCAGAAGCATACATGCTCAAGAGGGATCACCAGAAATTCAAAGGCAACTGAATTTTGGCAACCGGTGGACATCGAAGTCGGAATGCCGCGAAACTCATCCAGTCAAAGCGTTACGCCCTTTGCGGAAGGAAGTGTGGTGTAGAACAAGTAGCAGAAGCATACATGCTCAAGAGGGATCACCCGAAATTCAAAGGCAACTAAATTTCGGCAACCGGGGCATCGAAGTCGGAATGCCGCGAAACTCATCCAGTCAAAGCGTTACGCCCTTTGCGGAAGGAAGTGTGGTGTAGAACAAGTAGCAGAAGCATACATGCTCAAGAGAGATCACCCGAAATTCAAACGAAACTGAATTTCGGCCACCGGGGCATCGAAGTCGAAATGCCGCGATACTCATCCAGTCAAAGCGTTACGCCCTTTGCGGAAGGAAGTGTGGTGTAGAAACAAGTAGCAGAAGCTATACATGCTCTAGAGGGATCACCCGAAATTCAAAGGCAACTCAATTTCGGCAACCGGGGCATCGAAGTCAGAATGCCACCGAAACTCATCCAGTCAAAGCGTTACGCCCTTTGCGGAAGGAAGTGTGGTGTAGAACAAGTAGCAGAAGCATACATGCTCAAGAGGGATCACCCGAAATTCAAAGGCAACTGAATTTCGGCAACCGGGGCATCGAAGTCGGAATGCCGCGAAACTCATCCAGTCAAAGCGTTACGCCCTTTGCGGAAGGAAGTATGGTGTAGAACAAGTAGCAGAAGCATACATGCTCAAGAGGGAAAGCATACATGCTCAAGAGGGAACACCCGAAATTCAAAGGCAACTGAATTTCGGCAACCGGGGCATCGAAGTCGGAATGCCGCGAAACTCATCCAGTCAAAGCGTTACGCCCTTTGCGGAAGGAAGTGTGGTGTAGAACAAGTAGAAGAAGCATACATAGTGTATTGTAGAAAAAGTAGCAGAAGCATACATGCTCAAGAGGGATCACCCGAAATTCAAAGGCAACTGAATTTCGGCAACCGGGGCATCGAAGTCGGAATCCGCGAAACTCATCCAGTCAAAGCGTTACGCCTTTGCGGAAGGAAGTGTGGTGTAGAACAAGTAGCAGAAGCATTCATGCTCAAGAGGGATCTCAGTGTGATGTCGAAATCATACATGCTCAAGAGGGATCACCAGAAATTCAAAGGCATCTGAATTTCGGCAACCGGGGCATCGAAGTCGGATTGCCGCGAAACTCATCCAGTCTTAGCGTTCCGCCCTTTCGGAAGGAAGTGTGGTGTAGAACAAGTAGCAGAAGGCATACATGCTCAAGAGGGATCACCGAAATTCAAAAGAAACTGAATTTCGGCAACCGGGGCATCCAAGTCGAAATGCCGCGAAACTCATCAGTCAAAGCATTACGCCCTTTGGGGAACGAAGTGTGATGTAGAACAAGTAGCAGAAGCATACATGCTCAAGAGGGATCACCCGAAATTCAAAGGCAACTGAATTTCGGCAACCGGGGCATCGAAGTCGGAATGCCGCGAAACTCATCAGTCAAAGCGTTACGCCCTTTGCGGAAGGAAGTGTGGTGTAGAACAAGTAGCAGAAGCATACATGCTCAAGAGGGATCACCCGAAATTCAAAGGCAACTGAATTTCGGCACCGGGGCATCGAAGTCGGAATGCCGCGAACTCATCCAGTCAAAGCGTTACGCCCATTGCGGAAGGAAGTGTGGTGTAGAACAAGTAGCAGAAGCATACATGCTCAAGAGGGATCACAGTGTGATGTAGAAAAATCACCCGAAATTCAAAGGCAACTGAATTTCGCTACCGGGGCATCGAAGTCGGAATGCCGCGAATCTCATCCAGTCAAAGCGTTACGCCCTTTGCGGAAGGAAGTGTGGTGTCGAACAAGTAGCAGAAAGCATACATGCTCAAGAGGGATCACCAGAAATTCAATGCAACTGAATTTCGGCAACCGGGGCATCGAAGTCGGAATGCCGCGGAACTCATCATTCAAAGCGGTACGCCCTTTGCGGAAGGATGTGTGATGTAGAACAAGTTGCAGAAGCATACATGCTCAAGAGGGATCACCCGAAATTCAAAGGCAACTGAATTTCGGCAACCGGGGCATCGAAGTCGGAATGCCGCGAAACTCATCCAGTCAAAGCGTTGCGCCCTTGCGGAAGGAAGTGTGGTTTAGAACAAGTAGCAGAAGCATACAAGCTCAATAGGGATGAAGCATACATGCTCAAGAGGGATCACCCGAAATTCAAAACAACTGAAATTTCGGCAACCGGGCATCGAAGTTGGAAATGCCGCGAAACTCATCCAGTCAAAGCGTTACGCCCTTTGCGGAAGGAAGTGTGGTGTAGAACAAGTAGCAGAAGCATACATGCTCAAGAGGGATCACCAGAAATTCAAAGGCAAACTGAATTTCGGCAAACGGGGCATCGAAGTCGGAATGCCGCGAAACTCATCGAGTCAAAGCGTTACGCCCTTTGCGGAAGGAAGTGTGATGTAGAACAAGTAGCAGAAGCATACATGCTCAAGAGGGATCACCCGAAATTCAAAGGCAACTGAATTTCGGCAACGGGGCATCGAAGTCGGAATGCCCGCGAAAACTCATCCAGTCAAAGCGTTACGCCCTTTGCGGAAGGAAGTGTGGTGTAGAACAAGTAGCAGAAGCATACATGCTCAAGAGGGATCACCAGAAATTCAAAGGAAACTGAATTTCGGCAACCGGGGCATCGAAGTCGGAATGCCGCGAAACTCATCCAGTCAAAGCGTTACACCCTTTGCGGAAGGAAGTGTGGTGTAGAACAAGTAGCAGAAGCATACATGCTCAAAAGCATACATGCTCAAGAGGGATCACCCGAAATTCAAAGGCAACTGAATTTCGGCAACCGGGGCATCGAAGTCGGAATGCCGCGAAACTCATCCAGTCAAAGCGTTACGCCCTTTGCGGAAGGAAGTGTGGTGTAGAACAAGTAGCAGAAGCATACATGCTCAAGAGGGATCACCCGAAATTCAAAGGAAACTGAATTTCGGCAACCGGGGCATCGAAGTCGGAATGCCGCGAAACTCACCGAGTCAAAGCGTTACGCTGTTTGCGGAAGGAAGTGTGATGTACAACAAGTAGCAGAAGCATACATGCTCAAGAGGGATCACCCGAAATTCAAAGGCAACTGAATTTCGGCAACCGGGGCATCGAAGTCGGAATGCCGCGAAACTCATCCAGTCAAAGCGTTACGCCCTTTGCGGAAGGAAGTGTGGTGTAGAACAAGTAGCAGAAGCATACATGCTCAAGAGGGATCACCCGAAATTCAAAGGCAACTGAATTTCGGCAACCGGGGCATCGAAGTCGGAATGCCGCGAAACTCATCCAGTCAAAGCGTTACGCCCTTTGCGGAAGGAAGTGTGGTGTAGAACAAGTAGCAGAAGCATACATGCTCAAGAGGGATCACCCGAAATTCAAAGGCAACTGAATTTCGGCAACCGGGGCATCGAAGTCGGAATGCCCCGAAACTCATCGAGTCAAAGAGTTACGCCCTTTGCGGAAGGAAGTGTGGTGTAGAACAAGTAGCAGAAGCATACATGCTCAAGAGGGATCACCCGAAATTCAAAGGCAACTGAATTTCGGCAACCGGGGCATCGAAGTCGGAATGCCGCGAAACTCATCCAGTCAAAGCGTTACGCCCTTTGCGGAAGGAAGTGTGGTGTAGAACAAGTAGCAGAAGCATACATGCTCAAGAGGGATCACCGAAATTCAAAGGCAACTGAATTTCGGCACCGGGGCATCGAAGTCGGAATGCCGCGAAACTCATCCAGTCAAAGCGTTACGCCCTTTGCGGAAGGAAGTGTGGTGTAGAACAAGTAGCAGAAGCATACATGCTCAAGAGGGATCACCCGAAATTCAAAGGCAACTGAATTTCGGCAACGGGGCATCGAAGTCGGAATGCCGCGAAACTCATCCAGTCAAAGCGTTACGCCCTTTGCGGAAGGAAGTGTGGTGTAGAACAAGTAGCAGAAGCATATACATGCTCAAGAGGGATCACCCGAAATTCAAAGGCAACTGAATTTCGGCAACCGGGCATCGAAGTCGGAATGCCGCGAAACTCATCCAGTCAAAGCGTTACGCCCTTTGCGGAAGGAAGTGTGTGTAGAACAAGTAGAAGAAGCATACATGCTCAAGAGGGATCACCCGAAATTCAAAGGCAACTGAATTTCGGCAACCGGGGCATCGAAGTCGGAATGCCGCGAAACTCATCCAGTCAAAGCGTTAGCCCTTTGCGGAAGGAAGTGTGGTGTAGAACAAGTAGCAGAAGCATACATGCTCAAGAGGGATCACCCGAAATTCAAAGGCAACTGAATTTCGGCAACCGGGGCATCGAAGTCGGAATGCCGCGAAACTCATCCAGTCAAAGCGTTACGCTTTGCGGAAGGAAGTGTGGTGTAGAACAAGTAGCAGAAGCATACATGCTCAAGAGGGATCACCCGAAATTCAAAGGCAACTGAATTTCGGCAACCGGGGCATCGATAGTCGGAATGCCGCGAAACTCATCCAGTCAAAGCGTTACGCCCTTTTGCTCGGGAAGGAAGTGTGGTGTAGA
>CM055354.1:2943306-2993344 GCA_029228515.1 Populus alba x Populus x berolinensis | reverse complement strand
TAGTTATGGACCTTTTTAGCCGGTACTCTACTCATGTCGGTGTTAAGGCCCGACCGGACATCGTCGGAGTGCGGTACTGATTCCACGCTACTCCAAGTAAAACAGCTTCCGGAAACTCGTGAAAAAAATTTTAGAGCGATCCAACGGTCGGATCTATTGTTATGGACCTTTTTACCTGGCCCTCTAGTCGTGTCCGTGGTAAGGTCCGACTGGCATCGTTGGAGTGGGTACTGATTCCAAGCTACTCCAAGTAAAACAGCCTCCGGAAACTCGTGAAAAAACTTTTATAGCGATCCAACGGTCGGATCTATTGTTATGGACCTTTTGAGCCGGTACTCTAGTCATGTCGCTGGTAAGGCCCGACCGGACAGCGTCGGAGTGCGGTTCTGATTACACGCTACTCGAAGTAAAACAGCCTCCGGAAAGTCGTGAAAAAAATTTAGACCGATCCAACGTCGGATCTTTAGTTATGGACCTTTTCAGCCGTACTCTACTCATGTCGGTGTTAAGGCCCGACCGGACATCGTCGGAGTGCGGTACTGATTCCACGCTACTCCAAGTAAAACAGCTTCCGGAAACTCGTGAAAAAAATTTTAGAGCGATCCAACGGTCGGATCTATTGTTATGGACCTTTTTACCGGTACTCTAGTCATGTCGGCGGTAAGGTCCGACTGGCATCGTCGAGTACGGTACTGATTCCACGCTACTCCAAGTAAAACAGCCTCCGAAAACTCGTGAAAAAACTTTTATAGCGATCCAACGGTCGGATCTATGTTATGGACCTTTTGAGCCGGTACTCTAGTCATGCGGTGGTAAGGCCCGACCGGACAGCGTCGGAGTGCGGTTCTGATTACACGCTACTCGAAGTAAAACAGCCTCCGGAAAGTCGTGAAAAAAATTTTAGAGCGATCCAACGGTCGGATCTATTGTTATGGACCTTTTTACCTGGCCCTCTAGTCGTGTCCGTGTAAGGTCCGACCGGCATCGTCGGAGTGGGTACTGATTCCACCTACTCCAAGTAAAACAGCCTCCGGAAACTCGTGAAAAAAATTTTATAGCGATCCAACGGTCGGATCTATTGTTATGGACCTTTTGAGCCGGTACTCTAGTCATGTCGCGGTAAGGCCCGACCGGACATCGTCGGAGTGCGTTCTGATTACACGCTACTCCAAGTAAAACAGCCTCCGGAAAGTCTGAAAAAACTTTAGACGATCCAACGGTCGGATCTAGTGTTATGGACCTTTTGAGCCGGTACTCTAGTCATGTCGGTGGTAAGGCCCGACCGGACATCGTCGGAGTGCGGTACTGATTACACGCTACTCGAAGTAAAACAGCCTCCGGAAAGTCGTGAAAAAAATTTTAGAGCGATCCAACGGTCGGATCTATTGTTATGGACCTTTTTACCGGCCCTCTAGTCGTGTCCGTGGTAAGGTCCGACTGGCATCGCTGGAGTGGGGTACTGATTCCACGCTACTCCAAGTAAAACAGCCTCCGGAAACTCGTGAAAAAACTTTTATAGCGATCCAACGGTCGGATCTATTGTTATGGACCTTTTGAGCCGTACTCTAGTCATGTCGGTGGTAAGGCCCGACCGGACAGCGTCGAGTGTGCGGTTCTGATTACACGCTACTCGAAGTAAAACAGCCTCCGGAAAGTCGTGAAAAAAATTTTAGACCGATCCAACGGTCGGATCTATAGTTATGGACCTTTTGAGCCGGTACTCTACTCATGTCGGTGTTAAGGCCCGACCGGACATCGTCGGAGTGCGGTACTGATTCCACGCTACTCCAAGTAAAACAGCTTCCGGAAACTCGTGAAAAAATTTTAGAGCGATCCAACGGTCGGATCTACTGTTATGGACCTTTTTACCTGGTACTCTAGTCATGTCGGTGTAAGGTCCGACTGGGCATCGTCTGAGTACGGTACTGATTCCACGCTACTCCAAGTAAAACAGCCTCCGAAACTCGTGAAAAAACTTTATAGCGATCCAACGGTCGGATCTATTGTTATGGACCTTTTGACGACGGTACTCTAGTCATGTCGGTGGTAAGGCCCGACCGGACAGCGTCGGAGTGCGGTTCTGATTACACGCTACTCGAAGTAAAACAGCCTCCGGAAAGTCGTGAAAAAATTTTAGACCGATCCAACGGTCGGATCTATAGTTATGGACCTTTTTAGCGGTACTCTACTCCTGTCGGTGTTAAGGCCCGACCGGACATCGTCGGAGTGCGGTACTGATTCCACGCTACAATCCTGTAAAACAGCCTACGGAAAGTCATGAAAAAACGCTTTAGACCCGAAATCCAAAACGGTCGGAAATCTACTGTAATGGATGGACCTTTTGATATACCATAAAACACCGCGTACTCTAGTCATAGCGGCGTAAGGTCCGACTGGCATTGCCGGAGTCCAGGTAACGGATTCCATTCGCTATCTCCAAGTAAAACAGCGGCTCTACAAAAAACATCGTGAAAAAACTTTTATAGCGATCCAACGGTTCTAGATCTATTGTTTATGGAATTTTTTCGTTCAGGCGGTAACAACTAGTACATGGCGGTTGTACAAGGGCCTACCGGAGCAGTCGATCGGAGTGCAGGTTCTGATATTACCGGCAACTCTTACGAAAGTAAAAAAGCCTCCGAAAGATCGTGAAAATAAACTTTCTGAGACCGCATATCCAACGGTCGGATCTATAGTCATGGACCTTTTGAGCCGGTATTCTAACTCATGTCGGTGTTAAGAGCCCGACCGGACAATCGTCGCGAGTTGGCGGTCTGCTGATAGACCACGCTAACTTGTACTAAACCAAGTAAAACAAGCTCCGGAATAGTCGTGAAAAACAATTTGTAGAGCGATCCAAACTGAGTCGGAAAAATCAACTGTTATGGACACCTTCATTTTATTACCAGGTACTACTAGTCATTACGTGTCGGTAAGGTCGCTACTGGGTCATCCGCCGGAGAGATCCTGGTACTTGAAATTCCATCAGCTACTGCAAGTAAAACAAGCTCACATGAAACTCGTGAAAAAGCTTCTTTAACAAGCGATTCCCAACGGTCGGATCAATTGTTATAGGACCTTTTGAGTCGTGTACTCTAGTATCATGGCGGGGGTAAGCGCCCGACCGGACAGACGACGGATGTGCGGTTCTGATAACAACGCTATTCGAAGTATCAAACATAGCCTCCGGAAAGTCGTGAAAAAAATTTTAGACACGATCCAAATCCAGAGGCCAAATCTATAGTTTAGACCGGACCTTTTGAGCGGGTACTCTACTCCTGTCGGTGTAAAGGCCAGCGATCGGACTTCGTCGGAGTGACAGTACTGATTCCACGCGTACTTCCATAGTAAAACCAGCTTCTGGAATGTCGTTGAAAAATAATTTTAGAGAGAGACCGATCCAACGCGTCGGATCTATAGTTATCGGACCATTTGTGAGCCGGTACTGTCTACTCATGGCCGTGTTTAAAGGCCCGACCGATCAAAATAAATAAAAATAGCAGCGACGGATGTGCAATTACTGACATCCAGTCCACAGCATACTTCTCTCAATTAAAACAGAGCTTCTGCTGGGAAACATCGTGAACAAAAATTTAGAGCGAACTCAATGGTTCGGATCTCCTGCGTTATGGACCTTCTTACCCGGTACTAAACTCTAGTCATGGTCGCTGTGTAAAGGTCCCCCGAACCAAAGAGACAAGTCGTCGGAGTGCGGTTCAGATTTACACGCTATCTCGAAATAAAACAGCCTCCGGAGACAAAGTCGAGAAAAAAATATTAGAGTACCGATTCCAAAAAGGTTCGGATTCTATAGTTTATGGACATTTTTTGAGCGGATACTCTACTCATGTCACGTGTTTCTAAGGCCCTACTCCAGTAGCAAGGCGACGTTGTGTCAATAATACACGATTCCTACGCTACTTTCTCCTCTCCCATTCCAATTAAAAACAGCTTGCTGGAAACTCGTCAGAAAAAATTTCAGAGCGTAATCCATACGGTCCGATCTACTAGTTTAATGGACACTTTTTAACCCGGTACATCTAGTCATAGTCGGCGGTAAAGAGTCCGACTTGGGCATCGCCGAGAGTCCGGTATGATCTCATATCCCATCTGCTAATAACCAAGTAAAACAAGCCTCATGAAAAACATCGTGAAAAAACTTTTAATAGCGATCCAACGGTCCGGATCATACGTTATGGACCTTTTGAGTATGGTACTCTAGTGCATGTCGGTGGTATTGGCACTACCATGGAACAGACGTCGGAGTGCGGGTTCTGATTACAACGATACTACTCGAAGTAAAACAAAGCCCACCGAAAGTCGTGAAAAAAAATTGATGAGTTTAAGACTATAGACCGATCCCAACGGTCGGATCTATAGTTAGGCGACCTTTTGGGGCGGGTACTCTACTATACTCGTGTCCCTGCTGTTAAGGTCCCCGACCCGGAACAACGTCGGAGATGCGGTATTTCTGATTCCACGCTACATAATCCAATGTAAAACAGCTTACCGGAAACTCATGAAAAAAACTTCTACACGAGCGATCCAAACGGTCGGCATCTATTGATTATTGAAGACCTTATGAACCAACGGCCTACTCTAGTCAGTTTCAGTGATATAGGTCCCGACTGGGATCGTTTGAGTGAGGGTACTGATTCCAAGTACCACTTCGCAAGTAAAGACAAGTCCAATTTTCCACCGTGGCCGGAATAGTCGGTGAAAAAAATTTTAAAGCGATCCAATGGTCGAGTCTATTGTTATGGACTTTTTTTAAACCCGACCCCCTAGTAGTGTCACGTGGTAAGGTCGACTGGACATCGTTGGAGAGGGTGGTACTGATGTCCAAGTTACTCCCAAGTAAAACAGCCTCCGGAAACTCGTGAAAAAACTATTATAGCGATCCAGAGGTCGGATCTATTATTATGGACCTTTTGAGACGGTACTCTAGTCATGTCGGTGGTAAGGCCCGACCGGACAGCGTCGAGTGCGGTTCTGATTACACGCTACTCGAAGTAAAACAGCCTCCGGAAAGTCGTGAAAAAAATCTTAGACCGATCCAACGGTCGGATCTATTGTTATGGATCCTTTTAGCCGGTACTCTACTTTACCTGTCGGTTGTTAAGGCCCGACCCGAAAAACAGCGTCGAGAGTGCGGCACTGATTCCACGCTACTCCAAGTAAAAAAACTGCTTAATCAGGAAACTCCGTGAAAAAACTTTTAGAGAGCGATCCAACGGTCCAATCTTTTGTTATGGACCATTTATACCTCGGCCTCTCTAGTCGTGTCCCCGTGGTAAGGGTCCGACTGGCATCGTTGGAATGGGGTGCTGAATCCAAGCTACTCCAAGTAACACACAAACAGTCTCCAGAAACACGTAGAAAAACCTTTTATAGCGATCCAAACGGTCGGATCTATTGTTATGGACCTTTTGAGTTTAGCCGATACTCTAGATCATGTCCTGGTAAGGTCTCCCCGACCGGAAAACAGTCGTCGGAGAGCGGATTCTGATATACACGCTACTCGAAGTCAAACACAGCCATCCGGAAAGATCGCGTGAAAAAATTTTAGACCGTATCCAACGTCCGGATCTAAAGTTATGAACCTTTTGAGCCGGTAACAAATCTACTCATGTCCGGGGTTAAAGAGACCCGACCGACGCAGCGATCGTTGTGCAAATACTGATTTACCAACGCAACTCCAATTAAAACAGCTTCTGGACAACTTCGTAGAAAATAAATTTTAGAATGCGATCCAACAGGTCTGATCTACTGTTATGGACCTTTTTACCCGGATACTCTACCTCATGTCAGCGCGGTAAGGTCCGACTGGGCTATTACGCCGGAGTATCCGTAACTCTTGATTCATCAAGCTACTTCAAGTAAAACAAGCTCAAAACTCGTGAAAAAACTCTTTATAGCGATCCACCAACGGGTCGGATCTATTGTTATGGACCTATTTGAGGCGGTACTCCCTAGTCACAGGCGTGGTAAGGCTCTACCAGGACAAGCGTCGGAGTGCGGTTCTGATTACACGCGAAACTCGAAGTACCAAACAGTCTCTCCGGAAAGTCGTGAAAAAAATTTTACGACCGAACCATAAACGGTCGGATCAATAGTTATGGACGCTTTTGAGGCCGGTACTCTTCTCTAGTCGGTGTTAAGGCCCGACCGGACATCGTCGGAGTGCGGTACTGATTCCACGCTACTCCAAGTAAAACAGCTTCCGGAAACTCGTGAAAAAAATTTTAGAGCGATCCAACGGTCGGATCTATTGTTATGGACCTTTTTACCGGCCCTCTAGTCGTGTCCGTGGTAAGGTCCGACTGGCATCGTTGGAGTGGGGTACTGATTCCACGCTACTCCAAGTAAAACAGCCTCCGGAAACTCGTGAAAAAACTTTTATAGCGATCCAACGGTCGGATCTATTGTTATGGACCTTTTGAGCCGGTACTCTAGTCATGTCGGTGGTAAGGCCCGACCGGACAGCGTCGGAGTGCGGTTCTGATTACACGCTACTCGAAGTAAAACAGCCTCCGGAAAGTCGTGAAAAAAATTTAGACCGATCCAACGGTCGGATCTATAGTTATGGACCTTTTGAGCGGGTACTCTACTCATGTCGGTGTTAAGGCCCGACCGGACATCGTCGAGTGCGGTACTGATTCCACGCTACTCCAAGTAAAACAGCTTCCGGAAACTCGTGAAAAAAATTTTAGAGCGATCCAACGGTCGGATCTATTGTTATGGACCTTTTTACCTGGCCCTCTAGTCAGTGTCCGTGGTAAGGTCCGACTGGCATCGTTGGAGTAGGGTACTGATTCCAAGCTACTCCAAGTAAAACAGCCTCCGGAAACTCGTGAAAAAACTTTTATAGCGATCCAACGGTCGGATCTATTGTTATGGACCTTTTGAGACGGTACTCTAGTCATGTCGGTGGTAAGGCCCGACCGGACAGCGTCGGAGTGCGGTTCTGATTACACGCTACTCGAAGTAAAACAGCCTCCGAAAGTCGTGAAAAAAATTAGACCGATCCAACGGTCGGATCTATAGTTATGGACCTTTTTAGCGGGTACTCTACTCATGTCGGTGTTAAGGCCCGACCGGACATCGTCGGAGTGCGGTACTGATTCCACGCTACTCCAAGTAAAACAGCTTCCGAAACTCGTGAAAAAAATTTAGAGCGATCCAACGGTCGGATCTATTGTTATGGACCTTTTTACCCGGTACTCTAGTCATGTCGTGGTAAGGTCCGACTGGCATCGTCGGAGTGGGTACTGATTCCACGCTACTCCAAGTAAAACAGCCTCCGGAAACTCGTGAAAAAACTTTATAGCGATCCAACGGTCGGATCTATTGTTATGGACCTTTTGAGCCGTACTCTAGTCATGTCGGTGGTAAGGCCCGACCGACAGCGTCGGAGTGCGGTTCTGATTACACGCTACTCGAAGTAAAACAGCCTCCGGAAAGTCGTGAAAAAATTTTAGACCGATCCAACGGTCGGATCTATAGTTATGGACCTTTTGAGCCGGTACTCTACTCCTGTCGGTGTTAAGCCCGACCGGACATCGTCGGAGTGCGGTACTGATTCCACGCTACTCCAAGTAAAACAGCTTCCGGAAACTCGTGAAAAAAATTTTAGAGCGATCCAACGGTCGGATCTATTGTTATGGACCTTTTTACCCGGCCCTCTAGTGTGTCCGTGGTAAGGTCCGACTGGCATCGTTGGAGTGGGGTACTGATTCCGCTACTCCAAGTAAAACAGCCTCCGGAAACTCGTGAAAAAACTTTTTATAGCGATCCAACGGTCGGATCTATGTTATGGACCTTTTGAGCCGGTACTCTAGTCATGTCGTTGGTAAGGCCCGACCGGACAGCGTCGGAGTGCGGTTCTGATTACACGCTACTCGAAGTAAAACAGCCTCCGAAAGTCGTGAAAAAAATTTAGACCGATCCAACGGTCGGATCTATAGTTATGGACCTTTTGAGCCGGTACTCTACTCATGTCGGTGTTAAGGCCCGACCGGACATCGTCGGAGTGCGGTACTGATTCCACGCTACTCCAAGTAAAACAGCTTCCGGAAACTCGTGAAAAAAATTTTAGAGCGATCCAACGGTCGGATCTACTGTTATGGACCTTTTACCCGGTACTCTAGTCATGTCGCGGTAAGGTCCGACTGGCATCGTCGGAGTACGGTACTGATTCCACGCTACTCCAAGTAAAACAGCCTCCGGAAACTCGTGAAAAAACTTTTATAGCGATCCAACGGTCGGATCTATTGTTATGGACCTTTTGAGCCGGTACTCTAGTCATGTCGGTGGTAAGGCCGACCGGACATCGTCGGAGTGCGGTACTGATTACACGCTACTCCAAGTAAAACAGCTCCGGAAACTCGTGAAAAAATTTTAGAGCGATCCAACGGTGGATCTATTGTTATGGACCTTTTAGCCGGTACTCTAGTCATGTCGTGGTAAGGCCCGACCGACATCGTCGGAGTGCGTACTGATTCCACGCTACTCCAAGTAAAACAGCTTCCGGAAACTCGTGAAAAAAATTTATAGCGATCCAACGGTCGGATCTATTGTTATGGACCTTTTTACCCGGTACTCTAGTCATGTCGGTGGTAAGGCCGACCGGACATCGTCGGAGTGCGGTTCTGATTACACGCTACTCCAAGTAAAACAGCCTCCGAAACTCGTGAAAAAAATTTTATAGCGATCCAACGGTCGGATCTATAGTTATGGACCTTTTGAGCCGGTACTCTACTCATGTCGGTGTAAGGCCCGACCGGACATCGTCGGAGTGCGGTACTGATTCCACGCTACTCCAAGTAAAACAGCTTCCGGAAACTCGTGAAAAAAATTTTAGAGCGATCCAACGGTCGGATCTATGTTATGGACCTTTTTACCGGTACTCTAGTCATGTCGGTGGTAAGGTCCGACTGGGCATCGTCGGAGTGCGGTACTGATTCCACGCTACTCCAAGTAAAACAGCCTCCGGAAACTCGTGAAAAAACTTTTATAGCGATCCAACGGTCGGATCTATTGTTATGGACCTTTTGAGCCGGTACTCTAGTCATGTCGGTGGTAAGGCCCGACCGGACAGCGTCGGAGTGCGGTTCTGATTACACGGTACTCCAAGTAAAACAGCCTCCGGAAAGTCGTGAAAAAAATTTTAGACCGATCGAACGGTCGGATCTATAGTTATGGACCTTTTGAGCGGGTACTCTACTCCTGTCGGTGTTAAGGCCCGACCGGACAACGTCGGAGTGCGGTACTGATTCCACGCTACTCCAAGTAAAACAGCTTCCGGAAACTCGTGAAAAAATTTTAGAGCGATCCAACGGTCGGATCTATTGTTATGGACCTTTTACCCGGTACTCTAGTCATGTCGGTGTAAGGTCCGACTGGCATCGTCGGAGTGGGGTACTGATTCCACGCTACTCCAAGTAAAACAGCCTCCGGAAACTCGTGAAAAAACTTTTATAGCGATCCAACGGTCGGATCTATTGTTATGGACCTTTGAGCCGGTACTCTAGTCATGTCGGTGGTAAGGCCCGACCGGACATCGTCGGAGTGCGGTACTGATTACACGCTACTCCAAGTAAAACAGCCTCCGAAAGTCGTGAAAAAAATTTTAGACGATCCAACGGTCGGATCTATAGTTATGGACCTTTTGAGCCGGTACTCTAGTCATGTCGGTGTTAAGGCCCGACCGGACATCGTCGGAGTGCGGTACTGATTCACGCTACTCCAAGTAAAACAGCTTCCGGAAACTCGTGAAAAAAATTTAGAGCGATCCAACGGTCGGATCTATTGTTATGGACCTTTTGAGCCGGTACTCTAGTCATGTCGTGTAAGGCCCGACCGGCACATCGTCGGAGTGCGGTACTGATTACACGCTACTCCAAGTAAAACAGCCTCCGGAAACTCGTGAAAAAATTTTAGAGCGATCCAACGGTCGGATCTATTGTTATGGACCTTTTGAGCCGGTACTCTAGTCCTGTCGGTGTAAGGCCCGACCGGACATCGTCGGAGTGCGGTACTGATTCCACGCTACTCCAAGTAAAACAGCTTCCGGAAACTCGTGAAAAAAATTTTAGACGATCCAACGGTCGGATCTATTGTTATGGACCTTTTTACCCGGTACTCTAGTCATGTCGGTGGTAAGGCCGACCGGACATCGTCGAAGTGCGGTACTGATTACACGCTACTCCAAGTAAAACAGCCTCCGGAAACTCGTGAAAAAAATTTATAGCGATCCAACGGTCGGATCTATTGTTATGGACCTTTTGAGCCGGTACTCTAGTCATGTCGTGGTAAGGCCCGACCGACGGACATCGTCGGAGTGCGGTACTGATTCCACGCTACTCCAAGTAAAACAGCTTCCGGAAACTCGTGAAAAAAATTTTAGAGCGATCCAACGGTCGGATCTATTGTTATGGACCTTTTTACCCGGTACTCTAGTCATGTCGGTGTAAGGTCCGACGGGCATCGTCGGAGTGCGGTACTGATTCCACGCTACTCCAAGTAAAACAGCCTCCGAAAACTCGTGAAAAAACTTTTATAGCGATCCAACGGTCGGATCTATTGTTATGGACCTTTGAGACGGTACTCTAGTCATGTCGGTGTAAGGCCCGACCGGACAGCGTCGGAGTGCGGTTCTGATTACACGCTACTCGAAGTAAAACAGCCTCCGGAAAGTCGTGAAAAAAATTTTAGACCGATCCAACGGTCGGATCTATAGTTATGGACCTTTTGAGCGGTACTCTACTCATGTCGGTGTTAAGGCCCGACCGGACATCGTCGGAGTGCGGTACTGATTCCACGCTACTCCAAGTAAAACAGCTTCCGGAAACTCGTGAAAAAAATTTTAGAGCGATCCAACGGTCGGATCTATTGTTATGGACCTTTTTACCGGTACTCTAGTCGTGTCCGTGGTAAGGTCCGACTGGCATCGTCGGAGTGGGTACTGATTCCAAGCTACTCCAAGTAAAACAGCCTCCGGAAACTCGTGAAAAAACTTTTATAGCGATCCAACGGTCGGATCTATTGTTATGGACCTTTTGAGCCGGTACTCTAGTCATGTCGGTGGTAAGGCCCGACCGGACAGCGTCGGAGTGCGGTTCTGATTACACGCTACTCGAAGTAAAACAGCCTCCGGAAAGTCGTGAAAAAATTTTAGACCGATCCAACGGTCGGATCTATAGTTATGGACCTTTTGAGCGGTACTCTACTCATGTCGGTGTTAAGGCCCGACCGGACATCGTCGGAGTGCGGTACTGATTCCACGCTACTCCAAGTAAAACAGCTTCCGGAAACTCGTGAAAAAAATTTTAGAGCGATCCAACGGTCGGATCTATTGTTATGGACCTTTTTACCCGGTACTCTAGTCGTGTCCGTGGTAAGGTCCGACTGGCATCGTCGGAGTGCGGTACTGATTCCACGCTACTCCAAGTAAAACAGCTTCCGGAAACTCGTGAAAAAAATTTTATAGCGATCCAACGGTCGGATCTATTGTTATGGACCTTTTTACCCGGTACTCTAGTCATGTCGGCGGTAAGGCCGACCGGCACGTCGGAGTGCGGTACTGATTCCACGCTACTCCAAGTAAAACAGCCTCCGGAAACTCGTGAAAAAACTTTTAGAGCGATCCAACGGTCGGATCTATTGTTATGGACCTTTTGAGCCGGTACTCTAGTCATGTCGGTGGTAAGGCCCGACCGGACATCGTCGGAGTGCGGTACTGATTCACGCTACTCCAAGTAAAACAGCCTCCGGAAACATCGTGAAAAAAAAAATTTTAGAGCGATCCAACGGTCCGATCTATTGTTATGGACCTTTTACCCGTAACTCAAGTCATTTCAGGCGTAAGGTCCGATTCTGGACATTACGTCGAAGTGCGGTTTTCTGATTATACAGCTACTCGAAGTACAATAGCCTCCGGAAAGTCGGAAAAAAAATTTTAGACCGATCCAACATTCGAATCTATTGTTTATGGACCTTTTGAGTACCCGTACTCTAGTCAATGTCGGTGGTAAGGCCCGACCGATCATCAAAATAAGGCGTCGGAGTGCGGTACTGATTTACAAAACGTTCTACGCGAAGTAAAAGCAGCCTCCGGAAAACTCGTGAAAAAAATTTTAGAGCGAATCCAACGGTCGGATCTATTGTTATGGACCTTTTGATCCGGTACTCTACTCATGTCGCTGGTAAGGGCCCGATCGGACATCGTCGGAGTGCGGTACTGATTCCACGCTACTATTCCAAGTAAAACATGTTTTCTTTTCTTTCTTCCTGAAACATCGTGAAAAAATTTTAGAGCGATCCAACGGTCTGGATCTGATTGTTATGTGACCTTTTTAACCCACGGTACTTCTAGTCATGTCTGCGGTGAAGGTCCGAACGGGGCATTCGTCGAAGTACGGTACTAGATATCCACGCTAACTATCCAAGTAAAACAAGACCTCCGGAAAGAACTCGTGAAAAAACTTTTATAGCGATCCAAACGGTCGGTAGATCTATTGATTATGGACCTTTTGAAGCCGGTACTATACTAGTCAAGTCGAGATGGTAAGGTCCCGACCTGGAACAGCGTCGGAGTAGCGGTTCTGATTACACGCTTACTCGAAAGTTAAAACAACATCCGGCCAAGTCGTGAAAAAATTTTTAATAGACCCGATCCAACGGTCGGATCTATAGTTATGGACCTTTTCAACGGTACTCTACTCATGTCGTGTTAAGGCCCGATACCGGTTACACCGTCCGGAGTGCGGTACTGATTTATCCACGCTAACTCCAAGTCAAAACTGACATTCCGGAAACTCGTGAAAAAAATTTTTAGAGCGATCCAAACGGTCGGCATCTACTGTTATGGACCTTTTAACCACCGGGTTACTACAAGTTCATGTCGGCGGTAAGGATCCGACTGGGCATCCGTCGGAGTAAGCGTACTAATTCCGACGCTACTTTATCCAAGTAAAACAAAAGCCGTCCGAAAACTCGTGAAAAAACTATTTTATATAGTCGATCCAACGAATGTCTGGAATCATACTGTTATGGACCTTTTTACCCCGGGTACTCCTAGACATAGGCGGTGGTAAGTGCCCGACCGGACATAACTTCGGAGTGCGGTTCTGATTACCACGCTACTAACTCGAAGTAAAACAGCCTCCGGAAAGAAACTTGTTAAAAAAATTTTAGAGCGCTCCAACGGTCGGTTATCTATAGTTATTGGACCTTTGCACCCGGTACTATGACGCTACTCCTGTCGGTGTTAAGGCCCCGACACGGACATTCCGTCGGAGTTCGGTACTGATTCCACGCTACACCAAGTAAAACAGCTTCCGGAAACTCTGTGGAAAAACATTTTAGAGCGAATCTCCAAAACGGTTACGGATCTATTGGTATGGAACCTTTTTACCCGTACTCTAGATCAGATCCTTCCTGTGGTAAGGTCCGACTGGGCATCGTTGGAATGAGGTAACTGGATTCCAAGCTACTCTCCAAGTAAATATAGCCTCTCGGAAACTCGTAGTATAAAACGTTTATAGCGATCCAACGGTCGGAATCTATTAATATGGACGCTATTGAGACGGTACTCTAGTCATGTTGGTGGTAAGGCCCCGACGTAACGGAGACAGAGCGTCGGCAGTGCAGTTCTGATTATCACGCTACTCCAAGTAAAACACTTTCCGGAAACGGTTCGTGAAAAAAAATTTTAGAAGCGAAATCCAAACGGTCGGAATCTACTAGTTTATGGACCTTGTTGAACCGGATACTCTAGTCATAGAAGTCGGTGTTAAGTAGCCCGACCGGACATCGTCGGAGTGCGGTACTTGATTCCACACGCGACTACTCGAAGTAAAACAGCTTCCTGAAACTTCGTGAAAAAAATTTTAAGAGCGATCCAACGGTCGTATCTATAAGTTATGTGACCGTTTTTACCGCGGTTACTCTAAGTCATAGATCGGATGTTAAGTGCCCGAACCACGGACATCGTCGGAGTGCGGTACTAAGATTTCCAAACGCTACTGGCCAAGTAAAACAGCTTCCCGGAAACTCGTGAAAAAAATTTTAACGAGTCGAATCCAAAATAACGGTCGGATCTATGGTATACGACCCTTTTTTAAACCCGGTACTCTAGTCGTGTCCGTGGTAAGGTCCGGACTAGGGCATGAACTATGGGGGAATGGGGTACGGATTCCAAGCTACTCCCAAGTAAAATATCCTCCCGGAAAACTCGTGATAAAACTTTTATAGCGATCCAACGGTCGGATCTATTGTTATGGACCATTTGAGCACGGTACAACTAGTCCATGTGGGTGGTAAGAAGCCCGACCAGGTACATCGTCGCAGTGCAGTTCTGATTAACACGCTACTCGAAGTAAAACCAGCCTCCCGGGAAAGTCGTGAAAAAAATATTTTTCTTTAGACGCGATCCAACGGTCGGATATCTATGAGTTATGGACCGTTTTGAGCGGGTTACTCTACTTTCCTGTCGGTGTTAAGGCCCGACCGGACATCGTCGGAGTTGCGGTACTGATTCCGACGCTAACTCCAAGTAAAACAGCTTTCCGGGAACAACACGTACGTGAAAAAAATTTTAGAGCGAAATTTACCCCAACGGTCGGATCTATTGTTATGGACGCTTTTTACAGGCCCGGCCCTCTAAGTCCGTATCCTGTGGTAAGAGTCCGACTGGCATCGTTGGAGAGGGGTACTGATTCCAAGCTACTCCCAAGTAAAACAGCCTGTGGAAACTCGTGAAAAAATTTTACTTTAGCGATCCAACGGTCGGATCTATTTTGTACATGGACTGTTCTTGAGCCGGTACACTAGTCGTGTCGGTGGTAATGCCCGACCAGGGAACGATCGTCGAAGTTGCGGATTCTGAATTACACGTAACTCCAAGTAAAACAGCCTCGCGGAAAGTCGGTGAAAAAATTTTAGACTGAGGAAACGATCTGAACGGTCGGATCTAAAATTTATGGGACCTTATTGAGTGGGTACTCTACGCCTGTCGGTGTTAAGGCCCTGTCCGAAGGACAACGTCGGAGTGCGGTACTGATATCCACGCTACACTCCAAGATAAAACAGCTTCCGGAAACTCGTGAAAAAAATTCTTAGAGCGATCCAACGGTCGGTCAATCTATCTGTTATGGGACGCTTTTTAACCACGGTACTCTAGTCATGTCGGCGGTAAGGTCCAGACTGGAGCATCGTCGGAGTAACTGTACTGATATCCACGCTCCTCCAAGTAGAAAAACAGCCTCCGAAAACTCGTGAAAAAAACTTTATAGCGATCCAACTGTTCGGAAACTAGTGTTATGGACCTTTTGAAGCCTGTACTCTAGTCATTAGCGGTGGTAAGGTGACCGACCAAGGACGAGTCCGTCGGAGTAGCGGTACTGATTCCAAGCTACTCCAGAGTAAAATCAGCTTCCGGAAGACTTCGTGAAAAAATTTTTAAAAGCAGATCCAACGATCGGAATCTATGTTATGGGGGGGGGGGGGGGGGGGGGGGGGGGGTGACCTTTTTACCCGGCCCTCTAAACGAGTCCGTGGTTAAGGTCCGACTGGCATCGTTGGAGTGGGGTACTGATTCCAAGCTACTCAAAGTAAAACAGCCTGCGGAAACTCGTGAAAAAATTTTATAGCGATCCAACGGTCGGATCTATTATTATGGACCTTTTGAGCCGGTACACTAGTCATGTCGGTGGTAAGGCCCGACCGGACAGCGTCGAATTGCGGTTCTGATTACACGCTACTCCAAGTAAAACAGCCTCCGGAAAGTCGTGAAAAAGTTTTAGACCGATCCAACGGTCGGATCTATAGTTATGAACCTTTTGAGCGGGTACTCTACTCCTGTCGGTGTTAAGGCCCGACCGGACAACGTCGGAGTGCGGTACTGATTCCACGCTACTCCAAGTAAAACAGCTTCCGGAAACTCGTGAAAAAAATTTTAGAGCGATCCAACGGTCGGATCTATTGTTATAGTCCTTTTTACCTGGCCCTCTAGTCGTGTCCGTGGTAAGGTCCGACTGGCATCGTGGAGTGTGGTACTGATTCCATGCTACTCCAAGTAAAACAGCCTGCGGAAACTCGTGAAAAAACTTTTATAGCGATCCAACGGTCGGATCTATGTTATGGACCTTTTGAGCCGGTACTCTAGTCATGTCGCTGGTAAGGTCCGACCGGACAGCGTCGGAGTGCGGTTCTGATTACACGCTACTCGAAGTAAAACAACATCCGGAAAGTCGTGAAAAAAATTTTTAGACCGATCCAACGGTCGGATCTATAATTATGGACCTTTTGAGCCGGTACTACTACTCATGTCGGTGTTAAGGCCCGACCGGACATCGTCGGAGTGCGTTACTGATTACACGCTAACTCCAAGTAAAACAGCTTCCGGAAACTCGTGAAAAAAATTTTAGAGCGAATCCAACGGTCGGATCTATAGTTATGGACCTTTTTACCCGGTACTCTAGTCATGTCGGCGGTAAGGTCCGACTGGGCATCGTCGAAGTGCGGTTCTGATTATACGCTACTCGAAGTACAACAGCCTCCGGAAAGTCGTGAAAAAAATTTTAGACCGATCCAACGTTCGAATCTATTGTTATGGACCTTTTGAGCCGGTACTCTAGTCATGGCGGTGGTAAGGCCCGACCGGACAGCGTCGGAGTGCGGTTCTGATTACACGCTACTCGAAGTAAAACAGCCTCCGGAAAGTCGTGAGAAAAATTTTAGAGCGATCCAACGGTCGGATCTATAGTTATGGACCTTTTGAGCCGGTACTCTACTCATGTCCGTGTTAAGGGCCGACCGGACATCGTCGGAGTGCGGTACTGATTCCACGCTACTCCAAGTAAAACAGCTTCCGGAAACTCGTGAAAAAATTTTAGAGCGATCCAACGGTCGGATCTATTGTTATGGACCTTTTTACCCGGTACTCTAGTCATGTCGGCGGTAAGGTCCGACGGGGCATCGTCGAAGTACGGTACTGATTCCACGCTACTCCAAGTAAAACAGCCTCCGAAAACTCGTGAAAAAACTTTTATAGCGATCCAACGGTCGGATCTATTGTTATGGACCTTTTGAGCCGGTACTCTAGTCATGTCGATGGTAAGGCCCGACCGGACAGCGTCGGAGTGCGGTTCTGATTACACGCTACTCGAAGTAAAACAACATCCGGAAAGTCATGAAAAAATTTTAGACCGATCCAACGGTCGGATCTATAGTTATGGACCTTTTCAACCGGTACTCTACTCATGTCGGTGTTAAGGCCCGACCGGACATCGTCGGAGTGCGGTACTGATTCCACGCTACTCCAAGTAAAACAACTTCTGGAAACTCGTGAAAAAAATTTTAGAGCGATCCAACGGTCGGATCTACTGTTATGGACCTTTGTACCCGGTACTCTAGTCATGTCGGCGGTAAGGTCCGACTGGGCATCGTCGGAGTACGGTACTAATTCCACGCTACTCCAAGTAAAACAGCCTCCGAAAACTCGTGAAAAAACTTTTATAGCGATCCAACGGTCGGATCTACTGTTATGGACCTTTTTACCCGGTACTCTAGTCATAGCGGTGGTAAGGCCCGACCGGACAACGTCGGAGTGCGGTTCTGATTACACGCTACTCGAAGTAAAACAGCCTCCGGAAACTTGTGAAAAAAATTTTATAGCGCTCCAACGGTCGGATCTATAGTTATGGACCTTTGCAGCCGGTACTCTACTCCTGTCGGTGTTAAGGCCCGACCGGACATCGTCGGAGTGCGGTACTGATTCCACGCTACTCCAAGTAAAACAGCTTCCGGAAACTCGTGAAAAACATTTTAGAGCGATCCAACGGTCGGATCTATTGGTATGGACCTTTTTACCCGGTACTCTAGTCGTGTCCGGGGTAAGGTCCGACTGGGCATCGTTGGAATGGGGTACGGATTCCAAGCTACTCCAAGTAAAATAGCCTCCGGAAACTCGTGATAAAACTTTTATAGCGATCCAACGGTCGGATCTATTATTATGGACCTTTTGAGACGGTACACTAGTCATGTGGGTGGTAAGACCCGACCGGACAGCGTCGCAGTGCAGTTCTGATTACACGCTACTCGAAGTAAAACAGCCTCCGGAAAGTCGTGAAAAAAATTTTAGACCGATCCAACGGTCGGATCTATAGTTATGGACCTTTTGAGCGGGTACTCTACTCCTGTCGGTGTTAAGGCCCGACCGGACATCGTCGGAGTGCGGTACTGATTCCACGCTACTCCAAGTAAAACAGCTTCCGGAAACTCGTGAAAAAAATTTTAGAGCGATCCAACGGTCGGATCTATTGTTATGGACCTTTTACCCGGTACTCTAGTCGTATCCGTGGTAAGGTCCGACTGGCATCGTTGGAGTGCGGGTACTGATTCCAAGCTACTCCAAGTAAAACAGCCCGGAAACTCGTGAAAAAATTTTATAGCGATCCAACGGTCGGATCTATTATTATGGACCTTTTGAGCCGGTACTCTAGTCATGTCCGTGGTAAGGCCCGACCGGACAGCGTCGAAGTGCAGTTCTGATTACACGCTACTCCAAGTAAAACAGCCTCCGGAAAGTCGTGAAAAAATTTTAGAGCGATCCAACGGTCGGATCTATTGTGATGGACCTTTTGAGCGGGTACTCTACTCATGTCGGTGTTAAGGCCCGACCGGACAACGTCGGAGTGCGGTACTGATTCCACGCTACTCCAAGTAAAACAGCTTCCGGAAACTCGTGAAAAAAATTTTAGAGCGATCCAACGGTCGGATCTATTGTTATGGACCTTTTTACCCGGTACTCTAGTCATGTCGGCGGTAAGGTCCGACTGGGCATCGTCGGAGTTCGGTACGGATTCCACGCTACTCCAAGTAAAACAGCATCCGAAAACTCGTGAAAAAACTTTTAGCGATCCAACGGTCGGATCTATTGTTATGGACCTTTTACCAGGTACTCTAGTCATGTCGGTGGTAAGGCCCGACCGGACATCGTCGGAGTGCGGTTCTGATTACACGCTACTCGAAGTAAAACAGCCTCCGGAAACTTGTGAAAAAATTTATAGCGATCCAACGGTCGGATCTATAGTTATGGACCTTTTGAGCCGGTACTCTACTCCTATCGGTGTTAAGGCCCGACCGGACATCGTCGGAGTGCGGTACTGATTCCACGCTACTCCAAGTAAAACAGCTTCCGGAAACTCGTGAAAAAAATTTTAGAGCGATCCAACGGTCGGATCTATTGTTATGGACCTTTTTACCCGGTACTCTAGTCGTGTCCGTGGTAAGGTCCGACTGGCATCGTTGGAATGGGGTACTGATTCCAAGCTACTCCAAGTAAAACAGCCTCCGGAAACTCGTGAAAAAACTTTTATAGCGATCCAACGGTCGGATCTATTGTTATGGACCTTTTGAGACGGTACTCTAGTCATGTCGCTGGTAAGGCCCGACCGGACAGCGTCGGAGTGGAGTTCTGATTACACGCTACTCGAAGTAAAACAGCCTCCGAAAAGTCGTGAAAAAAATTTTAGACCGATCCAACGGTCGGATCTATAGTTATGGAACTTTTGAGCCGGTACTCTACTCATGTCGGTGTTAAGGCCCGACCGGACATCGTCGGAGTGCGGTACTGATTCCACGCTACTCCAAGTAAAACAGCTTCCGGGAACTCGTGAAAAAAATTTTAGAGCGATCCAACGGTCGGAATCTATTGTTATGGACCTTTTTTACCCGGCCCTCTAGTCGTATCCGTGGTAAGGTCCGACTGGCATCGTTGGAGTGGGGTACTGATTCCAAGCTACTCCAAGTAAAACAGCCTCCGGAAACTCGTGAAAAAACTTTATAGCGATCCAACGGTCGGATCTATTTTTATGGACCTTTTGAGCCGGTACTCTAGTCATGTCGGTGGTAAGGCCCGACCGGACAGCGTCGAAGTGCGGTTCTGATTACACGCTACTCGAAGTAAAACAGCCTCCGGAAAGTCGTGAAAAAAATTTTAGACCGATCCAACGGTCGGATCTATAGTTATGGACCTTTTGAGCGGGTACTCTACTCCTGTCGGTGTTAAGGCCCGACCGGACATCGTCGGAGTGCGGTACTGATTCAACGCTACTCCAAGTAAAACAGCTTCCGGAAACTCGTGAAAAAAATTTTAGAGCGATCCAACGGTCGGATCTATTGTTATGGACCTTTTTACCCGGTACTCTAGTCATGTCGGCGGTAAGGTCCGACTGTGCATCGTCGGAGTACGGTACTGATTCAACGCTACTCCAAGTAAAACAGCCTCCGAAAACTCGTGAAAAAACTTTTTAATAGCGATCCAACGGTCGGATCTATTGTTTATGAACCTTTTGAGCCGGTACTCTAGTCATGTCGGTGGTAAGGCCCGACCGGACAGCGTCGGAGTGCGGTTCTGATTACACGCTACTCGAAGTAAAACAGCCAACGGAAAGTCGTGAAAAAAATTTTAGACCGATCCAACGGTCGGATCTATAGTTATGGACCTTTTGAGCGGTACTCTACTCATGTCGGTGTTAAGGCCCGACCGGACATCGTCGGAGTGCGTTACTGATTCCACGCTACTCCAAGTAAAACAGCTTCCGGAAACTCGTGAAAAAAATTTTAGAGCGATCCAACGGTCGGATCTAGTGTTATGGACCTTTTTACCCGGCCCTCTAGTCATGTCGCGGTAAGGTCCGACTGGCATCGTCGAAGTGGCGTACTGATTCCAAGCTACTCCAAGTACAATAGCCTGCGGAAACTCGTGAAAAAACTTTTATAGCGATCCAACGGTCGGATCTATTGTTATGGACCTTTTGAGCCGGGTACTCTAGTCATGTCGGTGGTAAGGCCCGACCGGACAGCGTCGGAGTGCGGTTCTGATTACACGCTACTCGAAGTTAAAACAGCCTCCGAAAGTCGTGAGAAAAATTTTAGACCGATCCAACGGTCGGATCTATAGTTATGGACCTTTTGAGCCGGTACTCTACTCATGTCGGTGTTAAGGCCCGACCGGACATCGTCGGAGTGCGGTACTGATTCCACGCTACTCCAAGTAAAACAGCGTCCGGAAACTCGTGACAAAATTTTAGAGCGATCCAACGGTCGGATCTATTGTTATGGACCTTTTTACCCGGTACTCTAGTCATGTCGGCGGTAAGGTCCGACTGGGCATCGTCGAAGTGCGGTTCTGATTACACGCTACTCGAAGTAAAACAGCCTCCGAAAGTCGTGAAAAAAATTTTAGACCGATCCAACGTTCGGATCTATTGTTATGGACCTTTTGAGCCGGTACTCTAGTCATGGCGGTGGTAAGGCCCGACCGGACAGCGTCGGAGTGCGGTTCTGATTACACGCTACTCGAAGTAAAACAGCCTCCGGAAAGTCGTGAGAAAAATTTTAGAGCGATCCAACGGTCGGATCTATAGTTATGGACCTTTTGAGCCGGTACTCTACTCATGTCCGTGTTAAGGGCCGACCGGACATCGTCGGAGTGCGGTACTGATTCCACGCTACTCCAACTAAAACAGCTTCCGGAAACTCGTGAAAAAAATTTTAGAGCGATCCAACGGTCGGATCTATTGTGATGGACCTTTTTACCCGGTACTCTAGTCATGTCGGCGGTAAGGTCCGACTGAGCATCGTCGAAGTACGGTACTGATTCCACGCTACTCCAAGTAAAACAGCCTACGGAAAGTCGTGAAAAAAATTTTAGACCGATCCAACGGTCGGATCTATAGTTACGGACCTTTTTACCGGGTACTCTACTCATGTCGTGTTAAGGCCGACCGGACATCGTCGGAGTGCGGTACTGATTCCACGCTACTCCAAGTAAAACAGCTTCCGGAAACTCGTGAAAAAAATTTTAGAGCGATCCAACGGTCGGATCTATGTTATAGACCTTTTTACCTACCCTCTAGTCCCTGTCCGTGGTAAGGTCCGACTGGACATCGTCGGAGTGGGGTAAACTGATTCCAAGCTACTCCAAGTAAAACAGCCTGCGGAAACTCGTGAAAAAACTTTTATAGCGATCCAACGGTTGGATCTATTGTGATGGACCTTTTTACCCGGTACTCTAGTCATGTCGGCGGTAAGGTCCGACTGAGCATCGTCGAAGTACGGTACTGATTCCACGCTACTCCAAGTAAAACAGCCTACGGAAAGTCGTGAAAAAAATTTTAGACCGATCCAACGGTCGGATCTATAGTTACGGACCTTTTGAGCGGGTACTCTACTCATGTCGGTGTTAAGGCCCGACCGGACATCGTCGGACTGCGGTACTGATTCCACGCTACTCCAAGTAAAACTGCTTCTTGGAAACTCGTGAAAAAAATTTTAGAGCGATCCAACGGTCGGATCTATTGTTATAGACCTTTTTACCTAGCCCTCTAGTCGTGTCCGTGGTAAGGTCCGACTGGCATCGCTGGAGTGGGGTACGGATTCCAAGCTACTCCAAGTAAAACAGCCTGCGGAAACTCGTGAAAAAACTTTTATAGCGATCCAACGGTCGGATCTATTGTTATGGACCTTTTGAGCCGGTACTCTAGTCATGTCGCTGTAAGGGCCGACCGACAGCGTCGGAGTGCGGTTCTGATTACACGCTACTCGAAGTAAAACAACATCCGGAAAGTCGTGAAAAAATTTTAGACCGATCCAACGGTCGGATCTATAATTATGGACCTTTTCAGCCGGTACTCTACTCATGTCGGTGTTAAGGCCCGACCGGACATCGTCGGAGTGCGTTACTGATTACACGCTACTTCAAGTAAAACAGCTTCCGGAAACTCGTGAAAAAATTTTTAGAGCGATCCAACGGTCGGATCTAGTGTTATGGACCTTTTTACCCGGTACTCTAGTCATGTCGGCGGTAAGGTCCGACTGAGCATCGTCGAAGTACGGTACTGATTCCACGCTACTCCAAGTAAAACAGCCTACGGAAAGTCGTGAAAAAAATTTTAGACCGATCCAACGGTCGGATCTATAGTTATGGACCTTTTGAGCCGGTACTCTACTCATGTCCGTGTTAAGGGCCGACCGGACATCGTCGGAGTGCGGTACTGATTCCACGCTACTCCAACTAAAACAGCTTCCGGAAACTCGTGAAAAAAATTTTAGAGCGATCCAATGGTCGGATCTATTGTGATGGACCTTTTTACCCGGTACTCTAGTCATGTCGGCGGTAAGGTCCGACTGAGCATCGTCGAAGTACGGTATTGATTCCACGCTACTCCAAGTAAAACAGCCTACGGAAAGTCGTGAAAAAAATTTGAGACCGATCCAACGGTCGGATCTATAGTTACGGACCTTTTGAGCGGGTACTCTACTCATGTCGGTGTTAAGGCCCGACCGGACATCGTCGGACTGCGGTACTGATTCCACGCTACTCCAAGTAAAACTGCTTCATGGAAACTCGTGAAAAAAATTTTAGAGCGATCCAACGGTCGGATCTATTGTTATAGACCTTTTTACCTAGCCCTCTAGTCGTGTCCGTGGTAAGGTCCGACTGGCATCGCTGGAGTGGGGTACGGATTCCAAGCTACTCCAAGTAAAACAGCCTGCGGAAACTCGTGAAAAAACTTTTATAGCGATCCAACGGTCGGATCTATTGTTATGAACCTTTTGAGCCGGTACTCTAGTCATGTCGCTGGTAAGGCCCGACCGGACAGCGTCGGAGTGCGGTTCTGATTACACGCTACTCGAAGTAAAACAACATCCGGAAAGTCGTGAAAAAATTTTAGACCGATCCAACGGTCGGATCTATAATTATGGACCTTTTCAGCCGGTACTCTACTCATGTCGGTGTTAAGGCCCGACCGGACATCGTCGGAGTGCGTTACTGATTACACGCTACTCCAAGTAAAACAGCTTCCGGAAACTCGTGAAAAAAATTTTAGAGCGATCCAACGGTCGGATCTAGTGTTATGGACCTTTTTACCCGGTACTCTAGTCATGTCGGCGGTAAGGTCCGACTGGGCATCGTCGAAGTGCGGTTCTGATTATACGCTACTCGAAGTACAATAGCCTCCGGAAAGTCGTGAAAAAAATTTTAGACCGATCCAACATTCGAATCTATTGTTATGGACCTTTTGAGCCGGTACTCTAGTCATGGCGGTGGTAAGGCCCGACCGGACAGCGTCGGAGTGCGGTTCTGATTACACGCTACTCGAAGTAAAACAGCCTCCGGAAAGTCGTGAGAAAAATTTTAGAGCGATCCAACGGTCGGATCTATTGTGATGGACCTTTTGAGCGGGTACTCTACTCCTGTCGGTGTTAAGGCCCGACCGGACAACGTCGGAGTGCGGTACTGATTCCACGCTACTCCAAGTAAAACAGCCTCCGAAAACTCGTGAAAAAACTTTTATAGCGATCCAACGGTCGGATCTATTGTTATGGACCTTTTGAGCCGGTACTCTAGTCATGTCGATGGTAAGGCCTGACCGGAACAACGACTGAGTGCGGTTCTGATTACACGCTACTCGAAGTAAAACAACATCCGGAAAGTCATGAAAAAATTTTAGACCGATCCAACGGTCGGATCTATAGTTATGGACCTTTTCAACCGGTACTCTACTCATGTCGGTGTTAAGGCCCGACCGGACATCGTCGGAGTGCGGTACTGATTCCACGCTACTCCAAGTAAAACAACTTCCGGAAACTCGTGAAAAAAATTTTAGAGCGATCCAACGGTCGGATCTACTGTTATGGACCTTTTTACCCGGTACTCTAGTCATGTCGGCGGTAAGGTCCGACTGGGCATCGTCGGAGTACGGTACTAATTCCACGCTATTCCAAGTAAAACAGCCTCCGAAAACTCGTGAAAAAACTTTTATAGCGATCCAACGGTCGGATCTACTGTTATGGACCTTTTTACCCGGTACTCTAGTCATAGCGGTGGTAAGGCCCGACCGGACAACGTCGGAGTGCGGTTCTGATTACACGCTACTCGAAGTAACAGCCTCCGGAAAACTTGTGAAAAAAATTTTATAGCGCTCCAACGGTCGGATCTATAGTTATGGACCTTTGAGCCGGTACTCTACTCCTGTCGGTGTTAAGGCCCGACCGGACATCGTCGGAGTGCGGTACTGATTCCACGCTACTCCAAGTAAAACAGCTTCCGGAAACTCGTGAAAAACATTTTAGAGCGATCCAACGGTCGGATCTATTAGTATGGACCTTTTTAACCCGGTACTCTAGTCATTTCGTGGTAAGGTCCGACTGGCATCGTTGGAATGGGGTACGGATTCCAAGCTACTCCAAGTAAAATAGCCTCCGGAAAACTCGTGATATAACTTTTATAGCGATCCAACGGTCGGATCTATTATTATGGACCTTTTGAGACGGTACACTAGTCATGTGGTGGTAAGACCCGACCGGACAGCGTCACAGTGTAGTTCTGTTTACACGCTACTCGAAGTAAAACAGCCTCCGGAAAGTCGTGAAAAAATTTTAGACCGATCCAACGGTCGGATCTATAGTTATGGACCTTTTGAGGCGGGTACTCTACTTCTGTCGGTGTTAAGGCCCGACCGGACATCGTCGGAGTGCGGTACTGATTCCAGGCTACTCCAAGTAAAACAGCTTCCGGAAACTCGTGAAAAAAATTTTAGAGCGATCCAACGGTCGGATCTATTGTTATGGACCTTTTTACCAGGCCCTCTAGTCGTATCCGTGGTAAGGTCCGACTGGCATCGTTGGAGAGGGGTACTGATTCCAAGCTACTCCAAGTAAAACAGCCTGTGGAAACTCGTGAAAAAATTTTATAGCGATCCAACGGTCGGATCTATTATTATGGACCTTTTGAGCCGGTACACTAGTCATGTCGGTGGTAAGGCCCGACCGGACAGCGTCGAAGTGCAGTTCTGATTACACGCTACTCCAAGTAAAACAGCCTCCGGAAAGTCGTGAAAAAAATTTTAGAGCGATCCAACGGTCGGATCTATTGTGATGGACCTTTTGAGCGGGTACTCTACTCCTGTCGGTGTTAAGGCCCGACCGGACAACGTCGGAGTGCGGTACTGATTCCACGCTACTCCAAGTAAAACAGCCTCCGAAAACTCGTGAAAAAACTTTTATAGCGATCCAACGGTCGGATCTATTGTTATGGACCTTTTGAGCCGGTACTCTAGTCATGTCGATGGTAAGGCCTGACCGGACAACGTCGGAGTGCGGTTCTGATTACACGCTACTCGAAGTAAAACAACATCCGGAAAGTCATGAAAAAATTTTAGACCGATCCAACGGTCGGATCTATAGTTATGGACCTTTTCAACCGGTACTCTACTCATGTCGGTGTTAAGGCCCGACCGGACATCGTCGGAGTGCGGTACTGATTCCACGCTACTCCAAGTAAAACAACTTCCGGAAACTCGTGAAAAAAATTTTAGAGCGATCCAACGGTCGGATCTACTGTTATGGACCTTTTTACCCGGTACTCTAGTCATGTCGGCGGTAAGGTCCGACTGGGCATCGTCGGAGTACGGTACTAATTCCACGCTATTCCAAGTAAAACAGCCTCCGAAAACTCGTGAAAAAACTTTTATAGCGATCCAACGGTCGGATCTACTGTTATGGACCTTTTTACCCGGTACTCTAGTCATAGCGGTGGTAAGGCCCGACCGGACAACGTCGGAGTGCGGTTCTGATTACACGCTACTCGAAGTAAAACAGCCTCCGGAAACTTGTGAAAAAAATTTTATAGCGCTCCAACGGTCGGATCTATAGTTATGGACCTTTGCAGCCGGTACTCTACTCCTGTCGGTGTTAAGGCCCGACCGGACATCGTCGGAGTGCGGTACTGATTCCACGCTACTCCAAGTAAAACAGCTTCCGGAAACTCGTGAAAAACATTTTAGAGCGATCCAACGGTCGGATCTATTAGTATGGACCTTTTTACCCGGTACTCTAGTCATGTCCGTGGTAAGGTCCGACTGGGCATCGTTGGAATGGGGTACGGATTCCAAGCTACTCCAAGTAAAATAGCCTCCGGAAACTCGTGATAAAACTTTTATAGCGATCCAACGGTCGGATCTATTATTATGGACCTTTTGAGACGGTACACTAGTCATGTGGGTGGTAAGACCCGACCGGACAGCGTCACAGTGTAGTTCTGTTTACACGCTACTCGAAGTAAAACAGCCTCCGGAAAGTCGTGAAAAAAATTTTAGACCGATCCAACGGTCGGATCTATAGTTATGGACCTTTTGAGCGGGTACTCTACTTCTGTCGGTGTTAAGGCCCGACCGGACATCGTCGGAGTGCGGTACTGATTCCAGGCTACTCCAAGTAAAACAGCTTCCGGAAACTCGTGAAAAAAATTTTAGAGCGATCCAACGGTCGGATCTATTGTTATGGACCTTTTTACCAGGCCCTCTAGTCGTATCCGTGGTAAGGTCCGACTGGCATCGTTGGAGAGGGGTACTGATTCCAAGCTACTCCAAGTAAAACAGCCTGTGGAAACTCGTGAAAAAATTTTATAGCGATCCAACGGTCGGATCTATTATTATGGACCTTTTGAGCCGATACACTAGTCATGTCGGTGGTAAGGCCCGACCGGACAGCGTCGAAGTGCAGTTCTGATTACACGCTACTCCAAGTAAAACAGCCTCCGGAAAGTCGTGAAAAAAATTTTAGAGCGATCCAACGGTCGGATCTATTGTGATGGACCTTTTGAGCGGGTACTCTACTCCTGTCGGTGTTAAGGCCCGACCGGACAACGTCGGAGTGCGGTACTGATTCCACGCTACTCCAAGTAAAACAGCCTCCGAAAACTCGTGAAAAAACTTTTATAGCGATCCAACGGTCGGATCTATTGTTATGGACCTTTTGAGCCGGTACTCTAGTCATGTCGATGGTAAGGCCTGACCGGACAACGTCGGAGTGCGGTTCTGATTACACGCTACTCGAAGTAAAACAACATCCGGAAAGTCATGAAAAAATTTTTACCGATCCAACGGTCGGATCTATAGTTATGGACCTTTTCAACCGGTACTCTACTCATGTCGGTGTTAAGGCCCGACCGGACATCGTCGGAGTGCGGTACTGATTCCACGCTACTCCAAGTAAAACAACTTCCGGAAACTCGTGAAAAAAATTTTAGAGCGATCCAACGGTCGGATCTACTGTTATGGACCTTTTTACCCGGTACTCTAGTCATGTCGGCGGTAAGGTCCGACTGGGCATCGTCGGAGTACGGTACTAATTCCACGCTATTCCAAGTAAAACAGCCTCCGAAAACTCGTGAAAAAACTTTTATAGCGATCCAACGGTCGGATCTACTGTTATGGACCTTTTTACCCGGTACTCTAGTCATAGCGGTGGTAAGGCCCGACCGGACAACGTCGGAGTGCGGTTCTGATTACACGCTACTCGAAGTAAAACAGCCTCCGGAAACTTGTGAAAAAAATTTTATAGCGCTCCAACGGTCGGATCTATAGTTTATGGCCCTTTGAGCCGGTACTCTACTCCTGTCGGTGTTAAGGCCCGACCGGACATCGTCGGAGTGCGGTACTGATTCCACGCTACTCCAAGTAAAACAGCTTCCGGAAACTCGTGAAAAACATTTTAGAGCGATCCAACGGTCGGATCTATTAGTATGGACCTTTTTACCCGGTACTCTAGTCATGTCCGTGGTAAGGTCCGACTGGGCATCGTTGGAATGGGGTACGGATTCCAAGCTACTCCAAGTAAAATAGCCTCCGGAAACTCGTGATAAAACTTTTATAGCGATCCAACGGTCGGATCTATTATTATGGACCTTTTGAGACGGTACACTAGTCATGTGGGTGGTAAGACCCGACCGGACAGCGTCACAGTGTAGTTTTGTTTACACGCTACTCGAAGTAAAACAGCCTCCGGAAAGTCGTGAAAAAAATTTTAGACCGATCCAACGGTCGGATCTATAGTTATGGACCTTTTGAGCGGGTACTCTACTTCTGTCGGTGTTAAGGCCCGACCGGACATCGTCGGAGTGCGGTACTGATTCCAGGCTACTCCAAGTAAAACAGCTTCCGGAAACTCGTGAAAAAAATTTTAGAGCGATCCAACGGTCGGATCTATTGTTATGGACCTTTTTACCAGGCCCTCTAGTCGTATCCGTGGTAAGGTCCGACTGGCATCGTTGGAGAGGGGTACTGATTCCAAGCTACTCCAAGTAAAACAGCCTGTGGAAACTCGTGAAAAAATTTTATAGCGATCCAACGGTCGGATCTATTATTATGGACCTTTTGAGCCGGTACATAGTCATGTCGGTGGTAAGGCCCGACCGGACAGCGTCGAAGTGCAGTTCTGATTACACGCTACTTCAAGTAAAACAGCCTCCGGAAAGTCGTGAAAAAAATTTTAGAGCGATCCAACGGTCGGATCTATTGTGATGGACCTTTTGAGCGGGTACTCTACTCCTGTCGGTGTTAAGGCCCGACCGGACAACATCGGAGTGCGGTACTGATTCCACGCTACTCCAAGTAAAACAGCTTCCGGAAACTCGTGAAAAAAATTTTAGAGCGATCCAACGGTCGAATCTATTGTTATGGACCTTTTTACCTGGTACTCTAGTCATGTCGGCGGTAAGGTCCGACTGGGCATCGTCGGAGTACGGTACTGGATTCAACGCAACTCCAAGTAAAACAGCCTCCGAAAACTCGTGAAAAAACTTTTATAGCGATCCAACTGTCGGATCTATTGTTATGGACCTTTTGAGCCGGTACTCTAGTCATGGCGGTGGTAAGGCCCGACCGACAGCGTCGGAGTGCGGTTCTGATTACACGCTACTCGAAGTAAAACAGCCATCGGAAAGTCCGTGAAAAAAATTTTAGACCGATCCAACGGTCGGATCTATAGTTACGGACCTTTTGAGCGGGTACTCTACTCCTGTCGGTGTTAAGGCCCGACCGGACATCGTCGGACTGCGGTACTGATTCCACGCTACTCCAAGTAAAACTGTTTCTGGAAACTCGTGAAAAAAATTTTAGAGCGATCCAACGGTCGGATCTATTGTTATAGACCTTTTTACCTGGCCCTCTAGTCGTCTCCGTGGTAAGGTCCGACTGGCATCGCTGAGTGCGTACGGATTCCAAGCTACTCCAAGTCAAACAGCCTGCGGAAACTCGTGAAAAAAACTTTTATAGCGATCCAAGCGGTCGGATCTATTGTTATGAACCTTTTGAGCCGGTACTCTAGTCATGTCGCTGGTAAGGCCCGACCGGACAGCGTCGGAGTGCGGTTCTGATTACATGCTACTCGAAGTAAAACAACATCCGGAAAGTCGTGAAAAAATTTTAGACCGATCCAACGTCGGATCTATAGTTATGGACCTTTTGAGCCGGTACTCTACTCATGTCGGTGTTAAGGCCCGACCGGACATCGTCGGAGTGCGGTACTGATTACACGCTACTCCAAGTAAAACAGCTTCCGGAAACTCGTGAAAAAATTTTTAGAGCGATCCAACGGTCGGATCTAGTGTTATGGACCTTTTTACCCGGTACTCTAGTCATGTCGGCGGTAAGGTACGACTGGGCATCGTCGAAGTGCGGTATCGATTATACGCTACTCGAAGTACAACAGCCTCCGAAAAGTCGTGAAAAAAATTTTAGACCGATCCAACGTTCGGATCTATTGTTATGGACCTTTTGAGCCGGTACTCTAGTCATGGCGGTGGTAAGGCCCGACCGGACAGCGTCGGAGTGCGGTTCTGATTACACGCTACTCGAAGTAAAACAGCCTCCGGAAAGTCGTGAGAAAAATTTTAGAGCGATCCAACGGTCGGATCTATAGTTATGGACCTTTTGAGCCGGTACTATAGTCATGTCGCTGTAAGCCCGACCGGACAGCGTCGGAGTGCGGTTCTGATTACACGCTACTCGAAGTAAAACAGCCTTCGAAAAGTCGTGAAAAAAATTTTAGACCGATCCAACGGTCGGATCTATAGTTATGGACCTTTTGAGCCGGTACTCTACTCATGTCCGTGTTAAGGCCCGACCGGACATCGTCGGAGTGCGGTACTGATTCCACGATACTCCAAGTAAAACAACTTCCGGAAACTCGTGAAAAAAATTTAGAGCGATCCAACGCTCGGATCTACTATTATGGACCTTTTTACCCCGTACTCTAGTCATGTCGGCGGTAAAGTCCGGACTGGGCATCGTCGGAGTATGGTACTAATTCAACGCTACTCCAAGTAAAACAGCCTCCGAAAACTCGTGAAAAAACTTTTATAGCGATCCAACGGTCGGATCTATTGTTATGGACCTTTTGAGCCGGTACTCAGGTCATGTCGGTCGTAAGGCCCGACCAGACAGCGTCCGGAGTGCGGTTTCTGATTACACGCTACTCGAAGTAAAACAAGCCTCCGTAAACTTTTGAAAAAAATTTTATAGCGCTCCAACGGTCGGATCTATAGTTATGGACCTTTTGCAGCCGGTACTCCTACTCCTGTCGGTGTTAAGGCCCGACCGGACATCGACGGAGTGCGGTACTGATTCCACGCCTACTCCAAGTAAAACAGCTTCCTAGGAAACTCGAGTGGAAAAAAATTTTAGAGCGATCCAACTGTCGGATCTATTACTATAAGGACCTTTTGAGACGGTGACTCTAGTCATAGGCGGAGTAAGGCCGACCTGACAGAGTTGAGTGCGGTTCTGATTACACGCGACTCGAAGTAAAACAGCCTCCGCAATAGTCGTGAAAAAAATTTAAGACCGATCCAACGGTCTGTATCTATAGTTTATGGACCTTTTGAACCGGTACTACCACTCATGTCCGTGTTAAGGGCCGGACCAGGAGAGACATCGTCGGAGTGCGGTAACTGATTCCACGCTACTACAACTAAAACAGCCTTCCGGAAAACTCGTGAAAATAATTTTAGAGAGCGATCCAACGGTCTATCTACTGTTTAATGGACCTTTTTACCCGGTACACTAGCCATGACGGCGGTAAGGTCCGACTGGGCATCATACGGAGTACGGTACTGATTCCACGCTACTCCAAGAAAATCAGGCCTCCGAAAACTCGTGAAAAAAACTTTTATAGCGATCCAACGGTCGGGAATCTATTGTTATTGGACCATTTGAGGACAGGTAATCTAGGTCATGGCGTTGGTAAGGCCCAACCGAACAGCGTCGGAGTGCGGTTCTGATTACACGTTACTCGAAGTACAACAGCACGTCCCTCAAAGTCGTGAAAAACATTTTTATACCGATCCAACGGTCGTATCTATAGTTATGGACCTTTTGAGCCGGTACTTCTACTCCTGAACGGTGTTTTTAAGGCCCGACCGGGAAAATCGTCGGAGTAGCGGAACTGATTCCACGCTACTCCGAAGTAAAACCGCGTCCGGAAACTCGTGAAAAAATTTTTATGAGCGGCGATCCAACGGTCGGTTCATTGTTGTGGACCTTGTTACCGGGTACTCCCCTAGTCATTTCCGCGGTAAGGTTCCGACTGACAGATCGTCGGAGTAACGGTACTAGATTCCACGCTACTCCAAGTAATAACACCCTCCGGCAACTCGTGGAAAAAACTTTTATAGCGATCCAAACGGTCGGATCTATTGTTATCGAGACCTTTTGAGCCGGTACTCTAGTCATGTCCTGGTAAGGCCTGACCGGACAGCGTCGGAGTGCGGTTCTGATTACACGCTACTCAAAGTAAGAACAAGCCTCCGGAAAGTCGTGACAAAAATTTAGACCGATCCAAACGGTCGGATCAAGTAGTTATAGACCTTTTGAGCCGGTAACTCACAACTCATGTCCGTGGTTAAGGGCCCGACCGGAAAAACATCGTCGGAGTGCGGTACTGCTTCCACGCTACTCCAAGTAAAACAGCTTCCGGAAACTCGTGAAAATAATTTTAGCGTAGCGATCCAACGGTCCGATCTACTGATTATAGGACCTTTTTACCCGGTACTCTAGTTCATGTCGGCGGTAAGGTCCGACTGGGCAGCATCGGAGGTACGATACTGATTCCACGCTACTCCAAGTAAAACATCCTCCGAAAACTCGTGAAAAAACTTTTATAGCGATCCAACGGTCGGATCAATTGTTATGGACCTTTTGAGCCGGTACACTAGTCATGGAGGTTGTAAGGCCCGACCGGACATCGTCGGAGTGCGGTTCTGATTACACGCTACTCGAAGTAAAACAGCCTCCGCAAAGTCGTGAAAAAATTTTTACACCGATCCAACGGTCGGATCTAAAGTTTATGGACCTTTTGAGCGGGTAATCTAACTCATGTCCGTGTTAAGGGGCACGACCGGACATCGCGTCGGAGTGCGGTACTGATTCCACGCTACTACCAAGTAAAACAGATTCCGGAAACTCGAGAAAAAAAATGTTAGAGCGTATCCAACTGTCGGATCTACTGTTATGGACCTTTTTACCCGGTACTCTAGTCAAGTCGGCGGTAAGGTCCGACTGGGCATCAATCGGAGTACGGTACTGATTCCACGCTACTCCAAGTAAAACAGCCTCCGAAAACTCGTGAAAAAACATTTTATATAGCGATCCAACGGTACTTGATCTATTGTTATGGACCTTTTGAGCCGGAACTCTAGTCATGGCGGTGGTAAGGCCCGACCGGACAACGTCGGAATGCGGTTCAGATTACAACGGTACTCGATTTAAAACAAGCCCTCCGCAAAGTCGTGAAAAAAAATTTAGAACCGATCCAACGTTCGGATCTATAGTTATAGATCCTTTTGACAGGGAACTCTACTCCTGTCGGTGTTAAGGCCCGACCGTACATCGTCGGAGTGCGGTACTGATTCCACGCTACTTCCAAGTAAAACAGCGTCCAGAAACTCGTGAAAAAATTTTTAGAGCGATCCAACGTTCGTATCTATTGTTGAGGACCTTTCCACACGGTACTGCTAGTAAATTCGGCGGTAAGGTCCGACTGGGCATCGTCGAAGTCCGGTACTCGATTCCACGCAACAAGCCAAGTAAAACAGCCTCCGGCAAACTCGTGAAAAAACTTTTATAGCGATCCAACTGGTCGGATCTATTGTTATCGACCTTTTGAGCCGGTACTCTAGTCATGTCGCAGTAAGGCCCCTGACCCGGACAAAGTCGTAGTGCGGTTCTGATAACACGCTACTCGAATTAAAACAGCCTCCGGAAAGACGTGAAAATAAATTTTAGACCGATCCAACGGTCGGATCTTTAGTTTATGGACCTTTTGAGCCGGTTACTGACAACTCATGTCCGAGTTAAGGGCCGACCGGACATCGTCGTGAGTGCGAGTACTGAATCCACTCTACTCCAACTAAAACAGCTTTCCGTAAACTCCTGAAAATAATTTTAGAGCGAACCCAAACGGTCGGATCTACTGTTATATGGACCTCTTTAACCCGGTACTTCTTAGTCATGTCGGCGGTAAGGTCCGACTGTGCATCCTCCGGAGTACGGACTACTGATTCCACGCTACTCCAAGTAAAAACAGCCCTCCGAAAACTCGTGAAAAATCTTATAGTAGCGATCCAACGGTCGGATCTGATTCTGTTATGGACCTTTTGAGCCGGTACTCTAGTTTATGGCGGAGGTAAGGCGCCGACCGTACAGCGTCCGAGTGCGTTACTGATTACACAGCTACTCGATAGTAAAAACAGCCTCCGCAAAGTCGGTGAAAAAAATTTTTAGACCGGTCCAACGGTCGGAATCGATAGTTATGGACCTTTTGAGGCGGGTACTGCTAACTCCTGTCAGAGTGTAAGCCCGACCGGACATCGTCGGAGTGCTGTACTGAAATTCCACGCTACTCCCAAGTAAAACATCGTCCAGAAACTCGTGAAAAAATTTTTAGCGGCGATCCAACGGTCCGTATCTATTGTTGTGGACCTTTTTACCCTTACTCTAGTCATGTTCTCCGTAAGGTCCTACTGGGCATCGTCGGAGTACGAGTACTGATTCCACGCTACCCAAAGTAAAACAGCCTTCCGGAAACTCGTGAAAAAACTTTTATAGCGAATCCAACGGTCTGATCTATTGTTTATCGACCTTTTGAGCCGGTTACTGGTAGTCATTTCGCTGATAAAGGCCCGACCAGGACAGCGCCGTTAATGCGGTCTGATTAAAACTCTCTACTCGAAGTAAAAACAGCCTCCAGAAAGTCGTGAAAAAAAATTTAGACCGATCCAACGGTCGTATCTAATAGTTATTTACCTTTTGATCCGGTACTTACTACTCATGTACCTGTGTTAAGGGCCGACCGGGACATCGTACGGAGGTGCTTTACTGATTCCACTCTACACCAACTAAAACATGCTTTCCGGAAACTCGAGAAAAAAATTTTAGAGCGATCCAACGGTCTGATCTACTGTTATGGACCTTTTTACCCGGTACTCTAGTCATGTCGGCGTGTAAGGTCCGATTGGGCATCATCGGAGTACGGTACTGATTCCACTCTACTCGCCAAGTAAAACATCCTCCGAAAACTCGTGAAAAAACTTTTATAGCGATCCAACGGTCGCATCTATTGTTTAGGACCTTTTGAGCCGGTACTCTAGTCAGTGCGGTGGTAAGGCCCGACCGGACAACGTCGGAATGCGTTTTCTGATTACACGGTACTCGAAAGTAAAACAGCCTCCGCAAAGTCGTGAAAAAAAATTTAGAACCGATCCAACCGTTCGGATGCTATAGTTTAAAGACCGTTATTGAGCGGGTAAACTCTAAACCTGTCGGTGTTAAGGCCCGACCGGACCATACGTCGGAGTGCTTACTGATTCCACGCTACTCCAAGTAAAACCAGCGTCCCAAAACTCGTGAAAAAATTTTTAGAGCGATCCAACGGTCGTACCTATTGTTGATGGACCTTTTCGACCCGGTACTCCAAGTAGATGTCGGCGTGTAAAGGTCCGACTGGGCCATCGTCGAAGTACGGTACTGAATCCACTCTACTCCAAGTAAAACAGCCTCCGGAAACTCGTGAAAAAACTTTTATAGCGATCCAAAACGGTCGGATCTATTGTTATCGACCTTTTGAGCCGGTACTCTAGTCATGTCGCTGGTAATGCCCGACCGAACAAGCGTCGTAGTGTCGGTTCTGAGAACACGCTACTCGAAGTAAACACAGTCCTCCGTAAAGTCGTGAAAAAAATTTTAGACCGATCCCAACGGTCGGATCCTATAGTTATGGACCTTTTGAGCCGGTACTCTACTCATGTCCGTGTTAAGGGCCGACCGGACAACGTCGGAGTGCGGTATCTGATTCCACGCTACTCCAACTAAAACACTTTCCGGAAACTCCTGAAAATAATTTTAGAGCGATCCAACATGTCGGATTCTAACTGTTCTGGACCTTTTTAGCCCGTACTCTAGTCATGTCGGTGGTAAGGTCCTACTGGGCATCCTCGGAGTACGGTACTGATTCCACGCTACTCCAAGTAAAACAGCCTCCGAAAACTCGTGAAAAAACTTTTGTATGCGCATCCAACGGTCGGATCTATTGTTTATGGACACTATGATGCCGGTACTCCAAGTTATGGCAGTGGTAAGGCCCGACCGGACAGCGTCGGAGTGCGGTAATTCTGATGACACGCTACTCCGAAGTAAAACAATCCCAAGGTCCTCCGCAAAGTCGTGAAAAAAATTTTAGACCGAACCAACGGTCGGATCTATAGTTATGGACGCTTTTGAGCCGGTACTCTACACCTGTCGGTGGTTATGTCCCACCGTACATCGTCGGGAGTGCTGTACTGATTCCACGCTACACCAATGTAAAACAGCGTCCAGAAACACGTGAAAAAAATTTATTAGACCGATCCAACGGTCGTATCTATTGTTGTGGACCGTTTTTACCCGGTAACACTATAGTCATGTCGGCTGTAAGGTCCGACTGGTGTGCATCGTCGAAGTACGGTACTGATTCCACGCTACTCCAATTAAAACAGCCTCCGGAAACTCGGAAAAAAACTTTTATAGCGATCCCAACGGTCGGATCTATTGTTATCGACCTTTTGTAGCCGGTACTGTAGTCCATGTCCGCTGGTAAGGCCCGACGGAACAGCGTCGTAGTGCGGTTCTGATTACACGCTACTCGAAGTAAAACAGCCTCCAGAAAGTCGTGATAAAAAATTTTAGACCGGATCCAACGGTCGGAATCTAAAGTTTTGTACCTTTTGAGCCGGTACTCTACTCATGTCTGTGTTAAGGGCCGACCGGACATCGTCGGAGTGCGGTACTGATTTCCACGCTACTCCAACTAAAACAGCTTCCGGAAAACTCCGAGAAAAAAATTTTAGAGCGATCCAACGGTCGGATCTACTGTTATTGGACCTTTTTACCCGGTACTCTAGTTCATGTTGCGGTAAGGTCCCGACTGGGCATCCTCGTAGTACGGTACTGGATACCACGCTACTCCAAGGTAAAACAGCCTCCGAAAACTCGTGAAAAAACTTTTGTTAACGATCCAACGTTCGGATCTATTGTTATGGACCTTTTTGAGCCGGTACTCAAAGTTATTGCGGTGGTAAGCGCCCGACCGGACAGCGTCGGAGTGCGGTTTCTGAATACACGCTACTCGAAGTAAAACAGCCTCCCGCAAAAGTCGTGAAAAAAAGTTTAGACCGATCCAACGGTCGGATCTAAAGTATATGGACCTTTATGAGCCGTTACTCTACACATGTCCGTGTTAAGGGCCGACCGTACAGGCGTCGGAGTGTTCGTGTACTGATTCCACTCTACTCCAAGTAAAACAGCTTCCGGAAACACGTGAAAAAAAAGTTAATAGCGATTCAACTGGTCGGATCTACTGTTAATGACCTTTTTACCGGGTACTCCTAGTCATGTTCGGCGGTAAGGTCCTACTGGGCATCATCGGATTACTGTACTGTTTCCACGCTACGCCAAGTAAAACAGCCTCCAAAAACTCGTGAAAAAATCTTTTATAGCGTTCGCAAACGGTCGGATCTATTGTTAATAGGACCTTTTGAGCCGGTACTCTAGTCCTGACGATGGTAAAGGCCCGACCGGAACAGCGTCGGAGTGCGGTTTTCTTGATTACACGCTACTTCGAAGTAAAAGAGCCTCCAAAAAGTCGTGAAAAAAATTTTAGACCGATCCAACGTTCGGATCTATAGTTAGATGGACCTTTTGAGCGGGTACTCTACTCAATCGGTGTTAAGCCCGACCGGACCTCGTCGGAGTGCGGGAACTGATTCCACGCTACTCCAATTTCGTAAAAACAGCGTCCAGAAACTCGTGAAAAAATTTATAGAGCGATCCAACGATCGTATCTATTGTTGTGGACCTTTTTACCCGGTACTCTAGTCATGTCGGCGGTAAGGTCCCACTGGGGCATCGACGAATAACCACAAACTGATTCCACGCTACTAACCAAGTAAAACAGCCTCCGGAAACTCTTGAAAAAAATTTTAGAGGCGATCCAACGGTCGTAATCAATAGTTATTGACCTTTTGAGGGGGTACTCTACTCATGTCCCTAGTTAAGGGCCGACGGTACATCGTCGGAGTGCGGTACTGAATCCACGCTACTCCAACGTAAAACAGCTTCCCGCAACTCGATAAAAAAATTTTAAAGAGCGATCCAACGGTCGGAATCCTACTGTTTATGGACCTATTTTACCCGGTACACTAGACATGTCGGCGGTAAGGTGCCCGACTGTGCATCCTCGGAGTAACGTACTGATTCCACGCTTACTCCAAGTAAAACAGCCTCCGAAAACTCGTGAAAAAACTTTTATGACGATCCAACGGTCGGATCTATTGTTATGGACCTTTTGAGCCGGTACTCTAGTGATGGCGGTGAGTAAGAGCCCGAACCAGTACATGCGGCGGAGTGCTGTTCAGATTACACGCTACTCGAATGTAAAACAGCCTCCGCAAAGTCGTGAAAAAAATTTGAGACCGATTACACGGTCGGATCTATAGTAATGGACCTTGTTTGAGCCGGTACTACTACTCAAGTCCGTGTTAAGGGCCGACCGTAACATCGTCGGAGTGCGGTACTTATTCCACGCTACTCCAAGTAAAACAGCTTCCGGAGAACTCGTGAAAAAAATGTTAGAGCGAACCAACCGGTCGTATCTACTGTTATTGACCTTTTTACCTCCCGTTACTCTATTCCATGTCCGTGGTAAGGCCCGACCGAAAGAGTCAGCGTCGGAGTGCTGTTCTGATTACACGCTACTCGAAGTAAAAGAGCCTCCAAAAAGTCGTGAAAAAAATTTTAGACCGATCCAACGTTCGGAATCTATATTTATGGACCTTTTGAGCGGGTACTCTACTCAAGTCGGTGTTAAGCCCGACGTGGCATCGTCGGAGTGCGGTACTTATTCCACGCTACTCCAATTAAAACATGCGTCCATAAACTCGTGAAAAAATTTTAGAGCGATCCAACGATCGTATCTAATGTTGTGGACCTTTTTACCCGGTACTCTAGTCATGTCGGCGGTAAGTTCCTACTGGGCACACGTCAGAAGTTACTTACTGATTCCACGCTACGTCCAAGTAAAACAGCCACCGGAAACTCTTGAAAAAAATTTTAGAGCGATCCAACGGTCGGATCTATAGTTATGGACCCTATTGCGGGGGTACTCCTACTCATGTCCGTGTTCAGGGCCGGACCGGACATCGTCGGAGTGCGGTAACTGATTCCACGCTAACTGCCAACTAAAACAGCTTCCGGAAACTCGAGAAAAAAATTTTATAGCTATCCAACCGTCGGATCTACTGTAATGGACCATTATTTACCCGTGTACTCTAGTCATGTCGGCGGTAATGTCCGACTGGTGCATCCTCGGAGTCAACGGTAACTGATACCACGCTACTTCCAAGTAAAACAGCCTCACGAAAACTCGTGAAAAAACATTTATGAAAAAAAAAAAAAAACGATCCATACGGTCGGATCTATTGTTATGGACCTTTTGAGCCGGTACTCTAGTCATGTGCGGTGGTAAGTGCCCGACCGGACAGCGACGGAGTGCGGTTTCTGATATAACACGCTACTCAAAGTAAAACAGCCTCCGCAAAGTCGTGAAAAAAATTTGAGACCGATCCAACGTTCCGGATCTATAGTAAATATGGACCTTTTGAGCCGGTACTCTACTCATGTCCGTGATAAGGGCCGACCGGACATCGTCGGAGTGCGGTACTGATACCCACGCTACTCCAAGTAAAACAGCTTCCGGAAACTCTGTGAAAAAAATGTTAGAATCGATCCAACGGTCGGATCTACTTTTATGGACCATTTACCCGGTACTCTAGTCATGTCGGTGGTAAAGGCCCGACCTGACACGCCGTCGGAGTGTCGTTTCTGATTACACGCTACTACGAATTAAAAGAGCCTCCGAAAAGTCGTGAAAAAAATTTTAGACCCTGATCCAACTTTCGGATCTATAGTTATGGACCTTTTGATCGTGGGCAGTTACTCTACTCAAGTCGTGTGTTAAGCCCGACCGGACATCGTCGGAGTGCGGTACTAGATTCCACGCTACTCCAAGTAAAACAGCGTCCAGAAACTCGTGAATAAATTTTTAGAGCGATCCAACGATCGTATCCTACACTTGTTGTTGACCTTTTTACTCCGGTACTCTAGTCATCTAGTTCGGCGGTACAAGGTCCGACTGTGGTGCATGAGAGTCGAAGTACGGTACTGATTTCCACGCTACTCCAAGTAAAACAGCCTCCGTAAACTCGTGAAAAAAATTTTAGAGCGAATCCAACGTACGGATCTATATTTATGGACCTTTTGAGGGGGTACTCTACTCATGTCCGTGTTAAGGGCCGACCGGACATCGTCGGAGAGGCGGTACTGATTCCACGCTACACCAAGTAAAACAGCGTCCAGAAACTCGTGAAAAAAATTTAGAGCGATCCAACGGTCGTATCTATTGTTTGTGGACCTTTTCACCCGGTACTCTAGTAATGTCGGGCGTTAATGTCCGAATGGGCATCGTCCGAAGTACGGTACTGGTTCCACGCTACTCCCAGTTAAAACAGCCTCCGGAACTCGTGAAAAAACTTTATAGACGATCCAACATGGTCGGATCTAATTGATATCGATCTTTTGAGCCGGTACTCTAGTCATGTCGCTTGTAAGGACCCCGACCGGACAACGTCGTAGTGCGGTTCTGATAACACGCTACTCGAAGTAAAAACAGCCTCCGGAAAGTCGTGAGAAAAATTTTAGACCGATCCAACGGTCGCGATCTATCAGTTATGGACCCTTTTGAGCCGGTTACACTACTCATGGTCCGTGATAAGGGCCGACCGGACATCGTCGGAGTGCGGTACTGATTCCCCCGCTACTCCAACTAAAACATCGTCCGGAAAACTCCTGAAAATAATTTAATGAGCTGATCCAACGGTCGGATCTACTGTTAAGGACCTTTTTACCCGGTACTCTAGTCATGTCCGGCGGTAAGGGGTCCCGACCGGACATCCACGGATTGACGTGTACTGAATCCACGCTACTCCAAGTAAAACAGCCTCCGAAAACTCTTGAAAAAAACTTTAGAGCGATCCAACGGTCGGATCTATAGTTATGGACCTTTTGAGCCGGTACTCTATCATGTCGGTGTTAAGCCGACCGGACATCGTCGGAGTGCGGTACTGATTCCACGCTACTCCAAGTAAAACAGCTTCCGGAAACTCGTGAAAAAATGTTAGAGCGATCCAACGGTCAGGGATCTATTGTTAACGGACCTATTGAGCCGGTACACAAGTTATGGCGGTGGTAAGGCCCGACCGGACAGCGTCGGAGTGCGGGTTCAGATGACACGCTACTCGAAGTAAAACAGCCTCCGCAAAGTCGTGAAAAAAATTTTAGACCGATCCAACGGTCCGGATCTATAGTTATGGACCTTTTGAGCGGGTACTCAACTCCTGTCGGTGTTAAGGCCCGACCGGACATCGGTCGGAGTGCTGTAACTGAATCCACGCTACACCAAGTAAAACAGGCGTCCAGAAACTCGTGAAAAAATTTTTATAGCGATTCCAACGGTCGAATCTAATGTAGTGGACCTTATTACCCGGTAAACTAGTCCATGTCGGCGGTAAGGCCCCGACAGGGACATCGTCGAAGTAATTGGTACTGATTCCACGCTACTCCAAGTAAAACAGCCTCCGGGAAAACTCGTGAAAAAACTTTTTATTAGCGATCCAACTGACGGATCTATTGTTATCGACCCCTATTGAGCAGGTACGATAGTCATGTTCGCTGGATAAGGCCCGACCGGACAAGCGTCGTAAGTTGCGGCTTTTTTTCTGATAAACACGCTACTCGAAGTAAAACAGCCTCCAGAAAGTCGTAGAAAAAAATTTTAGACCGATCCAACGGTCGGATCTATAGATTTATGGACCTTTTGAGGCCGGTACTCTACTCATGTCTGTGTTAAGGGCCGACCGGACATCGTCGGAGTGCGGTACTAGAATTCCACGCTACTCCACAAAAACAGCTTCCGGAAAACCTCAAAAAAAAATTTTAAGAGCGATCCAACGGTCGGATCAACTGTTATGGACCTTTTTACCCGGTACTCTAGTCAAGATGGCGGAACGGTCCGACTGGGCATCCTCGGAGTACGGTACTGATTCCACGCTACTCCAAGTAAAACAGCCTCCGAAAACTATCCGTGAAAAAACTTTTGTAGCAGAGATCCAACGGTACGGATCTATTGTTATGAACATTTTGAGCCGGTACTCAAGTTATGGCGGTGGTAAGGCCCGACCGGAATCAGCCGACTGAAGTGCGGTTCTGATTACACCGCTACTATCGAAGAAAAATCTGCCGCAAAAGTCGTTAAAATAAGTTTAGACCGATCCAACTGTTCGATCTATAAGTTAAGGACCTTTTGAGCCGTATACTCTACTCATGTCCGTGAAAGGCCCGACCGTACATCGTCTGGAGTGCGGTACTGAATCCACGCTACTCCAACTAAAACAGCTATCCGGAAACTCGTGGAACAAAATTTAGAGCGATTCCACTGTCTATCTACTGTTATGGACCTTTTTACCCGGTACACTAGTCATGTCGGCGGAAAGGTCCGACTGGTCATCATCGGAGTACGGTACTGATTCCACGCTACCTCCAAGTAAAACAGCCTCCGAAAACTCGTGCAAAAAACTTTTATAGCGGTCCAACGGTCGGATCTATTGTTATGGACCTTTAGAGCCGGTACTCTAGTCCTGTCGATGGTAAGGCCCGACCGTACAGCGTCGGAGCGCGGTTCTGATTACAACGCTACTACAAGTAAAAGAGCCTCCAAAAAGTCGTGAAAAAAAATTTTAGACCGATCCAACTTCGAATCTATAGTTTATGGACCTTTTGAGCGTGGTTACTCTACTCCAGTCGGTGTTAAGGCCCGACCTTGACATCGTCGGAGTGCTGTACTGAATCCCACGCTACTCCAAGTAAAACAGCTTCCAGAAACTCGTGAAAAAATTTTTAGAGCGATCCAACGATCTATCAATTGTTGTGGACCTTTTTACCCGGTACTCAAGTCATGTCGGCGGTAAGGTCCGACTGGGCCTCGTCGAAGTACGGTACTGAGTTCCACGCTACTCCAAGTAAAACAGCCTCCGGAAACTCGTGAAAAAACTTTTATAGCGATCCAACGGTCGGATCTATTGTTATCGACCTTTTGAGCCGGTACTCTAGTCATGTCGCTGGTAAGGCCCGACCGGACAACGTCGGAGTGCGGTTCTGATTACACGCTACTCGAAGTAAAACAGCCTCCGGAAAGTCGTGAAAAAAATTTTAGGACGATCCAAACGGTCGGATCTATAGTTATGGACCTTTTGAGGGGGTAACTCTACTCCATGACCGTGTTAAGGGCCCGACCGGACATCGTCGGAGTGCGGTACTGATTCCACCGCTACTCCAACTAAAACAGCTTACCGGAAACTCGAGAAAAAAATTTTAGAGCGATCCAACGGTCTGATCAAACAGTAATGTACCTTTTTACCCAGTACTCTATTCATGTCCGGCGGTAAGGTCCGACTGGGCATCCTCGGAGTACGGTACTGATTCCACGCTACACCCAATAGTAAAACAGCCTGCCGAAAACCCTCGAGAAAGAAACTGTTTAATTAAAACGATCCAACGGTCGGATCTATTGTTATGGACCTTTTGAGCCGGTACTCTAGTGATGGCGGTGGTAAGGCCCGACCGGACAGCGTCGGAGTGCGGTTCTGATTACACGCTACTCGAAGTAAAACAGCCTCCCAAAGTCGTGAAAAAAATTTGAGACCGATCCAACGGTCGGATCTATCAGTTTATGGACCTTTTGAGCCGTACTCTACTCATGTCCGTGTTTAAGGGCCGACCGGACATCGTCGGAGTGCGTATACAGATTCCACGCTACTCCAAGTAAAAGGCTTTCCGGAAACTCTTGAAAAAAATGTTCTAGAGCGATCCAACGGTCTAACTACTGTTATGGACCTTTTTACCCGGTACTCTAGTCATGTCGGCGGTAAGGTCCGACTGGGCATCGTCGAAGTACGGTACTGATTCCACGCTACTCCAAGTAAAACAGCCTCCGGAAACTCGTGAAAAAACTTTTATAGCGATCCAACGGTCGGATCTATTGTTATGGACCTTTTGAGCCGGTACTCTAGTCATGTCGCTGGTAAGGCCCGACCGGACAGCGTCGGAGTGCGGTTCTGATTACACGCTACTCGAAGTAAAACAGCCTCCGGAAAGTCGTGAAAAAAATTTTAGACCGATCCAACGGTCGGATCTATAGTTATGGACCTTTTGAGCCGGTACTCTACTCATGTCGGTGTTAAGGGCCGACCGGACATCGTCGGAGTGCGGTACTGATTCCACGCTACTCCAAGTAAAACAGCTTCCGGAAACTCGTGAAAAAAATTTTAGAGCGATCCAACGGTCGGATCTACTGTTATGGACCTTTTTACCCGGTACTCTAGTCATGTGGCGGTAAGGTCCGACTGGGCATCGTCGGAGTACGGTACTGATTCCACGCTACTCCAAGTAAAACAGCCTCCGAAACTCGTGAAAAAACTTTTATAGCGATCCAACGGTCGGATCTATTGTTATGGACCTTTTGAGCCGGTACTCTAGTCATGTCGGTGGTAAGGCCCGACCGGACAGCGTCGGAGTGCGGTTCTGATTACACGCTACTCGAAGTAAAACAGCCTCCGGAAAGTCGTGAAAAAAATTTTAGACCGATCCAACGGTCGGATCTATAGTTATGGACCTTTTGAGCCGGTACTCTACTCATGTCCGTGTTAAGGCCCGACCGGACATCGTCGGAGTGCGGTACTGATTCCACGCTACTCCAAGTAAAACAGCTTCCGGAAACTCGTGAAAAAAATTTTAGAGCGATCCAACGGTCGGATCTACTGTTATGGACCTTTTTACCCGGTACTCTAGTCATGTCGGCGGTAAGGTCCGACTGGGCATCGTCGGAGTACGGTACTGATTCCACGCTACTCCAAGTAAAACAGCCTCCGAAAACTCGTGAAAAAACTTTTATAGCGATCCAACGGTCGGATCTATTGTTATGGACCTTTTGAGCCGGTACTCTAGTCATGTCGGTGGTAAGGCCCGACCGGACAGCGTCGGAGTGCGGTTCTGATTACACGCTACTCGAAGTAAAACAGCCTCCGAAAGTCGTGAAAAAAATTTTAGACCGATCCAACGGTCGGATCTATAGTTATGGACCTTTTGAGCGGGTACTCTACTCATGTCGGTGTTAAGCCCGACCGGACATCGTCGGAGTGCGGTACTGATTCCACGCTACTCCAAGTAAAACAGCTTCCGGAAACTCGTGAAAAAATTTTTAGAGCGATCCAACGGTCGGATCTATTGTTATGGACCTTTTTACCCGGTACTCTAGTCATGTCGGCGGTAAGGTCCGACTGGGCATCGTCGAGTACGGTACTGATTCCACGCTACTCCAAGTAAAACAGCCTCCGGAAACTCGTGAAAAAAATTTTAGAGCGATCCAACGGTCGGATCTATTGTTATGGACCTTTTGAGGGTACTCTAGTCATGTCGGTGGTAAGGCCCGACCGGACATCGTCGGAGTGCGGTACTGATTCCACGCTACTCCAAGTAAAACAGCCTCCGGAAACTCGTGAAAAAAATTTTAGAGCGATCCAACGGTCGGATCTACTGTTATGGACCTTTTTACCCGGTACTCTAGTCATGTCGTGGTAAGGTCCGACTGGGCATCGTCGGAGTGCGGTACTGATTCCACGCTACTCCAAGTAAAACAGCCTCCGAAAACTCGTGAAAAAACTTTTATGAGCGATCCAACGGTCGGATCTATTGTTATGGACCTTTTGAGCCGGTACTCTAGTCATGTCGGTGGTAAGGCCCGACGGACATCGTCGGAGTGCGGTTCTGATTCCACGCTACTCAAGTAAAACAGCCTCCGGAAACTCGTGAAAAAAATTTTAGAGCGATCCAACGGTCGGATCTATTGTTATGGACCTTTTGAGCCGGTACTCTAGTCATGTCCGTGTTAAGGCCCGACCGGACATCGTCGGAGTGCGGTACTGATTCCACGCTACTCCAAGTAAAACAGCTTCCGGAAACTCGTGAAAAAAATTTTAGAGCGATCCAACGGTCGGATCTACTGTTATGGACCTTTTTAGCCCGGTACTCTAGTCATGTCGGTGGTAAGGCCCGACCGGACATCGTCGGAGTGCGGTACTGATTCCACGCTACTCCAAGTAAAACAGCCTCCGGAAACTCGTGAAAAAAATTTTAGAGCGATCCAACGGTCGGATCTATAGTTATGGACCTTTTGAGCCGGTACTCTACTCATGTCGGTGTAAGCCCGACCGGACATCGTCGGAGTGCGGTACTGATTCCACGCTACTCCAAGTAAAACAGCCTCCGGAAACTCGTGAAAAAAATTTTAGAGCGATCCAACGGTCGGATCTATTGTTATGGACCTTTTTACCCGGTACTCTAGTCATGTCGGTGGTAAGGTCCGACTGGGCATCGTCGGAGTGCGGTACTGATTCCACGCTACTCCAAGTAAAACAGCCTCCGAAAACTCGTGAAAAAATTTTAGAGCGATCCAACGGTCGGATCTATAGTTATGGACCTTTTGAGCCGGTACTCTACTCATGTCGGTGTTAAGGCCCGACCGGACATCGTCGGAGTGCGGTACTGATTCCACGCTACTCCAAGTAAAACAGCTTCCGGAAACTCGTGAAAAAATTTTAGAGCGATCCAACGGTCGGATCTACTGTTATGGACCTTTTTACCCGTACTCTAGTCATGTCGTGGTAAGGTCCGACTGGGCATCGTCGGAGTGCGGTACTGATTCCACGCTACTCCAAGTAAAACAGCCTCCGAAAACTCGTGAAAAAACTTTATGAGCGATCCAACGGTCGGATCTATTGTTATGGACCTTTTGAGCCGGTACTCTAGTCATGTCGGTGGTAAGGCCCGACCGACATCGTCGGAGTGCGGTTCTGATTACACGCTACTCAAGTAAAACAGCCTCCGGAAAGTCGTGAAAAAAATTTTAGACCGATCCAACGGTCGGATCTATAGTTATGGACCTTTTGAGCCGGTACTCTACTCATGTCGGTGTTAAGGCCCGACCGGACATCGTCGGAGTGCGGTACTGATTCCACGCTACTCCAAGTAAAACAGCTTCCGAAACTCGTGAAAAAAATTTTAGAGCGATCCAACGGTCGGATCTACTGTTATGGACCTTTTTACCGGTACTCTAGTCATGTCGGTGGTAAGGTCCCGACCGGACATCGTCGGAGTGCGGTACTGATTCCACGCTACTCCAAGTAAAACAGCCTCCGAAAACTCGTGAAAAAATTTTAGAGCGATCCAACGTCGGATCTATTGTTATGGACCTTTTGAGCCGGTACTCTAGTCATGTCGTGTTAAGCCGACCGGACATCGTCGGAGTGCGGTACTGATTCCACGCTACTCCAAGTAAAACAGCCTCCGGAAACTCGTGAAAAAATTTTTAGAGCGATCCAACGGTCGGATCTATTGTTATGGACCTTTTTACCCGTACTCTAGTCATGTCGGTGGTAAGGTCCGACTGGCATCGTCGGAGTGCGGTACTGATTCCACGCTACTCCAAGTAAAACAGCCTCCGGAAACTCGTGAAAAAAATTTTAGACGATCCAACGGTCGGATCTATAGTTATGGACCTTTTGAGGGGTACTCTACTCATGTCGGTGTTAAGGCCCGACCGGACATCGTCGAGTGCGGTACTGATTCCACGCTACTCCAAGTAAAACAGCTTCCGGAAACTCGTGAAAAAAATTTTAGAGCGATCCAACGGTCGGATCTACTGTTATGGACCTTTTTACCGGTACTCTAGTCATGTCGGCGGTAAGGTCCGACTGGGCATCGTCGGAGTACGGTACTGATTCCACGCTACTCCAAGTAAAACAGCCTCCGAAAACTCGTGAAAAAACTTTTATAGCGATCCAACGGTCGGATCTATTGTTATGGACCTTTTGAGCCGGTACTCTAGTCATGTCGGTGGTAAGGCCCGACCGGACAACGTCGGAGTGCGGTTCTGATTACACGCTACTACTCAAGTAAAACAGCCTCCGGAAAGTCGTGAAAAAAATTTTAGACCGATCCAACGGTCGGATCTATAGTTATGGACCTTTTGAGCGGGTACTCTACTCCTGTCGGTGTAAAGCCCGACCGACATCGTCGGAGTGCGGTACTGATTCCACGCTACTCCAAGTAAAACAGCTTCCGGAAACTCGTGAAAAAATTTTTAGAGCGATCCAACGGTCGGATCTATTGTGTGACCTTTTTACCCGGTACTCTAGTCATGTCGGCGGTAAGGTCCGACTGGGCATCGTCGGAGTACGGTACTGATTCCACGCTACTCCAAGTAAAACAGCCTCCGGAAACTCGTGAAAAAACTTTTATAGCGATCCAACGGTCGGATCTATTGTTATGGACCTTTTGAGCCGGTACTCTAGTCATGTCGTGGTAAGGCCCGACCGGACAGCGTCGGAGTGCGGTTCTGATTACACGCTACTCGAAGTAAAACAGCCTCCGGAAAGTCGTGAAAAAAATTTTAGACCGATCCAACGGTCGGATCTATAGTTATGGACCTTTTGAGCCGGTACTCTACTCATGTCGGTGTTAAGGCCCGACCGGACATCGTCGGAGTGCGGTACTGATTCCACCTACTCCAAGTAAAACAGCTTCCGGAAACTCGTGAAAAAAATTTTAGAGCGATCCAACGGTCGGATCTACTGTTATGGACCTTTTTACCCGGTACTCTAGTCATGTCCGGTAAGGTCCGACTGGGCATCGCGGAGTACGGTACTGATTCCACGCTACTCCAAGTAAAACAGCCTCCGAAAACTCGTGAAAAAACTTTTATAGCGATCCAACGGTCGGATCTATTGTTATGGACCTTTTGAGCCGGTACTCTAGTCATGTCGGTGGTAAGGCCCGACCGGACAGCGTCGGAGTGCGGTTCTGATTACACGCTACTCGAAGTAAAACAGCCTCCGGAAAGTCGTGAAAAAAATTTAGACCGATCCAACGGTCGGATCTATAGTTATGGACCTTTTGAGCGGTACTCTACTCCTGTCGGTGTTAAGGCCCGACCGGACATCGTCGGAGTGCGGTACTGATTCCACGCTACTCCAAGTAAAACAGCTTCCGGAAACTCGTGAAAAAAATTTTTAGAGCGATCCAACGGTCGGATCTATTGTTATGGACCTTTTAACCCGGTACTCTAGTCATGTCGGCGGTAAGGCCGACTGGCATCGTCGGAGTACGGTACTGATTCCACGCTACTCCAAGTAAAACAGCCTCCGGAAACTCGTGAAAAAACTTTTATAGCGATCCAACGGTCGGATCTATTGTTATGGACCTTTTGAGCCGTACTCTAGTCATGTCGGTGGTAAGGCCCGACCGGACAGCGTCGGAGTGCGGTTCTGATTACACGCTACTCCAAGTAAAACAGCCTCCGAAAGTCGTGAAAAAAAGTTTAGACCGATCCAACGTCGGATCTATAGTTATGGACCTTTTGAGCCGGTACTCTACTCATGTCCGTGTTAAGGGCCGACCGGAACATCGTCGGAGTGCGGTACTGATTC
>CM055354.1:2908336-2943206 GCA_029228515.1 Populus alba x Populus x berolinensis | reverse complement strand
GACTAGAGTACCAGTAAAAAGGTCCATAACAATACATCCGACCGTTGGATCGCTCTAAAATTTTTTTTCAGGAGTTTCCGCAAGCTGTTTTACTTGGAGTAGCGAGGAATCAGTACCGCACTCCGACGATGTCCGATCGGGCCTGAACACCGACATGAGTAGAGTACCGGCTCAAAAGGTCCATAACTATAGATCCGACCGTTGGTCGGTCTAAAATTTTTTTCACGACTTTCCGGAGGTTGTTTTACTTCGAGTCGCGTGTAATCAGAACCCCACTCCGACGCTGTCCGGTCGGGCGTTACCACCGACATGAATAGAGTACCGGCTCAAAAGGTCCATAACAATAGATTCGACCGTTGGATCGCTATAAAAGTTTGTTCACGAGTTTTCGGAGGCTGTTTTACTTGGAGTAGCTTGGAATCAGTACCCCACTCCAACGATGCCCAGTCGGACCTTACCACGGACACGAAAAGAGTACCGGGTAAAAAGGCCCATAACAATAGACCTACCGTTGAATCGCTCTAACATTTTTTCACGACTTTCCGGAAGCTGTTTTACTTGGAGGAGCGTGGAATCAGTACCGTACTCCGACGATGCCCAGTCGGACCTTACCAAGGACACGACTAGAGTACCGGTAAAAAGGTCCATAACAGTAGATCCGACCGTTGGATCGCTCTAAAATTTTTTTCACGAGTTTCCGGAAGCTGTTTTACTTGGAGTAGCGTGGAATCAGTACCGTACTCCGACGATGCCCAGTCGGACCTTACCAAGGATACGACTAGAGTACCGGGTAAAAAGGTCCATAACAGTAGATCCGACCGGTGGATCGCTCTAAAATTTTTTTCACGAGTTTCCGGACGCTGTTTTACTTGGAGTAGCGTGGAATCAGTACCGCACTCCGACGATGTCCGGTCGGGCCTTAACACCGACATGAGTAGAGTACCGGCTTAAAAGGTCCATAACTATAGATCCGACCGCTGGATCGGTCTAAAATTTTTTTCACGAGTTTCCGGAAGCTGTTTTACTTGGAGTAGCGTGGAATCAGTACCGCACTCAGACGATGTCCGGTCGGGCCTTAACATCGACATCAGCAGAGTACCGCCTCAAAAGGTCCATAACAATAAATCCGACCGTTGGATCGCTATAAAAGTTTTATCACGAGTTTCTGGAGGCTATTTTTCTTGGAGTAGCTTGGAATCAGTACCCCATTCCAACGATGCCCAGTCGGACCTTACCACGGACACGACCAGAGTATCGGGTAAAAAGGTGCATAACAATAGATCCGACCGTTGGATCGCTATAAAAGTTTTTTCACGAGTTTCCGGAGGCTGTTTTACTTGGAGTAGCTTGGAATCAGTATCCCACTCCAACGTGCCCCGTCGGACCTTACCACGGACATTACTCGTGTACCGGCTCAAAAGGTCCATAACAATAGAGCCGACCGTTGGATCGCTATAAAATTTTTTTCACGAGTTTCCGGAGGCTGTTTTACTTGGAGTAGCCTGGAATTAGTACCCCACTCCAACGATTCCCAGTCGGACCTTACCACGGACACGACTAGAGTACCAGGTAAAAAGGTCCATAACAATACATCCGACCGTTGGATCGCTCTAAAATTTTTTTCAGGAGTTTCCGCAAGCTGTTTTACTTGGAGTAGCGAGGAATCAGTACCGCACTCCGACGATGTCCGATCGGGCCTGAACACCGACATGAGTAGAGTACCGGCTCAAAAGGTCCATAACTATAGATCCGACCGTTGGTCGGTCTAAAATTTTTTTCACGACTTTCCGGAGGTTGTTTTACTTCGAGTCGCGTGTAATCAGAACCCCACTCCGACGCTGTCCGGTCGGGCGTTACCACCGACATGAATAGGGTACCGGCTCAAAAGGTCCATAACAATAGATTCGACCGTTGGATCGCTATAAAAGTTTGTTCACGAGTTTTCGGAGGCTGTTTTACTTGGAGTAGCTTGGAATCAGTACCCCACTCCAACGATGCCCAGTCGGACCTTACCACGGACACGAAAAGAGTACCGGGTAAAAAGGTCCATAACAATAGATCGACCGTTGAATCGCTCTAACATTTTTTTCACGAGTTTCTGGAAGCTGTTTTACTTGGAGGAGCGTGGAATCAGTACCGTACTCCGACGATGCCCAGTCGGACCTTACCAAGGACACGACTAGAGTACCGGTAAAAAGATCCATCACAATAGATCCGACCGTTGGATCGCTCTAAAATTTTTTTCACGAGTTTCCGGAAGCTGTTTTACTTGGAGTAGCGTGGAATCAGTACCGTACTCCGACGATGCCCAGTCGGACCTTACCAAGGATACGACTAGAGTACCGGGTAAAAAGGTCCATAACAGTAGATCCGACCGTTGGATCGCTCTAAAATTTTTTTCACGAGTTTCCGGACGCTGTTTTACTTGGAGTAGCGTGGAATCAGTACCGCACTCCGACGATGTCCGGTCGGGCCTTAACACCGACATGAGTAGAGTACCGGCTTAAAAGGTCCATAACTATAGATCCGACCGCTGGATCGGTCTAAATTTTTTTTCACGACTTTCCGGAGGTTGTTTTACTTCAAGTCGCGTGTAATCAGAACCCCACTTCGACGATGTGCGGTAGGGCCTTTAACACCGACATGAGTAGAGTACCCGCTCAAAAGGTCCATAACTATAGATCCGACCGTTGGATCGGTTTAAAATTTTTTCACGACTTTTCGGAGGTTGTTTTACTTCGAGTAGCGTGAAATCAATACCGCACTCCGACGAAGTCGGGTCGGGCCTTAATACCGACATCAGCAGAGTACCGGCTCAAAAGGTCCATAACAATAGATCCGACCGTTGGATCGCTCTAACATTTTTTTCACGAGTTTCCGGAAGCTGTTTTACTTGGAGTAGCGTGGAATCAGTACCGCACTCCGACGATGTGCGGTAGGGCCTTTAACACCGACATGAGTAGAGTACCCGCTCAAAAGGTCCATAACTATAGATCCGACCGTTGGATCGGTTTAAAATTTTTTCACGACTTTTCGAAGGCTGTTTTACTTCGAGTAGCGTGTAATCAATACCGCACACCGACGAAGTCGGGTCGGGCCTTAACACCGACATCAGCAGAGTACCGGCTCAAAAGGTCCATAACAATAGATCCGACCGTTGGATCGCTATAAAAGTTTTATCACGAGTTTCTGGAGGCTGTTTTTCTTGGAGTAGCTTGGAATCAGTACCCCATTCCAACGATGCCCAGTCGGACCTTACCACGGACACGACTCGAGTACCGGGTAAAAAGGTCCATAACAATAGATCCGACCGTTGGATCGCTCTAAAATTTTTTTCACGAGTTTCCGGAGGCTGTTTTACTTGGAGTAGCTTGGAATCCGTATCCCACTCCAACGATGCCCAGTCGGACCTTACCACGGACACGACTCGAGTACCGGGTAAAAAGGTCCATAACAATAGATCCGACCGTTGGATCGCTCTAAAATTTTTTTCACAAGTTTCCGGAAACTGTTTTACTTGGAGTAGCGTGTAATCAGTACCGCACTCGGACGATGTCCGGTCGGGCCTTAACATCGACATGAGTAGAGTACCGGCTCAAAAGGTCCATAACTATAGATCCGACCGTTTGAATCGGTCTAAAATTTTTTTCACGACTTTCCGGAGGCAGTTTTACTTCGAGTGGCGTGTAATCAGAACCGCACTCCGACGCTGTCCGGTCGGACCTTACCATCGACATGACTAGTGTACCGGCTCAAAAGGTCCATAGCAATAGATCCGACCGTTGTATCGCTATAAAAGTTTTTTCACGAGTTTCCGGAGGCTGTTTTACTTGGAGTATCCTGGAATCAGTACCCCACTCCAACGATTCCCAGTCGGCCCTTACCACGGACACGACTAGAGTACCGGGTAAAAAGGTCTATAACAATACATCCGACCGTTGGATCGCTCTAAAATTTTTTTCACGAGTTTCCGCAAGCTGTTTTACTTGGAGTAGCGTGGAATCAGTACCGCACTTCGACGATGTCCGGTCGGGCCTGAACACCGATATGAGTAGAGTACCGGCTCAAAAGGTCCATAACTATAGATCCGACCGTTGGTCGGTCTAAAATTTTTTTCACGACTTTCCGGAGGTTGTTTTACTTCGAGTCGCGTGTAATCAGAACCCCACTCCGACGCTGTCCGGTCGGGCGTTACCACCGACATGAATAGAGTACCGGCTCAAAAGGTCCATAACAATAGATTCGACCGTTGGATCGCTATAAAAGTTTGTTCACGAGTTTTCGGAGGCTGTTTTACTTGGAGTAGCTTGGAATCAGTACCCCACTCCAACGATGCCCAGTCGGACCTTACCACGGACACGAAAAGAGTACCGGGTAAAAAGGTCCATAACAATAGATCGACCGTTGAATCGCTCTAACATTTTTTTCACGAGTTTCCGGAAGCTGTTTTACTTGGAGGAGCGTGGAATCAATACCGTACTCCGACGATGCCTAGTCGGACCTTACCAAGGACACGACTAGAGTACCGGGTAAAAAGGTCCATAACAGTAGATCCGACCGTTGGATCGCTCTAAAATTTTTTTCACGAGTTTCCGGAAGCTGTTTTACTTGGAGTAGCGTGGAATCAGTACCGTACTCCGACGATGCCCAGTCGGACCTTACCAAGGATACGACTAGAGTACCGGGTAAAAAGGTCCATAACAGTAGATCCGACCGGTGGATCGCTCTAAAATTTTTTTCACGAGTTTCCGGACGCTGTTTTACTTGGAGTAGCGTGGAATCAGTACCGCACTCCGACGATGTCCGGTCGGGCCTTAACACCGACATGAGTAGAGTACCGGCTTAAAAGGTCCATAACTATAGATCCGACCGCTGGATCGGTCTAAAATTTTTTTCACGAGTTTCCGGAAGCTGTTTTACTTGGAGTAGCGTGGAATCAGTACCGCACTCAGACGATGTCCGGTCGGGCCTTAACATCGACATCAGCAGAGTACCGACTCAAAAGGTCCATAACAATAAATCCGACCGTTGGATCGCTATAAAAGTTTTATCACGAGTTTCTTGAGGCTGTTTTTCTTGGAGTAGCTTGGAATCAGTACCCCATTCCAACGATGCCCAGTCGGACCTTACCACGGACACGACCAGAGTATCGGGTAAAAAGGTGCATAACAATAGATCCGACCGTTGGATCGCTATAAAAGTTTTTTCACGAGTTTCCGGAGGCTGTTTTACTTGGAGTAGCTTGGAATCAGTATCCCACTCCAACGTGCCCCGTCGGACCTTACCACGGACATTACTCGTGTACCGGCTCAAAAGGTCCATAACAATAGAGCCGACCGTTGGATCGCTATAAAATTTTTTTCACGAGTTTCCGGAGGCTGTTTTACTTGGAGTAGCCTGGAATTAGTACCCCACTCCAACGATTCCCAGTCGGACCTTACCACGGACACGACTAGAGTACCAGGTAAAAAGGTCCATAACAATACATCCGACCGTTGGATCGCTCTAAAATTTTTTTCAGGAGTTTCCGCAAGCTGTTTTACTTGGAGTAGCGAGGAATCAGTACCGCACTCCGACGATGTCCGATCGGGCCTGAACACCGACATGAGTAGAGTACCGGCTCAAAAGGTCCATAACTATAGATCCGACCGTTGGTCGGTCTAAAATTTTTTTCACGACTTTCCGGAGGTTGTTTTACTTCGAGTCGCGTGTAATCAGAACCCCACTCCGACGCTGTCCGGTCGGGCGTTACCACCGACATGAATAGGGTACCGGCTCAAAAGGTCCATAACAATAGATTCGACCGTTGGATCGCTATAAAAGTTTGTTCACGAGTTTTCGGAGGCTGTTTTACTTGGAGTAGCTTGGAATCAGTACCCCACTCCAACGATGCCCAGTCGGACCTTACCACGGACACGAAAAGAGTACCGGGTAAAAAGGTCCATAACAATAGATCGACCGTTGAATCGCTCTAACATTTTTTTCACGAGTTTCTGGAAGCTGTTTTACTTGGAGGAGCGTGGAATCAGTACCGTACTCCGACGATGCCCAGTCGGACCTTACCAAGGACACGACTAGAGTACCGGGTAAAAAGATCCATCACAATAGATCCGACCGTTGGATCGCTCTAAAATTTTTTTCACGAGTTTCCGGAAGCTGTTTTACTTGGAGTAGCGTGGAATCAGTACCGTACTCCGACGATGCCCAGTCGGACCTTACCAAGGATACGACTAGAGTACCGGGTAAAAAGGTCCATAACAGTAGATCCGACCGTTGGATCGCTCTAAAATTTTTTTCACGAGTTTCCGGACGCTGTTTTACTTGGAGTAGCGTGGAATCAGTACCGCACTCCGACGATGTCCGGTCGGGCCTTAACACCGACATGAGTAGAGTACCGGCTTAAAAGGTCCATAACTATAGATCCGACCGCTGGATCGGTCTAAATTTTTTTTCACGACTTTCCGGAGGTTGTTTTACTTCGAGTCGCGTGTAATCAGAACCCCACTTCGACGATGTGCGGTAGGGCCTTTAACACCGACATGAGTAGAGTACCCGCTCAAAAGGTCCATAACTATAGATCCGACCGTTGGATCGGTTTAAAATTTTTTCACGACTTTTCGGAGGTTGTTTTACTTCGAGTAGCGTGAAATCAATACCGCACTCCGACGAAGTCGGGTCGGGCCTTAATACCGACATCAGCAGAGTACCGGCTCAAAAGGTCCATAACAATAGATCCGACCGTTGGATCGCTCTAACATTTTTTTCACGAGTTTCCAGAAGCTGTTTTACTTGGAGTAGCGTGGAATCAGTACCGCACTCCGACGATGTGCGGTAGGGCCTTTAACACCGACATGAGTAGAGTACCCGCTCAAAAGGTCCATAACTATAGATCCGACCGTTGGATCGGTTTAAAATTTTTTCACGACTTTTCGAAGGCTGTTTTACTTCGAGTAGCGTGTAATCAATACCGCACACCGACGAAGTCGGGTCGGGCCTTAACACCGACATCAGCAGAGTACCGGCTCAAAAGGTCCATAACAATAGATCCGACCGTTGGATCGCTATAAAAGTTTTATCACGAGTTTCTGGAGGCTGTTTTTCTTGGAGTAGCTTGGAATCAGTACCCCATTCCAACGATGCCCAGTCGGACCTTACCACGGACACGACTCGAGTACCGGGTAAAAAGGTCCATAACAATAGATCCGACCGTTGGATCGCTCTAAAATTTTTTTCACGAGTTTCCGGAAGCTGTTTTACTTGGAGTAGCGTGGAATCAGTACCGTACTCCGACGATGCCCAGTCGGACCTTACCAAGGATACGACTAGAGTACCGGGTAAAAAGGTCCATAACAGTAGATCCGACCGTTGGATCGCTCTAAAATTTTTTTCACGAGTTTCCGGACGTTGTTTTACTTGGAGTAGCGTGGAATCAGTACCGCACTCCGACGATGTCCGGTCGGGCCTTAACACCGACATGAGTAGAGTACCGGCTTAAAAGGTCCATAACTATAGATCCGACCGCTGGATCGGTCTAAAATTTTTTTCACGAGTTTCCGGAAGCTGTTTTACTTGGAGTAGCGTGGAATCAGTACCGCACTCAGACGATGTCCGGTCGGGCCTTAACATCGACATCAGCAGAGTGCCGGCTCAAAAGGTCCATAACAATAGATCCGACCGTTGGATCGCTATAAAAGTTTTATCACGAGTTTCTGGAGGCTGTTTTTCTTGGAGTAGCTTGGAATCAGTACCCCATTCCAACGATGCCCAGTCGGACCTTACCACGGACACGACTCGAGTACCGGGTAAAAAGGTCCATAACAATAGAGCCGACCGTTGGATCGCTATAAAATTTTTTTCACGAGTTTCCGGAAGCTGTTTTACTTGGAGTAGCGTGGAATCAGAACCGCACTCCGACGCTGTCCGGTCAGGCCTTACCACCGACATGACTAGAGTACCGGCTCAAAAGGTCCATAACAATAGATCCGACTGTTGGATCGCTATAAAAGTTTTTGCACAAGTTTCCGGAGGCTGTTTTACTTGGAGTAGCTTGGAATCAGTACCCCACTCCAACGGTACCAAGTCGGACCTTACCGCAGACACGACTAGAGTACCGGGTAAAACGGTCTATAATAATAGATCCGACCGTTAGATCGCTCTAAAATTTTTTTCACGAGTTTCCGGAAGCTGTTTTACTTGGAGTAGCGTGGAATCAGTACCGCACTCCGACGATGTCCGGTCGGGCCTTTAACACCGACATGAGTAGAGTACCCGCTCAAAAGGTCCATAACTATAGATCCGACCGTTGGATCGGTATAAAATTTTTTCACCACTTTCCAGAGGCTGTTTTACTTGGAGTAGCGTGTAATCAGTACCGCACTCCGACAAAATCCGGTCGGGCCTTAACACCGACATGAGCAAAGTACCGGCTCAAAGCGTCCATAAATATAGATCCGACCGTTGGATCGCTATAAAAGTTTTTTCACGAGTTTCCGGAGGCTTTTTTCTTGGAGTAGCTTGGAATCGGTACCCCACTCCAACGATGCCCAGTAGGACCTTACCACGGACACGACTAGAGTACCGGGTAAAAAGGTCCATAACAATAGATCTGACCGTTGGATCGCTCTAAAATTTTTTATGACTTCCTGGAGGCTGTTTTACTTGGAGTAGCTTGGAATCAGTATCCCACTCCAACGATGCCCAGTCGGACCTTACCACGGACACGACTCGAGTACCGGGTAAAAAGGTCCATAACAATAGATCCGACCGTTGGATCGCTCTAAAATTTTTTTCACGAGTTTCCGGAAGCTGTTTTACTTGGAGTAGCGGGATTCAGTACCGCACTCCAACGATGTCCGGTCGGGCCTTAACACCGACATGAGTAGAGTACCAGCTCAAAAGGTCCATAACGATAGATCCGACCGTTTGATCGGTCTATAATTTTTTTCACGACTTTTCGGAGGCTGTATTACTTCGAGCAGCGTGTAATCAGAACCGTACTCCGACGCTGTCCGGTCGGGCCTTACCACCGACATGACTAGAGTACCGGCTCAAAAGGTCCATAACAATAGATCCGACCGTTGGATCGCTATAAAAGTTTTTTCACGAGTTTCCGGAGGCTGTTTTACTTGGAGTAGCGTGGAATCAGTACCGCACTCCGACGATGCCTAGTCGGACCTTACCACGGACACGACTAGAGTACCGGGTAAAAAGGTCCATAACAATAGATCCGACCGTTGGATCGCTTTAAAATTTTTTTCACGAGTTTCCAGAAGCTGTTTTACTTGGAGTAGCGTGGAATCAGAACCACACTCCGACGCTGTCCGGTCGGGTCTTACCACCGACATGACTAGTGTACCGGCCCAAAAGGTCCATAACCATAGATCCGACCGTTGAATCGGTCTAAAAGTTTTTTCACGGGTTTCCGGAGGCTGTTTTACTTGGAGTAGGTTGAAATCAGTACCCCAATGCAACGATGCCCAGTCGGACCTTACCGCGGACACGACTAGAGTACCGGGTAAAAAGGTCCTTAGCAATAGATCCGACCGTTGTATCGCTATAAAATTTTTTTCACGACTTTCCGGAGGCTGTTTTAATTGGAGTAGCGTGTAATCAGTACCGCACTCCGACAAAATCCGGTCGGGCCTTAACACCGACATGAGCAGAGTACCGGCTCAAAAGGTCCATAACAATAGATCCGACCGTTGGATCGCTATAAAAGTTTTGTCACGAGTTTCCGGAGGCTTTTTTCTTGTAGTAGCTTGGAATCAGTACCCCACTCCAACGATGCCCAGTAGGACCTTACCACGGACACGACTCGAGTACCGGGTAAAAAGGTCCATAACAATAGATCCGACCGTTGGATCGCTCTAAAATTTTTTTCACGAGTTTCCGGAAGCTGTTTTACTTGGAGTAGCGTGGAATCAGTCACGCACTCCGACAATGTCCGGTCGGGCCTTACCACCGACATGACTAGTGTACCGGCTCAAAAGGTCCATAACAATAGATCCGACTGTTGGATCGCTATAAAAGTTTTTTCACGAGTTTCCGGAGGCTGTTTTACTTGGAGTAGCTTGGAATCAGTACCCCACTCCAACGATGCCCAGTCGGACCTTACCACGGACACGACTAGAGTACCGGGTAAAAAGGTCCATAACAATAGATCCGACCGTTGGATCGCTCTAAAATTTTTTTCACGAGTTTCCGGAAGCTGTTTTACTTGGAGTAGCGTGGAATCAGTCACGCACTCCGACAATGTCCGGTCGGGCCTTAACACCGACATGAGTAGAGTCCCGCTCAAAAGGTCCATAATTATAGATCCGACCGTTTGATCGATCTACAATTTTTTTCACAACTTTCCGGAGGCTGTATTACTTTGAGTAGCGTGTAATCAGAACCGCACTCCGACGCTGTCCGGTCGGGCCTTACCAACGACATGACTAGTATACGTGCTCAAAAGGTCCATAACAATAGATCCGACCGTTGGATCGCTATAAAAGTTTTATCACGAGTTTCTGGAGGCTGTTTTACTTGGAGTAGCTTGGAATCAGTACCCCATTCCAACGATGCCCAGTCGGACCTTACCACGGACACGACTAGAGGGCCGGGTAAAAAGGTCCATAACAATAGATCCGACCGTTGGATCACTCTAAAATTTTTTTCACCAGTTTCCGGAAGCTGTTTTACTTGGAGTAGCGTGGAATCAGTACCGCACTCCGACGATGCCCAGTCGGACCTTAACACCGACATGAGTAGAGTCCGGCTCAAAAGGTCCATAATTATAGATCCAACCGTTTGATCGATCTACAATTTTTTTCACAACTTTCCGGAGGCTGTATTAGTTCGAGTAGCGTCTAATCAGAACCGCACTCCGACGCTGTCCGGTCGGGCCTTACCACCGACATGACTAGTGTACCGGCTCAAAAGGTCTATAACAATAGATCCGACTGTTGGATCGCTATAAAAGTTTTTTCACGAGTTTCCGGAGGCTGTTTTACTTGGAGTAGCTTGGAATCAGTACCCCACTCCAACGATGCCAAGTCGGACCTTACCACGGACACGACTAGAGTACCGGGTAAAAAGGTCCATAACAATAGATCCGACCGTTGGATCGCTCTAAAATTTTTTTCACGAGTTTCCGGAAGCTGTTTTACTTGGAGTAGCGTGGAATCAGTCACGCACTCCGACAATGTCCGGTCGGGCCTTAACACCGACATGAGTAGAGTCCGGCTCAAAAGGTCCATAATTATAGATCCGACCGTTTGATCGATCTACAATTTTTTTCACAACTTTCCGCAGGCTGTATTACTTTGAGTAGCGTGTAATCAGAACCGCACTCCGACGCTGTCCGGTCGGGCCTTACCAACGACATGACTAGTATACGTGCTCAAAAGGTCCATAACAATAGATCCGACCGTTGGATCGCTATAAAAGTTTTATCACGAGTTTCTGGAGGCTGTTTTACTTGGAGTAGCTTGGAATCAGTACCCCATTCCAACGATGCCCAGTCGGACCTTACCACGGACACGACTAGAGGGCCGGGTAAAAAGGTCCATAACAATAGATCCGACCGTTGGATCACTCTAAAATTTTTTTCACCAGTTTCCGGAAGCTGTTTTACTTGGAGTAGCGTGGAATCAGTACCGCACTCCGACGATGCCCAGTCGGACCTTAACACCGACATGTGTAGAGTCCGGCTCAAAAGGTCCATAATTATAGATCCAACCGTTTGATCGATCTACAATTTTTTTCACAACTTTCCGGAGGCTGTATTACTTTGAGTAGCGTGTAATCAGAACCGCACTCCGACGCTGTCCGGTCGGGCCTTACCAACGACATGACTAGTATACGGGCTCAAAAGGTCCATAACAATAGATCCGACCGTTGGATCGCTATAAAAGTTTTATCACGAGTTTCTGAAGGCTGTTTTACTTGGAGTAGCTTGGAATCCGTACCCCATTCCAACGATGCCCAGTCGGACCTTACCACGGACACGACTATAGAGGGCCGGGTAAAAAGGTCCATAACAATAGATCCGACCGTTGGATCACTCTAAAATTTTTTTCACCAGTTTCGGAAGCTGTTTTACTTGGAGTAGCGTGGAATCAGTACCGCACTCCGACGATGCCCAGTCGGACCTTAACACCGACATGTGTAGAGTCCGGCTCAAAAGGTCCATAATTATAGATCCAACCGTTTGATCGATCTACAATTTTTTTCACAACTTTCCGGAGGCTGTATTACTTTGAGTAGCGTGTAATCAGAACCGCACTCCGACGCTGTCCGGTCGGGCCTTACCAACGACATGACTAGTATACGGGCTCAAAAGGTCCATAACAATAGATCCGACCGTTGGATCGCTATAAAAGTTTTATCACGAGTTTCTGAAGGCTGTTTTACTTGGAGTAGCTTGGAATCCGTACCCCATTCCAACGATGCCCAGTCGGACCTTACCACGGACACGACTAGATGGACGGGTAAAAAGGTCCATAACAATAGATCCGACCGTTGGATCGCTCTAAAATTTTTTTTCACCAGTTTCCGGAAGCTGTTTTACTTGGAGTAGCGTGGAATCAGTACCGCACTCCGACGATGTCCGGTCGGGCCTTAACACCGACATGAGTAGAGTCCAGCTCAAAAGGTCCATAATTATAGAACCGACCGTTTGATCGATCTACAATTTTTTTCACAACTTTCCGGAGGCTGTATTACTTGGAGTAGCGTGTAATCAGAACCGCACTCCGACGCTGTCCGGTCGGGCCTTACCAACGACATGACTAGTATACGGGCTCAAAAGGTCCATAACAATAGATCCGACCGTTGGATCGCTCTAAAATTTTTTTCACGAGTTTCCGGAAGCTGTTTTACTTTGAGTAGCCTGGAATCAGTACCCCACTCCAACGATTCCCAGTCGTCCCTTACCACGGACACGACTAGAGTACCGCGTACAAAGGTCCATAACAATAGATCCGACCGTTGGATCGCTCTAAAATCTTTTTCACGAGTTTCCGGAAGCTGTTTTACTTGGAGTAGCGTGGAATCAGTACCGCACTCCGACGATGTCCGGTCGGGCCTTAACACCGACATGAGTAGAGTCCGGCTCAAAAGGTCCATAATTATAGATCCGACCGTTTGATCGATCTACAATTTTTTTCACAACTTTCCGCAGGCTGTATTACTTTGAGTAGCGTGTAATCAGAACCGCACTCCGACGCTGTCCGGTCGGGCATTACCAACGACATGACTAGTATACGGGCTCAAAAGGTCCATAACAATAGATCCGACCGTTGGATCGCTATAAAAGTTTTATCACGAGTTTCTGGAGGCTGTTTTACTTGGAGTAGCTTGGAATCAGTACCCCAGTCCAACGATGCCCAGTCGGACCTTACCACGGACACGACTAGAGTGCCGGTAAAAAGGTCCATAACAATAGATCCGACCGTTGCATCGCTCTAAAATTTTTTTCACCTGTTTCCGGAAGCTGTTTTACTTGGAGTAGCGTGGAATCAGTACCGTACTCCGACGATGCCCAGTCCGTCCTTACCAAGGACACGACTAGAGTACCGGGTAAAAAAGTCCATAACAGTAGATCCGACCGTTGGATCGCTCTAAAATTTTTTTCACGAGTTTCCGGAAGCTGTTTTACTTGGAGTAGCGTGGAATCAGTCACGCACTCCGACAATGTCCGGTCGGGCCTTAACACCGACATGAGTAGAGTCCGGCTCAAAAGGTCCATAATTATAGATCCGACCGTTTGATCGATCTACAATTTTTTTCACAACTTTCCGCAGGCTGTATTACTTTGAGTAGCGTGTAATCAGAACCGCACTCCGACGCTGTCCGGTCGGGCCTTACCAACGACATGACTAGTATACGGGCTCAAAAGGTCCATAACAATAGATCCGACCGTTGGATCGCTATAAAAGTTTTATCACGAGTTTCTGAAGGCTGTTTTACTTGGAGTAGCTTGGAATCCGTACCCCATTCCAACGATGCCCAGTCGGACCTTACCACGGACACGACTAGATGGACGGGTAAAAAGGTCCATAACAATAGATCCGACCGTTGGATCGCTCTAAAATTTTTTTCACCAGTTTCCGGAAGCTATTTTACTTGGAGTAGCGTGGAATCAGTACCGCACTCCGACGATGTCCGGTCGGGCCTTAACACCGACATGAGTAGAGTCCAGCTCAAAAGGTCCATAATTATAGAACCGACCGTTTGATCGATCTACAATTTTTTTCACAACTTTCCGGAGGCTGTATTACTTGGAGTAGCGTGTAATCAGAACCGCACTCCGACGCTGTCCGGTCGGGCCTTACCAACGACATGACTAGTATACGGGCTCAAAAGGTCCATAACAATAGATCCGACCGTTGGATCGCTCTAAAATTTTTTTCACGAGTTTCCGGAAGCTGTTTTACTTTGAGTAGCCTGGAATCAGTACCCCACTCCAACGATTCCCAGTCGTCCCTTACCACGGACACGACTAGAGTACCGCGTACAAAGGTCCATAACAATAGATCCGACCGTTGGATCGCTCTAAAATCTTTTTCACGAGTTTCCGGAAGCTGTTTTACTTGGAGTAGCGTGGAATCAGTACCGCACTCCGACGATGTCCGGTCGGGCCTTAACACCGACATGAGTAGAGTCCGGCTCAAAAGGTCCATAATTATAGATCCGACCGTTTGATCGATCTACAATTTTTTTCACAACTTTCCGCAGGCTGTATTACTTTGAGTAGCGTGTAATCAGAACCGCACTCCGACGCTGTCCGGTCGGGCATTACCAACGACATGACTAGTATACGGGCTCAAAAGGTCCATAACAATAGATCCGACCGTTGGATCGCTATAAAAGTTTTATCACGAGTTTCTGGAGGCTGTTTTACTTGGAGTAGCTTGGAATCAGTACCCCAGTCCAACGATGCCCAGTCGGACCTTACCACGGACACGACTAGAGTGCCGGGTAAAAAGGTCCATAACAATAGATCCGACCGTTGCATCGCTCTAAAATTTTTTTCACCTGTTTCCGGAAGCTGTTTTACTTGGAGTAGCGTGGAATCAGTACCGTACTCCGACGATGCCCAGTCCGTCCTTACCAAGGACACGACTAGAGTACCGGGTAAAAAAGTCCATAACAGTAGATCCGACCGTTGGATCGCTCTAAAATTTTTTTCTCGACTTTCCAGAAGCTGTTTTACTTGGAGTAGCGTGGAATCAGTACCGCACTCCGACGATGTCCGATCGGGCCTTAACACCGACATGAGTAGAGTCCAGCTCAAAAGGTCCATAATTATAGATCCGACCGTTTGATCGATCTACAATTTTTTTCACAACTTTCCGGAGGCTGTATTACTTTGAGTAGCGTGTAATCAGAACCGCACTCTGACGCTGTCCGGTCGGGCCATACCAACGACATGACTAGTATACGGGCTCAAAAGGTCCATAACAATAGATCCGACCGTTGGATCGCTATAAAAGTATTATCACGAGTTTCTGGAGGTTGTTTTACTTGGAGTAGCTTGGAATCAGTACCCCATTCCAACGATGCCCAGTCGGACCTTACCACGGACACGACTAGAGGGCCGGGTAAAAAGGTCTATAACAATAGATCCGACCGTTGGATCGCTCTAAAATTTTTTTCACGAGTTTCCGGAAGCTGTTTTACTTGGAGTAGCGTGGAATCAGTACCGCACTCCGACGATGTCCGGTCGGGCCTTAACACCGACATGAGTAGAGTCCGGCTCAAAAGGTCCATAATTATAGATCCGACCGTTTGATCGATCTATAATTTTTTTCACAACTTTCCGGAGGCTGTATTACTTTGAGTAGCGTGTAATCAGAACCGCACTCCGACGCTGTCCGGTCGGGCCTTACCAACGACATGACTAGTATACGGGCTCAAAAGGTCCATAACAATAGATCCGACCGTTGGATCGCTATAAAAGTTTTATCACGAGTTTCTGAAGGCTGTTTTACTTGGAGTAGCTTGGAATCCGTACCCCATTCCAACGATGCCCAGTCGGACCTTACCACGGACACGACTAGAGGGACGGGTTAAAAAGGTCCATAACAATAGATCCGACCGTTGGATCGCTCTAAAATTTTTTTCACCAGTTTCCGGAAGCTGTTTTACTTGGAGTAGCGTGGAATCAGTACCGCAGTCCGACGATGTCCGGTCGGGCCTTAACACCGACATGAGTAGAGTCCGGCTCAAAAGGTCCATAATTATAGATCCGACCGTTTGATCGATCTACAATTTTTTTCACAACTTTCCGAAGGCTGTATTACTTTGAGTAGCGTGTAATCAGAACCGCACTCCGACGCTGTCCGGTCGGGCCTTACCAACGACATGACTAGTATACGGGCTCAAAAGGTCCATAACAATAGATCCGACCGTTGGATCGCTATAAAAGTTTTATCACGAGTTTCTAGAGGCTGTTTTACTTGGAGTAGCTTGGAATCAGTACCCCAGTCCAACGATGCCCAGTCGGACCTTACCACGGACACGACTAGAGTGCCGGGTAAAAAGGTCCATAACAATAGATCCGACCGTTGCATCGCTCTAAAATTTTTTTCACCTGTTTCCGGAAGCTGTTTTACTTGGAGTAGCGTGGAATCAGAACCGCACTTCGACGCTGTCCGGTCGGGCCTTACCAACGACATGACTAGTATACAGGCTCAAAAGGTCCATAACAATAGATCCGACCGTTGGATCGCTGTAAAATTTTTTTCACCAGTTTCCGAAAGCTGTTTTACTTGGAGTAGCGTGGAATCAGTACCGTACTCCGACGATGCCCAGTCCGTCCTTACCAAGGACACGACTAGAGTACCGGGTAAAAAAGTCCATAACAGTAGATCCGACCGTTGGATCGCTCTAAAATATTTTTCACCAGTTTCCGGAAGTTGTTTTACTTGCAGTAGCGTGGAATCAGTACCGTACTCCGACGATGACCAGTCGGACCTTACCAAGGACACGACTAGAGTACCGGGTAAAAAGGTCCATAATAATAGATCCGACCGTTGGATCGCTCTAAAATTTTTTTCACGCGTTTTCGAAAGCTGTTTTACTTGGAGAAGTGTGGAATCAGTACCGCACTCCGACGATGTCCGGTCGGGTCTGAACACCGACATGAGTAGAGTACCGGCTCAAAAGGTCCATAACTATAGATCCGACCGTTGAATCGGTCTAAAATTTTTTTTCACGACTTTCCGGAGGTTGTTTTACTTCGAGTCGCGTGTAATCAGAACCGCACTCCGACGCTGTCCGGTCGGGCCTTACCACCGACATGACTAGTTTACCGGCTCAAAAGGTCCATAACAATAGATCCGACCGTTGCATCGCTATAAAAGTTTGTTCACGAGTTTTCGGAGGCTGTTTTACTTGGAGTAGCTTGGAATCAGTACCCCACTCCAACGATGCCCAGTCGGACCTTACCACGGACACGAAAAGAGTACCGGGTAAAAAGTTCCATAACAATAGATCCGACCGTTGGATCGCTCTAACATTTTTTTCACGAGTTTCCGGAAGCTGTTTTACTTGGAGTAGCGTGGAATCAATACCGCACTCCGACGATCTCCGGTCGAGCCTTAACACCGACATGAGTAGAGTACCCGCTCAAAAGGTCCATAACTATAGATCCGACCGTTGGATCTGTCTAAAATTTTTTTCACGACTTTCCGGGGGCTGTTTTACTTCCAGTAGCGTGTAATCAGAACCGCACTCCGACGCTGTCCGGTCGGGCCTTACCACCGACATGACTAGTGTACCGGCTCAAAAGGTCCCTAACAATAGAACCGACCGTTGGATCGATCTAAAAGTTTTTTCACGAGTTTCCGGAGGCTGTTTTACTTGGAGTAGCTTGGAATCAGTACCCCACTCCAACGATGCCCAGTCGGACCTTACCGCGGACACGACTAGAGTACCGGGTAAAAAGGTCCTTAGCAATAGATCCGACCGTTGGATCGCTATACAAGTTTTATCACGAGTTTCTGGAGGCTGTTTTACTTGGAGTAGCTTAGAATCAGTACCCCATTCCAACGATGCCCTGTCGGACCTTACCACGGACACGACTAGAGTACCGGGTAAAAAGGTCCATAACAATAGATCCGACCGTTGGATCGCTCTAAAATATTTTTCACCAGTTTCCGGAAGTTGTTTTACTTGCAGTAGTGTGGAATCAGTACCGTACTCCGACGATTACCAGTCGGACCTTACCAAGGACACGACTAGAGTACCGGGTAAAAAGGTCCATAACAGTAGATCCGACTGTTGGATCGCTCTAAAATTTTTTTCACGAGTAGCGTGAAATCAGTACCACACTCCAACGATGTCCGGTCGGGCGTTAACACCGACATGAGTAGAGTCCGGCTCAAAAGGTCCATAATTATAGATCCGACTGTTTGATCGATCTACAATTTTTTCACAACTTTCCGGAGGCTGTATTACTTTGAGTAGCGTGTAATCAGAACCGCACTCCGACGCTGTCCGGTCGGGCCTTACCAACGACATGACTAGTATACGGGCTCAAAAGGTCCATAACAATAGATCCGACCGTTGGATCGCTATAAAAGTTTTATCACGAGTTTCTAGAGGCTGTTTTACTTGGAGTAGCTTGGAATAAGTACCCCAGTCCAACGATGCCCAGTCGGACCTTACCACGGACACGACTAGAGTGCCGGGTAAAAAGGTCCATAACAATAGATCCGACCGTTGCATCGCTCTAAAATTTTTTTCACTGTTTCCGGAAGCTGTTTTACTTGGAGTAGCGTGGAATCAGAACCGCACTTCGACGCTGTCCGGTCGGGCCTTACCAACGACATGACTAATATACAGGCTCAAAAGGTCCATAACAATAGATCCGACCGTTGGATCGCTATAAAAGTTTTATCACGAGTTTCTGGAGGCTGTTTTACTTGGAGTAGCTTGGAATCAGTACCCCAGTCCAACGATGCCCAGTCGGACCTTACCACGGACACGACTAGAGGGCCGGTAAAAAGGTCCATAACAATAGATCCGACCGTTGGATCGCTGTAAAATTTTTTTCACCAGTTTCCGAAAGCTGTTTTACTTGGAGTAGCGTGGAATCAGTACCGTACTCCGACGATGCCCAGTCCGTCCTTACCAAGGACACGACTAGAGTACCGGGTAAAAAAGTCCATAACAGTAGATCCGACCGTTGGATCGCTCTAAAATTTTTTTCTCGACTTTCCAGAAGCTGTTTTACTTGGAGTAGCGTGGAATCAGTACCGCACTCCGACGATGTCCGATCGGGCCTTAACACCGACATGAGTAGAGTCCAGCTCAAAAGGTCCATAATTATAGATCCGACCGTTGATCGATCTACAATTTTTTTCACAACTTTCCGGAGGCTGTATTACTTTGAGTAGCGTGTAATCAGAACCGCACTCCGACGCTGTCCGGTCGGGCCTTACCAACGACATGACTAGTATACGGGCTCAAAAGGTCCATAACAATAGATCCGACCGTTGGATCGCTATAAAAGTTTTATCACGAGTTTCTAGAGGCTGTTTTACTTGGAGTAGCTTGGAATCAGTACCCCAGTCCAACGATGCCCAGTCGGACCTTACCACGGACACGACTAGAGTGCCGGGTAAAAAGGTCCATAACAATAGATCCGACCGTTGCATCGCTCTAAAATTTTTTTCACCTGTTTCCGGAAGCTGTTTTACTTGGAGTAGCGTGGAATCAGTACCGTACTCCGACGATGCCCAGTCGGACCTTACCAAGGACACGACTAGAGTACCGGGTAAAAAGGTCCATAACAATAGATCCGACCGTTGGATCGCTCTAAAATTTTTTTCACGAGTTTTCGAAAGCTGTTTTACTTGGAGAAGCGTGGAATCAGTACCGCACTCCGACGATGTCCGGTCGGGTCTGAACACCGACATGAGTAGAGTACCGGCTCAAAAGGTCCATAACTATAGATCCGACCGTTGAATCGGTCTAAAATTTTTTTCACGACTTTCCGGAGGTTGTTTTACTTCGAGTCGCGTGTAATCAGAACCGCACTCCGACGCTGTCCGGTCGGGCCTGACCACCGACATGACTAGTTTACCGGCTCAAAAGGTCCATAACAATAGATCCGACCGTTGCATCGCTATAAAAGTTTGTTCACGAGTTTTCGGAGCTGTTTTACTTGGAGTAGCTTGGAATCAGTACCCCACTCCAACGATGCCCAGTCGGACCTTACCACGGACACGAAAAGAGTACCGGGTAAAAAGTTCCATAACAATAGATCCGACCGTTGGATCGCTCTAACATTGTTTTCACGAGTTTCCGGAAGCTGTTTTACTTGGAGAAGCGTGGAATCAGTACCGCACTCCGACGATGTTCGGTCGGGTCTGAACACCGACATGAGTAGAGTACCGGCTCAAAAGGTCCATAACTATAGATCCGACCGTTGGATCTGTCTAAATTTTTTTCACGACTTTCCGGGGGCTGTTTTTACTTCAGTAGCGTGTAATCAGAACCGCACTCCGACGCTGTCCGGTCGGGCCTTACCACCGACATGACTAGTGTACCGGCTCAAAAGGTCCCTAACAATAGAACCGACCGTTGGATCGATCTAAAAGTTTTTTCACGAGTTTCCGGAGGCTGTTTTACTTGGAGTAGCTTGGAATCAGTACCCCACTCCAACGATGCCAGTCGGACCTTACCGCGGACACGACTAGAGTACCGGGTAAAAAGGTCCTTAGCAATAGATCCGACCGTTGGATCGCTGTACAAGTTTTATCACGAGTTTCTGGAGGCTGTTTTACTTGGAGTAGCTTAGAATCAGTACCCCATTCCAACGATGCCCTGTCGGACCTTACCACGGACACGACTAGAGTACCGGGTAAAAAGGTCCATAACAATAGATCCGACCGTTGGATCGCTCTAAAATATTTTTCACCAGTTTCCGGAAGTTGTTTTACTTGCAGTAGCGTAGAATCAGTACCGTACTCCGACGATGCCCAGTCCGTCCTTACCAAGGACACGACTAGAGTACCGGGTAAAAAAGTCCATAACAGTAGATCCGACCGTTGGATCGCTCTAAAATTTTTTTCTCGACTTTCCAGAAGCTGTTTTACTTGGAGTAGCGTGGAATCAGTACCGCACTCGGACGATGTCCGATCGGGCCTTAACACCGACATGAGCAGAGTCCAGCTCAAAAGGTCCATAATTATAGATCCGACCGTTTGATCGATCTACAATTTTTTTCACAACTTTCCAGAGGCTGTATTACTTTGAGTAGCGTGTAATCAGAACCGCACTCGGGCGCTGTCCGGTCGGGCCATACCAACGACATGACTAGTATACGGGCTCAAAAGGTCCATAACAATAGATCCGACCGTTGGATCGCTATAAAAGTATTATCACGAGTTTCTGGAGGCTGTTTTACTTGGAGTAGCTTGGAATCAGTACCCCATTCCAACGATGCCCAGTCGGACCTTACCACGGACACGACTAGAGGGCGGGTAAAAAGGTCTATAACAATAGATCCGACCGTTGGATCGCTCTAAAATTTTTTTCACGAGTTTCCGGAAGCTGTTTTACTTGGAGTAGCGTGGAATCAGTACCGCACTCCGACGATGTCTGGTCGGGCCTTAACACCGACATGAGTAGAGTCCGATTCAAAAGGTCCATAATTATAGATCCGACCGTTTGATCGATCTATAATTTTTTTCACAACTTTCCGGAGGCTGTATTACTTTGAGTAGCGTGTAATCAGAACCGCACTCCGACGCTGTCCGGTCGGGCCTTACCAACGACATGACTAGTATACGGGCTCAAAAGGTCCATAACAATAGATCCGACCGTTGGATCGCTATAAAAGTTTTATCACGAGTTTCTGAAGGCTGTTTTACTTGGAGTAGCTTGGAATCAGTACCCCATTCCAACGATGCCCAGTCGGACCTTACCACGGACACGACTAGAGGGACGGGTAAAAAGGTCCATAACAATAGATCCGACCGTTGGATCGTTCTAAAATTTTTTTCACCAGTTTCCGGAAGCTGTTTTACTTGGAGTAGCGTGGAATCAGTACCCCAGTCCAACGATGCCCAGTCGGACCTTACCAAGGACACGACTAGAGTACCGGGTAAAAAGGTCCATAACAATAGATCCGACCGTTTGATCGATCTACAATTTTTTTCACAACTTTCCGAAGGCTGTATTACTTTGAGTAGCGTGTAATCAGAACCGCACTCCGACGCTCTCCGGTCGGGCCTTACCAACGACATGACTAGTATACGGGCTCAAAAGGTCCATAACAATAGATCCGACCGTTGGATCGCTATAAAAGTTTTATCACGAGTTTCTAGAGGTTGTTTTACTTGGAGTAGCTTGGAATCAGTACCCAAGTCCAACGATGCCCAGTCGGACCTTACCACGGACACGACTAGAGTGCCGGGTAAAAAGGTCCATAACAATAGATCCGACCGTTGCATCGCTCTAAAATTTTTTTCACCTGTTTCCGGAAGCTGTTTTACTTGGAGTAGCGTGGAATCAGTACCGTACTCCGACGATGCCCAGTTGGACCTTACCAAGGACACGACTAGAGTACCGGGTAAAAAGGTCCATAACAATAGATCCGACCGTTGGATCGCTCTAAAATTTTTTTCACGAGTTTTCGAAAGCTGTTTTACTTGGAGAAGCGTGGAATCAGTACCGCACTCCGACGATGTCCGGTCGGGTCTGAACACCGACATGAGTAGAGTACCGGCTCAAAAGGTCCATAACTATAGATCCGACCGTTGAATCGGTCTAAAATTTTTTTCACGACTTTCCGGAGGTTGTTTTACTTCGAGTCGCGTGTAATCAGAACCGCACTCTCGACGCTGTCCGGTCGGGCCTTACCACCGACATGACTAGTTTACCGGCTCAAAAGGTCCATAACAATAGATCCGACCGTTGCATCGCTATAAAAGTTTGTTCACGAGTTTTCGGAGGCTGTTTTACTTGGAGTAGCTTGGAATCAGTACCCCACTCCAACGATGCCCAGTCGGACCTTACCACGGACACGAAAAGAGTACCGGGTAAAAAGTTCCATAACAATAGATCCGACCGTTGGATCGCTCTAACATTTTTTTCACGAGTTTCCGGAAGCTGTTTTACTTGGAGAAGCGTGGAATCAGTACCGCACTCCGACGATGTCCGGTCGGGTCTGAACACCGACATGAGTAGAGTACCGGCTCAAAAGGTCCATAACTATAGATCCGACCGTTGAATCGGTCTAAAATTTTTTTCACGACTTTCCAGGGCTGTTTTACTTCCAGTAGCGTGTAATCAGAACCGCACTCCGACGCTGTCCGGTCGGGCCTTACCACCGACATGACTAGTGTACCGGCTCAAAAGGTCCCTAACAATAGAACCGATCGTTGGATCGATTTAAAAGTTTTTTCACGAGTTTCCGGAGGCTGTTTTACTTGGAGTAGCTTGGAATCCGTACCCCACTCCAACGATGCCCAGTCGGACCTTACCGCGGACACGACTAGAGTACCGGGTAAAAAGGTCCTTAGCAATAGATCCGACCGTTTGGATCGCTATACAAGTTTTTTCACGAGTTTCTGGAGGCTGTTTTACTTGGAGTAGCTTAGAATCAGTACCCCATTCCAACGATGCCCTGTCGGACCTTACCACGGACACGACTAGAGTACCGGGTAAAAAGGTCCATAACAATAGATCCGACCGTTGGATCGCTCTAAAATATTTTTCACCAGTTTCCGGAAGTTGTTTTACTTGCAGTAGCGTGGAATCAGTACCGTACTCCGACGATGACCAGTCGGACCTTACCAGGACACGACTAGAGTACTGGGTAAAAAGGTCCATAACAGTAGATCCGACTGTTGGATCGCTCTAAAATTTTTTTTCACGAGTAGCGTGAAATCAGTACCACACTCCAACGATGTCCGGTCGGGCCTTAACACCGACATGAGTAGAGTACCGGCTCAAAAGGTCCATAACTATAGATCCGACCGTTGGATCGGTCTAAAAGTTTTTTCACGACTTTCCGGAGGCTGTTTTACTTCGAGTAGCATGTAATCAGAACCCACTCCGACGCTGTCCGGTCGGGCGTTACCACCGACATGAATAGAGTATCGGCTCAAAAGGTCCATAACAATAGATCCGACCGTTGGATCGCTATAAAAGTTTTATCACGAGTTTCTGGAGGCTGTTTTACTTGGAGTAGCTTGGAATCAGTACCCCAGTCCAACGATGCCCAGTCGGACCTTACCACGAACACGACTAGAGGGCCGGGTAAAAAGGTCCATAACAATAGATCCGACCGTTGGATCGCTGTAAAATTTTTTTTCCAGTTTCTGAAAGCTGTTTTACTTGGAGTAGCGTGGAATCAGTATCGTACTCCGACGATGCCCAGTCCGACCTTACCAAGGACACGACTAGAGTACGGGTAAAATGGTCCATAACAGTAGATCCGACCGTTGGATCGCTCTAAAATTTTTTCTCGACTTTCCAGAAGCTGTTTTACTTGGAGTAGCGTGGAATCAGTACCGCACTCCGACGATGTCCGATCGGGCCTTAACACCGACATGAGTAGAGTCCAGCTCAAAAGGTCCATAATTATAGATCCGACCGTTTGATCGATCTACAATTTTTTTCACAACTTTCCGGAGGCTGTATTACTTTGAGTAGCGTGTAATCAGAACCGCACTCCGACGCTGTCCGGTCGGGCCATACCAACGACATGACTAGTATACGGGCTCAAAAGGTCCATAACAATAGATCCGACCGTTGGATCGCTATAAAAGTATTATCACGAGTTTCTGGAGGCTGTTTTACTTGGAGTAGCTTGGAATCAGTACCCCATTCCAACGATGCCCAGTCGGACCTTACCACGGACACGACTAGAGGGCCGGGTAAAAAGGTCTATAACAATAGATCCGACCGTTGGATCGCTCTAAAATTTTTTTCACGAGTTTCCGGAAGCTGTTTTACTTGGAGTAGCGTGGAATCAGTACCGCACTCCGACGATGTCCGGTCGGGCCTTAACACCGACATGAGTAGAGTCCGGCTCAAAAGGTCCATAATTATAGATCCGACCGTTTGATCGATCTACAATTTTTTTCACCACTTTCCGGAGGCTGTATTACTTTTGAGTAGCGTGTAATCAGAACCGCACTCCGACGCTGTCCGGTCGGGCCTTACCAACGACATGACTAGAGTACCGGGTAAAAAGGTCCATAACAGTAGATCCGACCGTTGGATCGCTCTAAAATTTTTTCTCGACTTTCCAGAGGCTGTTTTACTTGGAGTAGCTTGGAATCAGTACCCCAGTCCAACGATGCCCAGTCGGACCTTACCACGGACACGACTAGATGGACGGGCAAAAAGGTCCATAACAATAGATCCGACCGTTGGATCGCTCTAAAATTTTTTTCACGAGTTTCCGGAAGCTGTTTTACTTGGAGTAGCGTGGAATCAGTACCGCACTCCGACGATGTCCGGTCGGCCTTACAAGGACACGACTAGAGTACCGGGTAAAAAGGTCCATAACAGTAGATCCGACCGTTGGATCGCTCTAAAAATTTTTTCTCGACTTTCCAGAGGCTGTTTTACTTGGAGTAGCTTGGAATCAGTACCCCAGTCCAACGATGCCCAGTCGGACCTTACCACGGACACGACTAGATGGACGGGTAAAAAGGTCCATAACAATAGATCCGACCGTTGGATCGCTCTAAAATTTTTTTCACGAGTTTCCGGAAGCTGTTTTACTTGGAGTAGCGTGGAATCAGTACCGCACTCCGACGATGTCCGGTCGGGCCTTAACACCGACATGAGTAGAGTCCGGCTCAAAAGGTCCATAATTATAGATCCGACCGTTTGATCGATCTACAATTTTTTTCACCACTTTCCGGAGGCTGTATTACTTTGAGTAGCGTTTAATCAGAACCGCACTCCGACGCTGTCCGGTCGGGCCTTACCAACGACATGACTAGTATACGGGCTCAAAAGGTCCATAACAATAGATCCGACCGTTGGATCGCTATAAAAGTTTTATCACGAGTTTCTGAAGGCTGTTTTACTTGGAGTAGCTTGGAATCAGTACCCCATTCCAACGATGCCCAGTCGGACCTTACCACGGACACGACTAGAGGGACGGGGTAAAAAGGTCCATAACAATAGATCCGACCGTTGGATCGCTCTAAAATTTTTTTCATGAGTTTCCGGAAGCTGTTTTACTTGGAGTAGCGTGGAATCAGTACCGCACTCCGACGATGTCCGGTCGGGCCTTAACACCGACATGAGTAGAGTCCGGCTCAAAAGGTCCATAATTATAGATCCGACCGTTTGATCGATCTACAATTTTTTTCACAACTTTCCGAAGGCTGTATTACTTTGAGTAGCGTGTAATCAGAACCGCACTCCGACGCTGTCCGGTCGGGCCTGAGCAACGACATGACTAGTATACGGGCTCAAAAGGTCCATAACAATAGATCCGACCGTTGGATCGCTATAAAAGTTTTATCACGAGTTTCTAGAGGCTGTTTTACTTGGAGTAGCTTGGAATCAGTACCCCAGTCCAACGATGCCCAGTCGGACCTTACCAAGGACACGACTAGAGTACCGGGTAAAAAGGTCCATAACAATAGATCCGACCGTTTGATCGATCTACAATTTTTTTCACAACTTTCCGAAGGCTGTATTACTTTGAGTAGCGTGTAATCAGAACCGCACTCCGACGCTGTCCGGTCGGGCCATACCAACGACATGACTAGTATACGGGTCAAAAGGTCCATAACAATAGATCCGACCGTTGGATCGCTATAAAAGTATTATCACGAGTTTCTGGAGGCTGTTTTACTTGGAGTAGCTTGGAATCAGTACCCCATTCCAACGATGCCAGTCGGACCTTACCACGGACACGACTAGAGGCCGGGGTTAAAAAGGTCTATAACAATAGATCCGACCGTTGGATCGCTCTAAAATTTTTTTCACGAGTTTCCGGAAGCTGTTTTACTTGGAGTAGCGTGGAATCAGTACCGCACTCCGACGATGTCCGGTCGGGCCTTAACACCGACATGAGTAGAGTCCGGCTCAAAAGGTCCATAATTATAGATCCGACCGTTTGATCGATCTACAATTTTTTTCACAACTTTCCGAAGGCTGTATTACTTTGAGTAGCGTGTAATCAGAACCGCACTCCGACGCTGTCCGGTCGGGCCTTACCAACGACATGACTAGTATACGGGCTCAAAAGGTCCATAACAATAGATCCGACCGTTGGATCGCTATAAAAGTTTTATCACGAGTTTCTAGAGGCTGTTTTACTTGGAGTAGCTTGGAATCAGTACCCCAGTCCAACGATGCCCAGTCGGACCTTACCACGGACACGACTAGAGTGCCGGGTAAAAAGGTCCATAACAATAGATCCGACCGTTGCATCGCTCTAAAATTTTTTTCACCTGTTTCCGGAAGCTGTTTTACTTGGAGTAGCGTGGAATCAGTACCGTACTCCGACGATGCCCAGTCGGACCTTACCAAGGACACGACTAGAGTACCGGGTAAAAAGGTCCATAACAATAGATCCGACCGTTGGATCGCTCTAAAATTTTTTTCACGAGTTTTCGAAAGCTGTTTTACTTGGAGAAGCGTGGAATCAGTACCGCACTCCGACGATGTCCGGTCGGGTCTGAACACCGACATGAGTAGAGTACCGGCTCAAAAGGTCCATAACTATAGATCCGACCGTTGAATCGGTCTAAAATTTTTTTCACGACTTTCCGGAGGTTGTTTTACTTCGAGTCGCGTGTAATCAGAACCGCACTCCGACGCTGTCCGGTCGGGCCTTACCACCGACATGACTAGTTTACCGGCTCAAAAGGTCCATAACAATAGATCCGACCGTTGCATCGCTATAAAAGTTTTTTCACGAGTTTTCGGAGGCTGTTTTACTTGGAGTAGCTTGGAATCAGTACCCCAACTCCAACGATGCCCAGTCGGACCTTACCACGGACACGAAAAGAGTACCGGGTAAAAAGTTCCATAAACAATAGATCCGACCGTTGGATCGCTCTAACATTTTTTTCACGAGTTTCCGGAAGTTGTTTTACTTGGAGAAGCGTGGAATCAGTACCGCACTCCGACGATGTCCGGTCGGGTCTGAACACCGACATGAGTAGAGTACCGGCTCAAAAGGTCCATAACTATAGATCCGACCGTTGAATCGGTCTAAAATTTTTTTCACGACTTTCCGGGGGCTGTTTTACTTCCAGTAGCGTGTAATTAGAACCGCACTCCGACGCTGTCCGGTCGGGCCTTACCACCGACATGACTAGTGTACCGGCTCAAAAGGTCCCTAACAATAGAAACCGACCGTTGGATCGATCTAAAAGTTTTTTCACGAGTTTCCGGAGGCTGTTTTACTTGGAGTAGCTTGGAATCAGTACCCCACTCCAACGATGCCCAGTCGGACCTTACCGCGGACACGACTAGAGTACCGGGTAAAAAGGTCCTTAGCAATAGATCCGACCGTTTGGATCGCTATACAAGTTTTATCACGAGTTTCTGGAGGCTGTTTTACTTGGAGTAGCTTAGAATCAGTACCCCATTCCAACGATGCCCTGTCGGACCTTACCACGGACACGACTAGAGTACCGGGTAAAAAGGTCCATAACAATAGATCCGACCGTTGGATCGCTCTAAAATATTTTTCACAGTTTCCGGAAGTTGTTTTACTTGCAGTAGCGTGGAATCAGTACCGTACTCCGACGATGACCAGTCGGACCTTACCAAGGACACGACTAGAGTACCGGGTAAAAAGGTCCATAACAGTAGATCCGACTGTTGGATCGCTCTAAAAATTGTTTTCACGAGTAGCGTGAAATCAGTACCACACTCCAACGATGTCCGGTCGGGCCTTAACACCGACATGAGTAGAGTACCGGCTCAAAAGGTCCATAAACTATAGATCCGACCGTTGGATCGGTCTAAAAGTTTTTTCACGACTTTCCGGAGGCTGTTTTACTTCGAGTAGCATGTAATCAGAACCCACTCCGACGCTGTCCGGTCGGGCCGTTACCACCGACATGAATAGAGTATCGGCTCAAAAGGTCCATAACAATAGATTCGACCGTTGGATCGCTCTAAAAGTTTTTTCACGAGTTTTCGGAGGCTGTTTTACTTAGAGTAGCTTGGAATCAATACCCCACTCCAACGATGACCAGTCGGACCTTACCACGGACACGAAAAGAGTACCGCGTAAAAAGGTCTATAACAATAGATCCGACCGTTGGATCGCTCTAATATTTTTTTCACGAGTTTCCAGAAGCTATTTACTTGGAGTAGCGTGGAATCAGTACCGCACTCCGACGATGTCCGGTCGGGCCTTAACACCGACATGACTAGAGTCCGGCTCAAAAGGTCCATAATTATAGATCCGACTGTTTGATCGATCTACAATTTTTTCACAACTTTCCGGAGGCTGTCATTACTTTGAGTAGCGTGTAATCAGAACGCACTTCGACGCTGTCGGTCGGGCCTTACCAACGACATGACTAGTATACGGGCTCAAAAAGTCCATAACAATAGATCCGACCGTTGGATCGCTATAAAAGTTTTATCACGAGTTTCTGGAGGCTGTTTTACTTGGAGTAGCTTGGAATCAGTACCCCAGTCCAACGATGCCCAGTCGGACCTTACACGAAACACGACTAAGAGGGCCGGGTAAAAAGGTCCATAACAATAGATTCCGACCGTTGGATCGCTGTAAAATTTTTTTCACCAATTTCTGAAAGCTGTTTTACTTGGAGTAGCGTGGAATCAGTATCGTACTCCGACGATGCCCAGTCCGGACCTTACCAAGGACACGACTAGAGTACCGGGTAAAAAGGTCCATAACAGTAGATCCGACCGTTGGATCGCTCTAAAAGTTTTTTCTCGACTTTCCAGAGGCTGTTTTACTTGGAGTAGCTTGAATCAGTACCCCAGTCCAACGATGCCCAGTCGGACCTTACCACGGACACGACTAGATGGACGGGTAAAAAGGTCCATAACAATAGATCCGACCGTTGGATCGCTCTAAAATTTTTTTCACGAGTTTCCGGAAGCTGTTTTACTTTGAGTAGCGTGGAATCAGTACCGCACTCCGACGATGTCCGGTCGGGCCTTAACACCGACATGAGTAGAGTCCGGCTCAAAAGGTCCATAATTATAGATCCGACCGTTGGATCGATCTACAATTTTTTTCACACTTTCCGGAGGCTGTATTACTTTGAGTAGCGTGTAATCAGAACCGCCACTCCGACGCTGTCCGGTGGGGCCTTACCAACGACATGACTAGTATACGGGCTCAAAAGGTCCATAACAATAGATCCGACCGTTGGATCGCTATAAAAAGTTTTATCACGAGTTTTCTGAAGCTGTTTTACTTGGAGTAGCTTGGAATCAGTACCCCATTCCAACGATGCCCAGTCGGACCTTACCACGGACACGACTAGAGGGCCGGTAAAAAGGTCCATAACAATAGATCCGACCGTTGGATCGCTCTAAAATTTTTTTCATGAGTTTCCGGAAGCTGTTTTACTTGGAGTAGCGTGGAATCAGTACCGCACTCCGACGAGTCGGTCGGGCCTTAACCACCGACATGAGTAGAGTCCAGCTCAAAAGGTCCATAATTATAGATCCGACCGTTTGATCGATCTACAATTTTTTTACACACTTTCCGGAGGCTGTATTACTTTGAGTAGCGTGTAATCAGAACCGCACTCCGACGCTGTCCGGTCGGGCCTTACCAACGACATGACTAGTATACGGGCTCAAAAGGTCCATAACAATAGATCCGACCGTTGGATCGCTTTAAAAAGTTTTATCACGAGTTTCTGAAGGCTGTTTTACTTGGAGTAGCTTGGAATCAGTACCCCATTCCGACGATGCCCAGTCGGACCTTACCACGGACCGACTAGAGGGACGGGTAAAAAGGTCCATAACAATAGATCCGACCGTTGGATCGCTCTAAAATTTTTTTCACCAGTTTCCGGAAGCTGTTTTTACTTGGAGTAGCGTGGAATCAGTACCGCACTCCGACGATGTCCGGTCGGGCCTTAACACCGACATGAGTAGAGTCCAGCTCAAAAGGTCCATAATTATAGATCCGAACGTTTGATCGATCTACAATTTTTTTTCACAACTTTCCGGAGGCTGTATTACTTGGAGTGGCGTGTAATCAGAACCGCACTCCGACGCTGTCCGGGGGCCTTACCATCGACATGACTAGTATACGGGCTCAAAAGGTCCATAACAATAGATTCCGACCGTTGGATCGCTATAAAAGTTTTATCACGAGTTTCTGAAGGCTGTTTTACTTGGAGTAGCTTGGAATCAGTACCCCATTCCAACGATGCCCAGTCGGACCTTACCACGGACACGACTAGAGGGCCGGGTAAAAAGGTCCATAACAATAGATCCGACCGTTGGATCGCTCTAAAATTTTTTTCACGAGTTTCCGGAAGATGTTTTACTTGGAGTAGCGTGGAATCAGTACCGCACTCCGACGATGTCCGGTCGGGCCTTAACACCGACAGGAGTAGAGTCCAGCTCAAAAGGTCCATAATAATAGATCCGACCGTTTGATCGCTCTACAATTTTTTTTCACAACTTTCCGGAGGCTGTATTACTTTGAGTAGCGTGTAATCAGAACCGCACTCCGACGCTGTCCGGTCGGGCCTTACCAACGACATGACTAGTATACGGGCTCAAAAGGTCCATAACAATAGATCCGACCGTTGGATCGCTATAAAAGTTTTATCACGAGTTTCTAGAGGCTGTTTTACTTGGAGTAGCTTGGAATCAGTACCCCAGTCCAACGATGCCCTGTCGGACCTTACGCGGACACGGACTAGAGAGTACCGGGTAAAAAGGTCCTTAGCAATAGATCCGACCGTTGGATCGCTATACAAGTTTTTTCACGAGTTTCTGGAGGCTGTTTTACTTGGAGTAGCTTAGAATCAGTACCCATTCCAACGATGCCCAGTCGGACCTTACCACGGACACGACTAGAGTAATCCGAAGTAAAAAGGTCCATAACAATAGATCCGACCGTTGGATCGCTCTAAAATTTTTTTCACCAGTTTCCGGAAGCTGTTTTACTTTGGAGTAGCCTGGAATCAGTACCCCACTCCAACGATTCCCAGTCGGACCTTACCACGGACACGACTAGAGTGCCGGGTAAAAAGGTCCATAACAATAGATCCGACCGTTGGATCGCTCTAAAATTTTTTTCACCTGTTTCCAGAAGCTGTTTTACTTTGAGTAGCCTGGAATCAGTACCCCACTCCAACGATCCCAGTCGGACCTTTACCACGGACACGACTAGAGTGCGGGGTAAAAAAGGTCCATAACAATAGAATCCGACCGTTGGATCGCTCTAAATTTTTTTTCACCTGTTTCAGAAGCTGTTTTACTTGGAGTAGCGTGGAATCAGTACCGTACTCCGACGATGCCCAGTCGGACCTTACCAAGGACACGACTAGAGTACCGGGTAAAAAGGTCCATAACAATAGATCCGACGCTTGGATCGCTCTAAATTTTTTTTCTCGACTTTCCAGAAGCTGTTTTACTTGGAGTAGCGTGGAATCAGTACCGCACTCCGACGATTGTCCGGTCGGGCCTTAACACCGACATGAGTAGAGTACCGGCTCAAAAGGTCCATAACTATAGATCCGACCGTTGGATCGGTCTAAAATTTTTTTCACGACTTTCCGGAGGCATGTTTTACTTCGAGTAGCGTGTATTCAGAACCGCACTCCGACGCTGTCCGGTCGGGCTTTACCACCTAGACATGACTAGTGTACCGGCTCGCAAAAGGTCCATAGCAATAGATCCGATCGTTGTATCGCTAAAAGTTTTTTCACGAGTTTCCGGAGGCTGTTTTACTTGGAGTAGCTGGAATCAGTACCCCACTCCAACGATTCCCAGTCGGCCCTTACCACGGACACGACTAGAGTACGGGTTTAAAAAGTTCCATAACAATACGATCCGACCGTTGGATCGCTCTAAAATTTTTTTCACGAGTTTTCGCAAGCTGTTTTACTTGGAGAAGCGTGGAATCAGTACCGCACTCCGACGATGTCCGGTCGGGCCTGAACACCGACAGGAGTAGAGTACCGGCTCAAAAGGTCCATAACTATAGATCCGACCGTTGGTCGGTCTAAAATTTTTTTCACGACTTTCCGGAGGTTGTTTTACTTCGAGTCGCGTTTAATCAGAACCCCACTCCGACGCTGTCCGGTCGGGCGTTACCAACGACATGAATAGAGTACCGGCTCAAAAGGTCCATAACAATAGATCCGACCGTTGGATCGCTCTAAAAGTTTGTTCACGAGTTTTCGGAGGCTGTTTTTCTTGGAGTAGCTTGAATCAGTACCCCACTCCAACGATGCCAGTCGGACCTTACCACGGACACGAAAAGAGTACCGGGTAAAAAGTTCCATAACAATAGATCCGACCGTGGATCGCTCTGACATTTTTTTCACGAGTTTCCGGAAGTTGTTTTACTTGGAGTAGCGTGGAATCAATACCGCACTCCGACGATCTCCGGTCGAGCCTTTACACCGACATGAGTAGAGTACCCGCTCAAAAGGTCCATAACTATAGATCCGACCGTTGGATCTGTCTAAAATTTTTTTCACGACTTTCCGGGGGCTGTTTTACTTCCAGTAGCGTGTAATCAGAACCGCACTCCGACGCTGTCGGTCGGCCTTACCACCGACATGACTAGTGTACCGGCTCAAAAGGTCCATAACAATAGAAACCGACCGTTGGATCGATATAAAGTTTTTTCACGAGTTTCGGAGGCTGTTTTACTTGGAGTAGCTTGGAATCAGTACCCCACTCCAACGATGCCCAGTCGGACCTTACGCGGGACACGACTAGAGTACCGGGTAAAAAGGTCCTTAGCAATAGATCCGACCGTTGGATCGTTTACAAGTTTTATCACGAGTTTCTGGAGGCTGTTTTACTTGGAGTAGCTTAGAATCAGTACCCCATTCAACGATGCCCTGTCGGACCTTACCACGGACACGACTAGAGGCGTACCGGGTAAAAAAAGGTTCATATCAATAGATCCGGACCGTTGGATCGCTCTAAAATATTTTTCACCAGTTTCCGGAAAAGGGTGTCTTTACTTGCTGTAGCGTGGAATCAGTACCGTATACTCCGACGTATGACCAGTCTGGACCTTTACCAAGGACACGAACTAGTCTGTACCGGGTAATAAAGGTCCATAATCAGTTAGATCCGACCTGTTGGATCGCTCTAAATTTTTTTTCTAACGAGTAGCGTCTCAAATTCAGTACCACACTCCAACGATTGTCCGGGTCGGGCCTTAACACCGACTATGAGTAGAGTACCGGCTCAAAAGGTTCCATAACTATAGAATCCGACCGTGTTTGGATCGGTCTAAAAGTTTTTTCACGACTTTCCGGAGGCTGTTTTACTTCGTGTTAAGTAGCATGTAATCAGAACCCCACTCCGATTCATGTACGGTCGGGCGTTACCACCGACATTGAAACTAGAGTACCGGCTCAAATGGTCATTAACTAATATTTATTAACTTATAAAAAATAACAAAAAAATAACAATAGGATCCGACAGTTGGATCGCTCTAAAAGTTTTTTCACGATGTTTTCGGAAGGCTGTATTTACTTTAGAGTAGCTTGGATATCAGTACCCCACTCCAACGGATGCCCAAGTCGGACCTTACCATGGACACGAAAAAAGGAGTACCGCGTAAAAAAGGTCTATAACAAATTTGATCCGACCGTTGGATTCGCTCTAACATTTTTTGTCACGAGTTTACCGAAGCTATTTTACTTTGGAGTAGAGTGGAATCAGTACCGCACTCCGACGA
>CM055354.1:2887175-2908236 GCA_029228515.1 Populus alba x Populus x berolinensis | reverse complement strand
GTTGGATCGCTACAAAAGTTTTTTCACGAGTTTCCGGATGCTGTTTTACTTGGAGTAGCTTGGAATCAGTACCCCACTCCCACCTCCAACGATCCCAGTCGGACCTTACCATCGTACACGACTAGAGGGCCGGGTAAAAAGGTCCATAACAATAGATCCGACCGTTGGATCGCTGTAAAAATGTTTTTCATGAGTTTCCGGAAGTTGTTTTACTGGGAGTAGCTTGGAATCCGTACCCCACTCCGACGATGTCCCGTCGGGCCTTAACACCGACATGAGTAGAGTACCGCTCAAAAGGTCCATAACTATTGATCCGACCGTTGGATCGGTCTCAAATTTTTTTCACGACTTTCTGGAGGTTGTTTTACTTCGAGTAGCGTGTAATCAGAACCGCACTCCGACGCTGTCCGGTAGGCCCTTACCACCGCCATGACTAGAGTACCCCTCAAAAGGTCCATAACAATAGATCCGACCGTTGGATCGCTATAAAAGTTTTTTCACGAGTTTTGAGAGGCTGTTTTACTTGGAGTAGCGAGGAATCAGTACCGACTCCGGCGATGCCAGTCGGACCTTACCGCCGACATGACTAGAGTACCGGGTAAAAAGGTCCATAACAGTAGATCCGACCGTTGGATCGCTCTAAAAATTTTTTCACGAGTTTCCAGAAGCTGTTTTAATTGGAGTAGCGTGGAATCAATATTGCACAACGTCGCTGCACGGTCGGGCCTTAACACGGACATGAGTAGAGTACCGGCTCAAAAGGTCCATAACTATAGATCCGACCGTTGGATCGGTCTAAAATTTTTTCACGACTTTCCGGAGGCTGTTTTACTTCGAGTAGCGTGTAATCAGAACCGCACTCCGATGCTGTCCGGTCGGGCCTTACCAGCGACATGACTAGAGTACCGGCTCAAAAGGTCCATAACAATAGATCCGACCGTTGGATCGCTATAAAAGTTTTTTCACGTGTTTTCTGGAGGCTGTTTTACTTGGAGTAGCTTGGAATCAGCACCCCACTCCAACGATGCCAGTCGGACCTTACCACGGACACGACTAGAGGGCCGGGTAAAAAGGTCCATAACAATAGATCTGACCGTTGGATCGCTCTAAAATTTTTTTCACGAGTTTCCGGAAGCTGTTTTACTTGGAGTAGCGTGGAATCAGTACCGCACTCCGACGCTGTTCGGTCGGGCCTTAACACCGACAGGAGTAGAGTACCGGCTCAAAAGGTCCATAACTATAGATCCGACCGTGGGATCGGTCTAAAAATTTTTTCACGACTTTCCGGAGGCTGTTTTACTTCAAGTAGCGTGTAATCAGAACCGCACTCCGACGCTGTCCGGTCGGGCCTTACCAGCGACATGACTAGAGTACCGGCTCAAAAGGTCCATAACAATAGATCCGACCGTTGGATCGCTATAAAAGTTTTTTCACGAGTTTTCGGAGGCTGTTTTACTTGTAGTAGCTTGGAATCAGTACCCCACTCCAACGATCCCAGTCGGACCTTACCACGGACACGACTAGAGGGCCGGGTAAAAAGGTCCAATAACAATAGATCCGACCATTGGATCGCTTTAAAAATTTTTTCACGACATTCCGGAGGCTGTTTTACTTGGAGTGGCTTGGAATCCGTACCCCACTCCAACGATGCCAGTCGGACCTTACCACGGACACGACTAGAGGGCCGGGTCAAAAGGTCCATAACAATAGATCCGACTGTTGGATCGCTACAAAAGTTTTTTCACGAGTTTCCGGATGCTGTTTTACTTGGAGTAGCTTGGAATCAGTACCCCACTCCAACGATCCCAGTCGGACCTTACCACGGACACGACTAGAGGGCCGGGTAAAAAGGTCCATAACAATAGATCCGACCGTTGGATCGCTGTAAAATGTTTTTCATGAGTTTCCGGAAGTTGTTTTACTGGGAGTAGCTTGGAATCCGTACCCCACTCCGACGATGTCCGGTCGGGCCTTAACACCGACATGAGTAGAGTACCGGCTCAAAAGGTCCATAACTATTGATCCGACCGTTGGATCGGTCTCAAATTTTTTTCACGACTTTCTGGAGGCTGTTTTACTTCGAGTAGCGTGTAATCAGAACCGCACTCCGACGCTGTCCGGTAGGCCCTTACCACCGCCATGACTAGAGTACCGCCTCAAAAGGTCCATAACAATAGATCCGACCGTTGGATCGCTATAAAAGTTTTTTCACGAGTTTTGAGAGGCTGTTTTACTTGGAGTAGCGAGGAATCAGTACCGGACTCCGGCGATGCCCAGTCGGACCTTACCGCCGACATGACTAGAGTACCGGGTAAAAAGGTCCATAACAGTAGATCCGACCGTTGGATCGCTCTAAAATTTTTTTCACGAGTTTCCAGAAGCTGTTTTAATTGGAGTAGCGTGGAATCAGTATTGCACAACGTCGCTGCACGGTCGGGCCTTAACACGGACATGAGTAGAGTACCGGCTCAAAAGGTCCATAACTATAGATCCGACCGTTGGATCGGTCTAAAATTTTTTTCACGACTTTCCGGAGGCTGTTTTACTTCGAGTAGCGTGTAATCAGAACCGCACTCCGATGCTGTCCGGTCGGGCCTTACCAGCGACATGACTAGAGTACCGGCTCAAAAGGTCCATAACAATAGATCCGACCGTTGGATCGCTATAAAAGTTTTTTCACGTGTTTCTGGAGGCTGTTTTACTTGGAGTAGCTTGGAATCAGCACCCCACTCCAACGATGCCAGTCGGACCTTACCACGGACACGACTAGAGGGCCGGGTAAAAAGGTCCATAACAATAGATCTGACCGTTGGATCGCTCTAAAATTTTTTTCACGAGTTTCCGGAAGCTGTTTTACTTGGAGTAGCGTGGAATCAGTACCGCACTCCGACGCTGTTCGGTCGGGCCTTAACACCGACAGGAGTAGAGTACCGGCTCAAAAGGTCCATAACTATAGATCCGACCGTGGTGGATCGGTCTAAAAATTTTTTCACGACTTTCCGGAGGCTGTTTTACCTCGAGTAGCGTGTAATCAGAACCGCACTCCGACGCTGTCCGGTCGGCCTTACCAGCGACATGACTAGAGTACCGGCTCAAAAGGTCCATAACAATAGATCCGACCGTTGGATCGCTATAAAAGTTTTTTCACGAGTTTCCGGAGGCTGTTTTACTTGTAGTAGCTTGGAATCAGTACCCCACTCCAACGATCCCAGTCGGACCTTACCACGGACACGACTAGAGGGCCGGGTAAAAAGGTCCAATAACAATAGATCCGACCATTGGATCGCTTTAAAAATTTTTTCACGACATTCCGGAGGCTGTTTTACTTGGAGTGGCTTGGAATCCGTACCCCACTCCAACGATGCCAGTCGGACCTTACCACGGACACGACTAGAGGGCCGGGTCAAAAGGTCCATAACAATAGATCCGACTGTTGGATCGCTACAAAAGTTTTTTCACGAGTTTCCGGATGCTGTTTTACTTGGAGTAGCTTGGAATCAGTACCCCACTCCAACGATCCCAGTCGGACCTTACCACGGACACGACTAGAGGGCCGGGTAAAAAGGTCCATAACAATAGATCCGACCGTTGGATCGCTGTAAAATGTTTTTCATGAGTTTCCGGAAGTTGTTTTACTGGGAGTAGCTTGGAATCCGTACCCCACTCCGACGATGTCCGGTCGGGCCTTAACACCGACATGAGTAGAGTACCGGCTCAAAAGGTCCATAACTATTGATCCGACCGTTGGATCGGTCTCAAATTTTTTTCACGACTTTCTGGAGGTTGTTTTACTTCGAGTAGCGTGTAATCAGAACCGCACTCCGACGCTGTCCGGTAGGCCCTTACCACCGCCATGACTAGAGTACCGCCTCAAAAGGTCCATAACAATAGATCCGACCGTTGGATCGCTATAAAAGTTTTTTCACGAGTTTTGAGAGGCTGTTTTACTTGGAGTAGCGAGGAATCAGTACCGGACTCCGGCGATGCCCAGTCGGACCTTACCGCCGACATGACTAGAGTACCGGGTAAAAAGGTCCATAACAGTAGATCCGACCGTTGGATCGCTCTAAAATTTTTTTCACGAGTTTCCAGAAGCTGTTTTAATTGGAGTAGCGTGGAATCAATATTGCACAACGTCGCTGCACGGTCGGGCCTTAACACGGACATGAGTAGAGTACCGGCTCAAAAGGTCCATAACTATAGATCCGACCGTTGGATCGGTCTAAAATTTTTTTCACGACTTTCCGGAGGCTGTTTTACTTCGAGTAGCGTGTAATCAGAACCGCACTCCGATGCTGTCCGGTCGGGCCTTACCAGCGACATGACTAGAGTACCGGCTCAAAAGGTCCATAACAATAGATCCGACCGTTGGATCGCTATAAAAGTTTTTTCACGTGTTTCTGGAGGCTGTTTTACTTGGAGTAGCTTGGAATCAGCACCCCACTCCAACGATGCCAGTCGGACCTTACCACGGACACGACTAGAGGGCCGGTAAAAAGGTCCATAACAATAGATCTGACCGTTGGATCGCTCTAAAATTTTTTTCACGAGTTTCCGGAAGCTGTTTTACTTGGAGTAGCGTGGAATCAGTACCGCACTCCGACGCTGTTCGGTCGGGCCTTAACACCGACAGGAGTAGAGTACCGGCTCAAAAGGTCCATAACTATAGATCCGACCGTGGATCGGTCTAAAAATTTTTTCACGACTTTCCGGAGGCTGTTTTACTTCGAGTAGCGTGTAATCAGAACCGCACTCCGACGCTGTCCGGTCGGGCCTTACCAGCGACATGACTAGAGTACCGGCTCAAAAGGTCCATAACAATAGATCCGACCGTTGGATCGCTATAAAAGTTTTTTCACGAGTTTCCGGAGGCTGTTTTACTTGTAGTAGCTTGGAATCAGTACCCCACTCCAACGATGCCAGTCGGACCTTACCACGGACACGACTAGAGGGCCGGTAAAAAGGTCCAATAACAATAGATCCGACCATTGGATCGCTTTAAAATTTTTTTCACGACATTCCGGAGGCTGTTTTACTTGGAGTGGCTTGGAATCCGTACCCCACTCCAACGATGCCAGTCGGACCTTACCACGGACACGACTAGAGGGCCGAGTCAAAAGGTCCATAACAATAGATCCGACTGTTGGATCGCTACAAAAGTTTTTTCACGAGTTTCCGGATGCTGTTTTACTTGGAGTAGCTTGGAATCAGTACCCCACTCCAACGATCCCAGTCGGACCTTACCACGGACACGACTAGAGGGCCGGGTAAAAAGGTCCATAACAATAGATCCGACCGTTGGATCGCTGTAAAATTTTTTTCATGAGTTTCCGGAAGTTGTTTTACTGGGAGTAGCTTGGAATCCGTACCCCACTCCGACGATGTCCGGTCGGGCCTTAACACCGACATGAGTAGAGTACCGGCTCAAAAGGTCCATAACTATTGATCCGACCGTTGGATCGGTCTCAAATTTTTTTCACGACTTTCTGGAGGCTGTTTTACTTCGAGTAGCGTGTAATCAGAACCGCACTCCGACGCTGTCCGGTAGGCCCTTACCACCGCCATGACTAGAGTACCGCCTCAAAAGGTCCATAACAATAGATCCGACCGTTGGATCGCTATAAAAGTTTTTTCACGAGTTTTGAGAGGCTGTTTTACTTGGAGTAGCGAGGAATCAGTACCGGACTCCGGCGATGCCCAGTCGGACCTTACCGCCGACATGACTAGAGTACCGGGTAAAAAGGTCCATAACAGTAGATCCGACCGTTGGATCGCTCTAAAATTTTTTTCACGAGTTTCCAGAAGCTGTTTTAATTGGAGTAGCGTGGAATCAGTATTGCACAACGTCGCTGCACGGTCGGGCCTTAACACGGACATGAGTAGAGTACCGGCTCAAAAGGTCCATAACTATAGATCCGACCGTTGGATCGGTCTAAAATTTTTTTCACGACTTTCCGGAGGCTGTTTTACTTCGAGTAGCGTGTAATCAGAACCGCACTCCGATGCTGTCCGGTCGGGCCTTACCAGCGACATGACTAGAGTACCGGCTCAAAAGGTCCATAACAATAGATCCGACCGTTGGATCGCTATAAAAGTTTTTTCACGTGTTTCTGGAGGCTGTTTTACTTGGAGTAGCTTGGAATCAGCACCCCACTCCAACGATGCCAGTCGGACCTTACCACGGACACGACTAGAGGGCCGGGTAAAAAGGTCCATAACAATAGATCTGACCGTTGGATCGCTCTAAAATTTTTTTCACGAGTTTCCGGAAGCTGTTTTACTTGGAGTAGCGTGGAATCAGTACCGCACTCCGACGTTGTTCGGTCGGGCCTTAACACCGACAGGAGTAGAGTACCGGCTCAAAAGGTCCATAACTATAGATCCGACCGTGGGATCGGTCTAAAAATTTTTTCACGACTTTCCGGAGGCTGTTTTACTTCGAGTAGCGTGTAATCAGAACCGCACTCCGACGCTGTCCGGTCGGGCCTTACCAGCGACATGACTAGAGTACCGGCTCAAAAGGTCCATAACAATAGATCCGACCGTTGGATCGCTATAAAAGTTTTTTCACGAGTTTCCGGAGGCTGTTTTACTTGTAGTAGCTTGGAATCAGTACCCCACTCCAACGATGCCAGTCGGACCTTACCACGGACACGACTAGAGGGCCGGGTAAAAAGGTCCAATAACAATAGATCCGACCATTGGATCGCTTTAAAATTTTTTTCACGACATTCCGGAGGCTGTTTTACTTGGTGTGGCTTGGAATCCGTACCCCACTCCAACGATGCCAGTCGGACCTTACCACGGACACGACTAGAGGGCCGGGTCAAAAGGTCCATAACAATAGATCCGACTGTTGGATCGCTACAAAAGTTTTTTCACGAGTTTCCGGATGCTGTTTTACTTGGAGTAGTTTGGAATCAGTACCCCACTCCAACGATCCCAGTCGGACCTTACCACGGACACGACTAGAGGGCCGGGTAAAAAGGTCCATAACAATAGATCCGACCGTTGGATCGCTGTAAAATTTTTTTCATGAGTTTTCGGAAGTTGTTTTACTGGGAGTAGCTTGGAATCCGTACCCCACTCCGACGATGTCCGGTCGGGCCTTAACACCGACATGAGTAGAGTACCGGCTCAAAAGGTCCATAACTATTGATCCGACCGTTGGATCGGTCTCAAATTTTTTTCACGACTTTCTGGAGGCTGTTTTACTTCGAGTAGCGTGTAATCAGAACCGCACTCCGACGCTGTCCGGTAGGCCCTTACCACCGCCATGACTAGAGTACCGCCTCAAAAGGTCCATAACAATAGATCCGACCGTTGGATCGCTATAAAAGTTTTTTCACGAGTTTTGAGAGGCTGTTTTACTTGGAGTAGCGAGGAATCAGTACCGGACTCCGGCGATGCCCAGTAGGACCTTACCGCCGACATGACTAGAGTACCGGGTAAAAAGGTCCATAACAGTAGATCCGACCGTTGGATCGCTCTAAAATTTTTTTCACGAGTTTCCAGAAGCTGTTTTAATTGGAGTAGCGCGGAATCAGTATTGCACAACGTCGCTGCACGGTCGGGCCTTAACACGGACATGAGTAGAGTACCGGCTCAAAAGGTCCATAACTATAGATCCGACCGTTGGATCGGTCTAAAATTTTTTTCACGACTTTCCGGAGGCTGTTTTACTTCGAGTAGCGTGTAATCAGAACCGCTCTCCGATGCTGTCCGGTCGGCCTTACCAGCGACATGACTAGAGTACCGGCTCAAAAGGTCCATAACAATAGATCCGACCGTTGGATCGCTATAAAAGTTTTTTCACGTGTTTCTGGAGGCTGTTTTACTTGGAGTAGCTTGGAATCAGCACCCCACTCCAACGATGCCAGTCGGACCTTACCACAGACACGACTAGAGGGCCGGGTAAAAAGGTCCATAACAATAGATCTGACCGTTGGATCGCTCTAAAATTTTTTTCACGAGTTTCCGGAAGCTGTTTTACTTGGAGTAGCTTGGAATCAGTACCGCACTCCGACGATGTCCGGTCGGGCCTTAACACCGACATGAGTAGAGTACCGGCTCAAAAGGTCCATAACTATTGATCCGACCGTGGGATCGGTCTAAAAATTTTTTCACGACTTTCCGGAGGCTGTTTTACTTCGAGTAGCGTGTAATCAAAACCGCACTCCGACGCTGTCCGGTCGGGCCTTACCAGCGACATGACTAGAGTACCGGCTCAAAAGGTCCATAACAATAGATCCGACCGTTGGATCGCTATAAAAGTTTTTTCACGAGTTTCCGGAGGCTGTTTTACTTGGAGTAGCTTGGAATCAGTACCCCACTCCAACGATGCCAGTCGGACCTTACCACGGACACGACTAGAGGGCCGGGTAAAAAGGTCCAATAACAATAGATCCGACCATTGGATCGCTTTAAAATTTTTTTCACGACATTCCGGAGGCTTTTTTACTTGGAGTGGCTTGGAATCCGTACCCCACTCCAACGATGCCAGTCGGACCTTACCACGGACACGACTAGAGGGCCGGGTCAAAAGGTCCATAACAATAGATCCGACTGTTGGATCGCTACAAAAGTTTTTTCACGAGTTTCCGGATGCTGTTTTACTTGGAGTAGCTTGGAATCAGTACCCCACTCCAACGATCCCAGTCGGACCTTACCACGGACACGACTAGAGGGCCGGGTAAAAAGGTCCATAACAATAGATCCGACCGTTGGATCGATGTAAAATTTTTTTCATGAGTTTCCGGAAGTTTTTTTACTGGGAGTAGCTTGGAATCCGTACCCCACTCCGACGATGTCCGGTCGGGCCTTAACACCGACATGAGTAGAGTACCGGCTCAAAAGGTCCATAACTATTGATCCGACCGTTGGATCGGTCTCAAATTTTTTTCACGACTTTCTGGAGGCTGTTTTACTTCGAGTAGCGTGTAATCAGAACCGCACTCCGACGCTGTCCGGTAGGCCCTTACCACCGCCATGACTAGAGTACCGCCTCAAAAGGTCCATAACAATAGATCCGACCGTTGGATCGCTATAAAAGTTTTTTCACGAGTTTTGAGAGGCTGTTTTACTTGGAGTAGCGAGGAATCAGTACCGGACTCTGGCGATGCCCAGTCGGACCTTACCGCCGACATGACTAGAGTACCGGGTAAAAAGGTCCATAACAGTAGATCCGACCGTTGGATCGCTCTAAAATTTTTTTCACGAGTTTCCAGAAGCTGTTTTAATTGGAGTAGCGTGGAATCAGTATTGCACAACGTCGCTGCACGGTCGGGCCTTAACACGGACATGAGTAGAGTACCGGCTCAAAAGGTCCATAACTATAGATCCGACCGTTGGATCGGTCTAAAATTTTTTTCACGACTTTCCGGAGGCTGTTTTACTTCGAGTAGCGTGTAATCAGAACCGCACTCCGATGCTGTCCGGTCGGGCCTTACCAGCGACATGACTAGAGTACCGGCTCAAAAGGTCCATAACAATAGATCCGACCGTTGGATCGCTATAAAAGTTTTTTCACGTGTTTCCGGAGGCTGTTTTACTTGGAGTGGCTTGGAATCCGTACCCCACTCCAACGATGCCAGTCGGACCTTACCACGGACACGACTAGAGGGCCGGGTCAAAAGGTCCATAACAATAGATCCGACTGTTGGATCGCTACAAAAGTTTTTTCACGAGTTTCCGGATGCTGTTTTACTTGGAGTAGCTTGGAATCAGTACCCCACTCCAACGATCCCAGTCGGACCTTACCACGGACACGACTAGAGGGCCGGGTAAAAAGGTCCATAACAATAGATCCGACCGTTGGATCGCTGTAAAATTTTTTTCATGAGTTTCCGGAAGTTGTTTTACTGGGATTAGCTTGGAATCCGTACCCCACTCCGACGATGTCCGGTCGGGCCTTAACACCGACATGAGTAGAGTACCGGCTCAAAAGGTCCATAACTATAGATCCGACCGTTGGATCGGTCTAAAATTTTTTTCACGACTTTCCGGAGGCTGTTTTACTTCGAGTAGCGTGTAATCAGAACCGCACTCCGATGCTGTCCGGTCGGGCCTTACCAGCGACATGACTAGAGTACCGGCTCAAAAGGTCCATAACAATAGATCCGACCGTTGGATCGCTATAAAAGTTTTTTCACGAGTTTCCGGAGGCTGTTTTACTTGGAGTGGCTTGGAATCCGTACCCCACTCCAACGATGCCAGTCGGACCTTACCACGGACACGACTAGAGGGCCGGGTCAAAAGGTCCATAACAATAGATCCGACTGTTGGATCGCTACAAAAGTTTTTTCACGAGTTTCCGGATGCTGTTTTACTTGGAGTTGCTTGGAATCAGTACCCCACTCCAACGATCCCAGTCGGACCTTACCACGGACAGGACTAGAGGCCGGGTAAAAAGGTCCATAACAATAGATCCGACCGTTGGATCGCTGTAAAATTTTTTTCATGAGTTTCCGGAAGTTGTTTTACTGGGAGTAGCTTGGAATCCGTACCCCACTCCGACGATGTCCGGTCGGGCCTTAACACCGACATGAGTAGAGTACCGGCTCAAAAGGTCCATAACTATTGATCCGACCGTTGGATCGGTCTCAAATTTTTTTCACGACTTTCTGGAGGTTGTTTTACTTCGAGTAGCGTGTAATCAGAACCGCACTCCGACGCTGTCCGGTAGGCCCTTACCACCGCCATGACTAGAGTACCGCCTCAAAAGGTCCATAACAATAGATCCGACCGTTGGATCGCTATAAAAGTTTTTTCACGAGTTTCCGGAGGCTGTTTTACTTGGAGTAGCTTGGAATCAGTACCCCACTCCAACGATGCCAGTCGGACCTTACCACGGACACGACTAGAGGGCCGGGTAAAAAGGTCCAATAACAATAGATCCGACCATTGGATCGCTTTAAAATTTTTTTCACGACATTCCGGAGGCTTTTTTACTTGGAGTGGCTTGGAATCCGTACCCCACTCCAACGATGCCAGTCGGACCTTACCACGGACACGACTAGAGGGCCGGTCAAAAGGTCCATAACAATAGATCCGACTGTTGGATCGCTACAAAAGTTTTTTCACGAGTTTCCGGATGCTGTTTTACTTGGAGTAGCTTGGAATCAGTACCCCACTCCAACGATCCAGTCGGACCTTACCACGGACACGACTAGAGGGCCGGGTAAAAAGGTCCATAACAATAGATCCGACCGTTGGATCGCTGTAAAATTTTTTTCATGAGTTTCCGGAAGTTGTTTTACTGGGAGTAGCTTGGAATCCGTACCCCACTCCGACGATGTCCGGTCGGGCCTTAACACCGACATGAGTAGAGTACCGGCTCAAAAGGTCCATAACTATTGATCCGACCGTTGGATCGGTCTCAAATTTTTTTCACGACTTTCTGGAGGTTGTTTTACTTCGAGTAGCGTGTAATCAGAACCGCACTCCGACGCTGTCCGGTAGGCCCTTACCACCGCCATGACTAGAGTACCGCCTCAAAAGGTCCATAACAATAGATCCGACCGTTGGATCGCTATAAAAGTTTTTTCACGAGTTTCCGGAGGCTGTTTTACTTGGAGTAGCTTGGAATCAGTACCCCACTCCAACGATGCCAGTCGGACCTTACCACGGACACGACTAGAGGGCCGGGTAAAAAGGTCCAATAACAATAGATCCGACCATTGGATCGCTTTAAAATTTTTTTCACGACATTCCGGAGGCTTTTTTACTTGGAGTGGCTTGGAATCCGTACCCCACTCCAACGATGCCAGTCGGACCTTACCACGGACACGACTAGAGGGCCGGGTCAAAAGGTCCATAACAATAGATCCGACTGTTGGATCGCTACAAAAGTTTTTTCACGAGTTTACGGATGCTGTTTTACTTGGAGTAGCTTGGAATCAGTACCCCACTCCAACGATCCCAGTCGGACCTTACCACGGACACGACTAGAGGGCCGGTAAAAAGGTCCATAACAATAGATCCGACCGTTGGATCGCTGTAAAATTTTTTTCATGAGTTTCCGGAAGTTGTTTTACTGGGAGTAGCTTGGAATCCGTACCCCACTCCGACGATGTCCGGTCGGGCCTTAACACCGACATGAGTAGAGTACCGGCTCAAAAGGTCCATAACTATTGATCCGACCGTTGGATCGGTCTCAAATTTTTTTCACGACTTTGTGGAGGCTGTTTTACTTCGAGTAGCGTGTAATCAGAACCGCACTCCGACGCTGTCCGGTAGGCCCTTACCACCGCCATGACTAGAGTACCGCCTCAAAAGGTCCATAACAATAGATCCGACCGTTGGATCGCTATAAAAGTTTTTTCACGAGTTTTGAGAGGCTGTTTTACTTGGAGTAGCGAGGAATCAGTACCGGACTCCGGCGATGCCCAGTCGGACCTTACCGCCGACATGACTAGAGTACCGGGTAAAAAGGTCCATAACAGTAGATCCGACCGTTGGATCGCTCTAAAATTTTTTTCACGAGTTTCCAGAAGCTGTTTTAATTGGAGTAGCGTGGAATCAGTATTGCACAACGTCGCTGCACGGTCGGGCCTTAACACGGACATGAGTAGAGTACCGGCTCAAAAGGTCCATAACTATAGATCCGACCGTTGGATCGGTCTAAAATTTTTTTCACGACTTTCCGGAGGCTGTTTTACTTCGAGTAGCGTGTAATCAGAACCGCACTCCGATGCTGTCCGGTCGGGCCTTACCAGCGACATGACTAGAGTACCGGCTCAAAAGGTCCATAACAATAGATCCGACCGTTGGATCGCTATAAAAGTTTTTTCACGTGTTTCCGGAGGCTGTTTTACTTGGAGTGGCTTGGAATCCGTACCCCACTCCAACGATGCCAGTCGGACCTTACCACGGACACGACTAGAGGGCCGGGTCAAAAGGTCCATAACAATAGATCCGACTGTTGGATCGCTACAAAAGTTTTTTCACGAGTTTCCGGATGCTGTTTTACTTGGAGTAGCTTGGAATCAGTACCCCACTCCAACGATCCCAGTCGGACCTTACCACGGACACGACTAGAGGGCCGGGTAAAAAGGTCCATAACAATAGATCCGACCGTTGGATCGCTGTAAAATTTTTTTCATGAGTTTCCGGAAGTTGTTTTACTGGGAGTAGCTTGGAATCCGTACCCCACTCCGACGATGTCCGGTCGGGCCTTAACACCGACATGAGTAGAGTACCGGCTCAAAAGGTCCATAACTATTGATCCGACCGTTGGATCGGTCTCAAATTTTTTTCACGACTTTCTGGAGGCTGTTTTACTTCGAGTAGCGTGTAATCAGAACCGCACTCCGACGCTGTCCGGTAGGCCCTTACCACCGCCATGACTAGAGTACCGCCTCAAAAGGTCCATAACAATAGATCCGACCGTTGGATCGCTATAAAAGTTTTTTCACGAGTTTTGAGAGGCTGTTTTACTTGGAGTAGCGAGGAATCAGTACCGGACTCCGGCGATGCCAGTCGGACCTTACCGCCGACATGACTAGAGTACCGGGTAAAAAGGTCCATAACAGTAGATCCGACCGTTGGATCGCTCTAAAATTTTTTTCACGAGTTTCCAGAAGCTGTTTTAATTGGAGTAGCGTGGAATCAGTATTGCACAACGTCGCTGCACGGTCGGGCCTTAACACGGACATGAGTAGAGTACCGGCTCAAAAGGTCCATAACTATAGATCCGACCGTTGGATCGGTCTAAAATTTTTTTCACGACTTTCCGGAGGCTGTTTTACTTCGAGTAGCGTGTAATCAGAACCGCACTCCGATGCTGTCCGGTCGGGCCTTACCAGCGACATGACTAGAGTACCGGCTCAAAAGGTCCATAACAATAGATCCGACCGTTGGATCGCTATAAAAGTTTTTTCACGTGTTTCCGGAGGCTGTTTTACTTGGAGTGGCTTGGAATCCGTACCCCACTCCAACGATGCCAGTCGGACCTTACCACGGACACGACTAGAGGGCCGGGTCAAAAGGTCCATAACAATAGATCCGACTGTTGGATCGCTACAAAAGTTTTTTCACGAGTTTCCGGATGCTGTTTTACTTGGAGTAGCTTGGAATCAGTACCCCACTCCAACGATCCCAGTCGGACCTTACCACGGACACGACTAGAGGGCCGGGTAAAAAGGTCCATAACAATAGATCCGACCGTTGGATCGCTGTAAAATTTTTTTCATGAGTTTCCGGAAGTTGTTTTACTGGGAGTAGCTTGGAATCCGTACCCCACTCCGACGATGTCCGGTCGGGCCTTAACACCGACATGAGTAGAGTACCGGCTCAAAAGGTCCATAACTATAGATCCGACCGTTGGATCGGTCTAAAATTTTTTTCACGACTTTCCGGAGGCTGTTTTACTTCGAGTAGCGTGTAATCAGAACCGCACTCCGATGCTGTCCGGTCGGGCCTTACCAGCGACATGACTAGAGTACCGGCTCAAAAGGTCCATAACAATAGATCCGACCGTTGGATCGCTATAAAAGTTTTTTCACGTGTTTCCGGAGGCTGTTTTACTTGGAGTGGCTTGGAATCCGTACCCCACTCCAACGATGCCAGTCGGACCTTACCACGGACACGACTAGAGGGCCGGGTCAAAAGGTCCATAACAATAGATCCGACTGTTGGATCGCTACAAAAGTTTTTTCACGAGTTTCCGGATGCTGTTTTACTTGGAGTAGCTTGGAATCAGTACCCCACTCCAACGATCCCAGTCGGACCTTACCACGGACACGACTAGAGGGCCGGGTAAAAAGGTCCATAACAATAGATCCGACCGTTGGATCGCTGTAAAATTTTTTTCATGAGTTTCCGGAAGTTGTTTTACTGGGAGTAGCTTGGAATCCGTACCCCACTCCGACGATGTCCGGTCGGGCCTTAACACCGACATGAGTAGAGTACCGGCTCAAAAGGTCCATAACTATAGATCCGACCGTTGGATCGGTCTAAAATTTTTTTCACGACTTTCCGGAGGCTGTTTTACTTCGAGTAGCGTGTAATCAGAACCGCACTCCGATGCTGTCCGGTCGGGCCTTACCAGCGACATGACTAGAGTACCGGCTCAAAAGGTCCATAACAATAGATCCGACCGTTGGATCGCTATAAAAGTTTTTTCACGTGTTTCCGGAGGCTGTTTTACTTGGAGTGGCTTGGAATCCGTACCCCACTCCAACGATGCCAGTCGGACCTTACCACGGACACGACTAGAGGGCCGGGTCAAAAGGTCCATAACAATAGATCCGACTGTTGGATCGCTACAAAAGTTTTTTCACGAGTTTCCGGATGCTGTTTTACTTGGAGTTGCTTGGAATCAGTACCCCACTCCAACGATCCCAGTCGGACCTTACCACGGACAGGACTAGAGGGCCGGGTAAAAAGGTCCATAACAATAGATCCGACCGTTGGATCGCTGTAAAATTTTTTTCATGAGTTTCCGGAAGTTGTTTTACTGGGAGTAGCTTGGAATCCGTACCCCACTCCGACGATGTCCGGTCGGGCCTTAACACCGACATGAGTAGAGTACCGGCTCAAAAGGTCCATAACTATTGATCCGACCGTTGGATCGGTCTCAAATTTTTTTCACGACTTTCTGGAGGTTGTTTTACTTCGAGTAGCGTGTAATCAGAACCGCACTCCGACGCTGTCCGGTAGGCCCTTACCACCGCCATGACTAGAGTACCGCCTCAAAAGGTCCATAACAATAGATCCGACCGTTGGATCGCTATAAAAGTTTTTTCACGAGTTTCCGGAGGCTGTTTTACTTGGAGTAGCTTGGAATCAGTACCCCACTCCAACGATGCCAGTCGGACCTTACCACGGACACGACTAGAGGGCCGGGTAAAAAGGTCCAATAACAATAGATCCGACCATTGGATCTCTTTAAAATTTTTTTCACGACATTCCGGAGGCTTTTTTACTTGGAGTGGCTTGGAATCCGTACCCCACTCCAACGATGCCAGTCGGACCTTACCACGGACACGACTAGAGGGCCGGGTCAAAAGGTCCATAACAATAGATCCGACTGTTGGATCGCTACAAAAGTTTTTTCACGAGTTTCCGGATGCTGTTTTACTTGGAGTAGCTTGGAATCAGTACCCCACTCCAACGATCCCAGTCGGACCTTACCACGGACACGACTAGAGGGCCGGGTAAAAAGGTCCATAACAATAGATCCGACCGTTGGATCGCTGTAAAATTTTTTTCATGAGTTTCCGGAAGTTGTTTTTCTGGGAGTAGCTTGGAATCCGTACCCCACTCCGACGATGTCCGGTCGGGCCTTAACACCGACATGAGTAGAGTACCGGCTCAAAAGGTCCATAACTATTGATCCGACCGTTGGATCGGTCTCAAATTTTTTTCACGACTTTCTGGAGGTTGTTTTACTTCGAGTAGCGTGTAATCAGAACCGCACTCCGACGCTGTCCGGTAGGCCCTTACCACCGCCATGACTAGAGTACCGCCTCAAAAGGTCCATAACAATAGATCCGACCGTTGGATCGCTATAAAAGTTTTTTCATGAGTTTCCGGAGGCTGTTTTACTTGGAGTAGCTTGGAATCAGTACCCCACTCCAACGATGCCAGTCGGACCTTACCACGGACACGACTAGAGGGCCGGGTAAAAAGGTCCAATAACAATAGATCCGACCATTGGATCGCTTTAAAATTTTTTTCACGACATTCTGGAGGCTTTTTTACTTGGAGTGGCTTGGAATCCGTACCCCACTCCAACGATGCCAGTCGGACCTTACCACGGACACGACTAGAGGGCCGGGTCAAAAGGTCCATAACAATAGATCCGACTGTTGGATCGCTACAAAAGTTTTTTCACGAGTTTACGGATGCTGTTTTACTTGGAGTAGCTTGGAATCAGTACCCCACTCCAACGATCCCAGTCGGACCTTACCACGGACACGACTAGAGGGCCGGGTAAAAAGGTCCATAACAATAGATCCGACCGTTGGATCGCTGTAAAATTTTTTTCATGAGTTTCCGGAAGTTGTTTTACTGGGAGTAGCTTGGAATCCGTACCCCACTCCGACGATGTCCGGTCGGGCCTTAACACCGACATGAGTAGAGTACCGGCTCAAAAGGTCCATAACTATTGATCCGACCGTTGGATCGGTCTCAAATTTTTTTCACGACTTTGTGGAGGCTGTTTTACTTCGAGTAGCGTGTAATCAGAACCGCACTCCGACGCTGTCCGGTAGGCCCTTACCACCGCCATGACTAGAGTACCGCCTCAAAAGGTCCATAACAATAGATCCGACCGTTGGATCGCTATAAAAGTTTTTTCACGAGTTTTGAGAGGCTGTTTTACTTGGAGTAGCGAGGAATCAGTACCGGACTCCGGCGATGCCCAGTCGGACCTTACCGCCGACATGACTAGAGTACCGGGTAAAAAGGTCCATAACAGTAGATCCGACCGTTGGATCGCTCTAAAATTTTTTTCACGAGTTTCCAGAAGCTGTTTTAATTGGAGTAGCGTGGAATCAGTATTGCACAACGTCGCTGCACGGTTGGGCCTTAACACGGACATGAGTAGAGTACCGGCTCAAAAGGTCCATAACTATAGATCCGACCGTTGGATCGGTCTAAAATTTTTTTCACGACTTTCCGGAGGCTGTTTTACTTCGAGTAGCGTGTAATCAGAACCGCACTCCGATGCTGTCCGGTCGGGCCTTACCAGCGACATGACTAGAGTACCGGCTCAAAAGGTCCATAACAATAGATCCGACCGTTGGATCGCTATAAAAGTTTTTTCACGTGTTTCCGGAGGCTGTTTTACTTGGAGTGGCTTCGAATCCGTACCCCACTCCAACGATGCCAGTCGGACCTTACCACGGACACGACTAGAGGGCCGGGTCAAAAGGTCCATAACAATAGATCCGACTGTTGGATCGCTACAAAAGTTTTTTCACGAGTTTCCGGATGCTGTTTTACTTGGAGTAGCTTGGAATCAGTACCCCACTCCAACGATCCCAGTCGGACCTTACCACGGACACGACTAGAGGGCCGGGTAAAAAGGTCCATAACAATAGATCCGACCGTTGGATCGCTGTAAAATTTTTTTCATGAGTTTCCGGAAGTTGTTTTACTGGGAGTAGCTTGGAATCCGTACCCCACTCCGACGATGTCCGGTCGGGCCTTAACACCGACATGAGTAGAGTACCGGCTCAAAAGGTCCATAACTATTGATCCGACCGTTGGATCGGTCTCAAAATTTTTTCACGACTTTCTGGAGGCTGTTTTACTTCGAGTAGCGTGTAATCAGAACCGCACTCCGACGCTGTCCGGTAGGCCCTTACCACCGCCATGACTAGAGTACCGCCTCAAAAGGTCCATAACAATAGATCCGACCGTTGGATCGCTATAAAAGTTTTTTCACGAGTTTTGAGAGGCTGTTTTACTTGGAGTAGCGAGGAATCAGTACCGGACTCCGGCGATGCCCAGTCGGACCTTACCGCCGACATGACTAGAGTACCGGGTAAAAAGGTCCATAACAGTAGATCCGACCGTTGGATCGCTCTAAAATTTTTTTCACGAGTTTCCAGAAGCTGTTTTAATTGGAGTAGCGTGGAATCAGTATTGCACAACGTCGCTGCACGGTCGGGCCTTAACACGGACAGGAGTAGAGTACCGGCTCAAAAGGTCCATAACTATAGATCCGACCGTTGGATCGGTCTAAAATTTTTTTCACGACTTTCCGGAGGCTGTTTTACTTCGAGTAGCGTGTAATCAGAACCGCACTCCGATGCTGTCCGGTCGGGCCTTACCAGCGACATGACTAGAGTACCGGCTCAAAAGGTCCATAACAATAGATCCGACCGTTGGATCGCTATAAAAGTTTTTTCACGTGTTTCTGGAGGCTGTTTTACTTGGAGTAGCTTGGAATCAGCACCCCACTCCAACGATGCCAGTCGGACCTTACCACGGACACGACTAGAGGGCCGGGTAAAAAGGTCCATAACAATAGATCTGACCGTTGGATCGCTCTAAAATTTTTTTCACGAGTTTCCGGAAGCTGTTTTACTTGGAGTAGCTTGGAATCAGTACCGCACTCCGACGATGTACGGTCGGGCCTTAACACCGACATGAGTAGAGTACCGGCTCAAAAGGTCCATAACTATTGATCCGACCGTTGGATCGGTCTAAAAATTTTTTCACGACTTTCCGGAGGCTGTTTTACTTCGAGTAGCGTGTAATCAGAACCGCACTCCGACGTTGTCCGGTCGGGCCTTACCAGCGACATGACTAGAGTACCGGCTCAAAAGGTCCATAACAATAGATCCGACCGTTGGATCGCTATAAAAGTTTTTTCACGAGTTTCCGGAGGCTGTTTTACTTGGAGTAGCTTGGAATCAGTACCCCACTCCAACGATGCCAGTCGGACCTTACCACGGACACGACTAGAGGGCCGGGTAAAAAGGTCCAATAACAATAGATCCGACCATTGGATCGCTTTAAAAAAATTTTCACGACATTCCGGAGGCTGTTTTACTTGGAGTGGCTTGGAATCCGTACCCCACTCCAACGATGCCAGTCGGACCTTACCACGGACACGACTAGAGGGCCGGGTCAAAAGGTCCATAACAATAGATCCGACTGTTGGATCGCTACAAAAGTTTTTTCACGAGTTTCCGGATGCTGTTTTACTTGGAGTAGCTTGGAATCAGTACCCCACTCCAACGATCCCAGTCGGACCTTACCACGGACACGACTAGAGGGCCGGGTAAAAAGGTCCATAACAATAGATCCGACCGTTGGATCGCTGTAAAATTTTTTTCATGAGTTTCCGGAAGTTGTTTTACTGGGAGTAGCTTGGAATCCGTACCCCACTCCGACGATGTCCGGTCGGGCCTTAACACCGACATGAGTAGAGTACCGGCTCAAAAGGTCCATAACTATTGATCCGACCGTTGGATCGTCTCAAATTTTTTTCACGACTTTCTGGAGGCTGTTTTACTTCGAGTAGCGTGTAATCAGAACCGCACTCCGACGCTGTCCGGTAGGCCCTTACCACCGCCATGACTAGAGTACCGCCTCAAAAGGTCCATAACAATAGATCCGACCGTTGGATCGCTATAAAAGTTTTTTCACGAGTTTTGAGAGGCTGTTTTACTTGGAGTAGCGAGGAATCAGTACCGGACTCCGGCGATGCCCAGTCGGACCTTACCGCCGACATGACTAGAGTACCGGGTAAAAAGGTCCATAACAGTAGATCCGACCGTTGGATCGCTCTAAAATTTTTTTCACGAGTTTCCAGAAGCTGTTTTAATTGGAGTAGCGTGGAATCAGTATTGCACAACGTCGCTGCACGGTCGGGCCTTAACACGGACATGAGTAGAGTACCGGCTCAAAAGGTCCATAACTATAGATCCGACCGTTGGATCGGTCTAAAATTTTTTTCACGACTTTCCGGAGGCTGTTTTACTTCGAGTAGCGTGTAATCAGAACCGCACTCCGATGCTGTCCGGTCGGGCCTTACCAGCGACATGACTAGAGTACCGGCTCAAAAGGTCCATAACAATAGATCCGACCGTTGGATCGCTATAAAAGTTTTTTCACGTGTTTCTGGAGGCTGTTTTACTTGGAGTAGCTTGGAATCAGCACCCCACTCCAACGATGCCAGTCGGACCTTACCACGGACACGACTAGAGGGCCGGGTAAAAAGGTCCATAACAATAGATCTGACCGTTGGATCGCTCTAAAAATTTTTTTCACGAGTTTCCGGAAGCTGTTTTACTTGGAGTAGCGTGGAATCAGTACCGCACTCCGACGCTGTTCGGTCGGGCCTTAACACCGACATGAGTAGAGTACCGGCTCAAAAGGTCCATAACTATTGATCCGACCGTTGGATCGGTCTAAAAATTTTTTCACGACTTTCCGGAGGCTGTTTTACTTCGAGTAGCGTGTAATCAGAACCGCACTCCGACGCTGTCCGGTAGGCCCTTACCACCGCCATGACTAGAGTATCGCCTCAAAAGGTCCATAACAATAGATCCGACCGTTGGATCGCTATAAAAGTTTTTTCACGAGTTTTGAGAGGCTGTTT
>CM055354.1:2863668-2883170 GCA_029228515.1 Populus alba x Populus x berolinensis | reverse complement strand
GTACTGATTCCACGCTACTCCAAGTAAAACAGCTTCCGGAAACTCGTTAAAAAAATTTTAGAGCGATCCAACGGTCGGATCTATTGTTATGGACCTTTTTACCCGGTACTCTAGTCATGTCGGTGGTAAGGTCCGACTGGGCATCGTCGGAGTACGGTACTGATTCCACGCTACTCCAAGTAAAACAGCCTCCGAAAACTCGTGAAAAAACTTTTATAGCGATCCAACGGTCGGATCTATTGTTATGGACCTTTTGAGCCGGTACTCTAGTCATGTCGGTGGTAAGGCCCGACCGGACAGCGTCGGAGTGCGGTTCTGATTACACGCTACTCGAAGTAAAACAGCCTCCGGAAAGTCGTGAAAAAAATTTTAGACCGATCCAACGGTCGGATCTATAGTTATGGACCTTTTGAGCGGGTACTCTACTCCTGTCGGTGTTAAGGCCCGACCGGACATCGTCGGAGTGCAGTACTGATTCCACGCTACTCCAAGTAAAACAGCTTCCGGAAACTCGTGAAAAAAATTTTCGAGCGATCCAACGGTTGGATCTACTGTTATGGACCTGTTTACCCAGTACTCTAGTCATGTCGGCGGTCAGGTCCGACTAGGCATCGTCGGAGGACGGTACTGATTCCACGCTACTCCAAGTAAAACAACCTCCGAAAACTCGTGAAAAAACTTTTATAGCGATCCAACGGTCGGATCTATTGTTATGGAACTTTTGAGCCGGTACTCTAGTCATGGCGGTGGTAAGGCCCGACCGGACAGCGTCGGAGTGCGGTTCTGATTACACGCTACTCGAAGTAAAACAGCCTCCGGAAAGTCGTGAAAAAAATTTTAGACCGATCCAACGGTCGGATCTATAGTTATGGACCTTTTGAGCGGGTACTCTACTCCTGTCGGTGTTAAGGCCCGACCGGACATCGTCGGAGTGCGGTACTGATTCCATGCTACTCCAAGTAAAACAGCTTCCGGAGACCCGTGAAAAAAATTTTAGAGCGATCCAACGGTTGGATCTATTGTTATGGACCTTTTTACCCGGCCCTCTAGTCGTGTCGTGGTAAGGTCCGACTGGCATCGTTGGAGTGGGGTACTGATTCCAAGCTACTCCAAGTAAAACAGCCTGCGGAAACTCGTGAAAAAACTTTTATAGCGATCCAACGGTCGGATCTATTGTTATGGACCTTTTGAGCCGGTACTCTAGTCATGTCGATGGTAAGGCCCGACCGGACAGCGTCGGAGTGCGGTTCTGATTACACGCTACTCGAAGTAAAACAGCCTCCGGAAAGTCGTGAAAAAAATTTTAGACCGATCCAACGGTCGGATCTATAGTTATGGACCATTTCAGCCGGTACTCTACTCATGTCGGTGTTAAGGCCCGACCGGACATCGTCGGACTGCGGTACTGATTCCACGCTACACCAAGTAAAACAGCCTCCGAAAAGTCGTGAAAAAACTTTTATAGCGATCCAACGGTCGGATCTATTGTTATGGACCTTTTTACCCGGTACTCTAGTCATGTCGGCGGTAAGGTCCGACTGGGCATCGTCGGAGTAAGTTACTGATTCCACGCTACTCCAAGTAAAACAGCCTCCGAAAACTCGTGAAAAAACTTTTATAGCGATCCAACGGTCGGATCTATTGTTATAGACCTTTTGAGCCGGTACACTAGTCATGTCGGTGGTAAGGCCCGACCGGACAGCGTCGCAGTGCAGTTCTGATTACACGCTACTCGAAGTAAAACAGCCTCCGGAAAGTCGTGAAAAAAATTTTAGAGCGATCCAACGGTCGGATCTACTGTTATGGACCTTTTTACCCGGTACTCTAGTCGTGTCGTGGTAAGGTCCGACTGGCATCGTCGGAGTGGGGTACTGATTCCACGCTACTCCAAGTAAAACAGCCTCCGAAAACTCGTGAAAAAACTTTTATAGCGATCCAACGGTCGGATCTATTGTTATGGACCTTTTGAGCCGGTACTCTAGTCATGTCGGTGGTAAGGCCCGACCGGACAGCGTCGGAGTGCGGTTCTGATTACACGCTACTCGAAGTAAAACAGCCTCCGGAAAGTCGTGAAAAAAATTTTAGACCGATCCAACGGTCGGATCTATAGTTATGGACCTTTTGAGCGGGTACTCTACTCCTGTCGGTGTTAAGGCCCGACCGGACATCGTCGGAGTGCGGTACTGATTCCACGCTACTCCAAGTAAAACAGCTTCCGGAAACTCGTGAAAAAAATTTTAGAGCGATCCAACGGTCGGATCTATTGTTATGGACCTTTTTACCCGGTACTCTAGTCGTGTCCGTGGTAAGGTCCGACTGGCATCGTTGGAGTGGGGTACTGATTCCAAGCTACTCCAAGTAAAACAGCCTCCGGAAACTCGTGAAAAAACTTTTATAGCGATCCAACGGTCGGATCTATTGTTATGGACCTTTTGAGCCGGTACTCTAGTCATGTCGGTGGTAAGGCCCGACCGGACAGCGTCGGAGTGCGGTTCTGATTACACGCTACTCGAAGTAAAACAGCCTCCGGAAAGTCGTGAAAAAAATTTTAGACCGATCCAACGGTCGGATCTATAGTTATGGACCTTTTGAGCCGGTACTCTACTCATGTCGGTGTTAAGGCCCGACCGGACATCGTCGGAGTGCGGTACTGATTCCACGCTACTCCAAGTAAAACAGCTTCCGGAAACTCGTGAAAAAAATTTTAGAGCGATCCAACGGTCGGATCTATTGTTATGGACCTTTTTACCCGGTACTCTAGTCATGTCGGTGGTAAGGTCCGACTGGGCATCGTCGGAGTGCGGTACTGATTCCACGCTACTCCAAGTAAAACAGCCTCCGAAAACTCGTGAAAAAACTTTTATAGCGATCCAACGGTCGGATCTATTGTTATGGACCTTTTTAGCCGGTACTCTAGTCATGTCGGTGGTAAGGCCCGACCGGACAGCGTCGGAGTGCGGTACTGATTCCACGCTACTCCAAGTAAAACAGCCTCCGGAAACTCGTGAAAAAAATTTTAGAGCGATCCAACGGTCGGATCTATGTTATGGACCTTTTTAGCCGGTACTCTAGTCATGTCGGTGTAAGGCCCGACCGGCATCGTCGGAGTGCGGTACTGATTCCACGCTACTCCAAGTAAAACAGCCTCCGGAAACTCGTGAAAAAAATTTTAGAGCGATCCAACGGTCGGATCTATTGTTATGGACCTTTTGAGCCGGTACTCTAGTCATGTCGGTGGTAAGGCCCGACCGGACATCGTCGGAGTGCGGTACTGATTCCACGCTACTCCAAGTAAAACAGCCTCCGAAAACTCGTGAAAAAAATTTTAGAGCGATCCAACGGTCGGATCTATTGTTATGGACCTTTTTAGCGGTACTCTAGTCATGTCGGTGTTAAGGCCCGACCGGACATCGTCGGAGTGCGGTACTGATTCCACGCTACTCCAAGTAAAACAGCCTCCGGAAACTCGTGAAAAAAATTTTATAGCGATCCAACGGTCGGATCTATTGTTATGGACCTTTTGAGCCGGTACTCTAGTCATGTCGGTGGTAAGGCCCGACCGGACATCGTCGGAGTGCGGTACTGATTACACGCTACTCGAAGTAAAACAGCCTCCGGAAAGTCGTGAAAAAAATTTTAGACGATCCAACGGTCGGATCTATAGTTATGGACCTTTTGAGCGGGTACTCTACTCATGTCGGTGTTAAGGCCCGACCGGACATCGTCGGAGTGCGGTACTGATTCCACGCTACTCCAAGTAAAACAGCTTCCGGAAACTCGTGAAAAAAATTTTAGAGCGATCCAACGGTCGGATCTATTGTTATGGACCTTTTTACCCGTACTCTAGTCGTGTCCGTGGTAAGGTCCGACTGGCATCGTCGGAGTGCGGTACTGATTCCACGCTACTCCAAGTAAAACAGCCTCCGAAAACTCGTGAAAAAACTTTTATAGCGATCCAACGGTCGGATCTATTGTTATGGACCTTTTGAGCCGGTACTCTAGTCATGTCGGTGGTAAGGCCCGACCGGACAGCGTCGGAGTGCGGTTCTGATTACACGCTACTCGAAGTAAAACAGCCTCCGGAAAGTCGTGAAAAAATTTTAGACCGATCCAACGGTCGGATCTATAGTTATGGACCTTTTGAGCGGGTACTCTACTCATGTCGGTGTTAAGGCCCGACCGGACATCGTCGGAGTGCGGTACTGATTCCACGCTACTCCAAGTAAAACAGCTCCGGAAACTCGTGAAAAAAATTTTAGAGCGATCCAACGGTCGGATCTATTGTTATGGACCTTTTTACCCGGTACTCTAGTCATGTCGGTGGTAAGGTCCGACTGGGCATCGTCGGAGTGCGGTACTGATTCCACGCTACTCCAAGTAAAACAGCCTCCGAAAACTCGTGAAAAAAATTTTATAGCGATCCAACGGTCGGATCTATTGTTATGGACCTTTTGAGCCGGTACTCTAGTCATGTCGGTGGTAAGGCCCGACCGGACATCGTCGGAGTGCGGTACTGATTACACGCTACTCCAAGTAAAACAGCTTCCGGAAACTCGTGAAAAAAATTTTAGAGCGATCCAACGGTCGGATCTATTGTTATGGACCTTTTTACCCGGTACTCTAGTCGTGTCCGTGGTAAGGTCCGACTGGGCATCGTTGGAGTGGGGTACTGATTCCACGCTACTCCAAGTAAAACAGCCTCCGGAAACTCGTGAAAAAACTTTTATAGCGATCCAACGGTCGGATCTATTGTTATGGACCTTTTGAGCCGGTACTCTAGTCATGTCGGTGGTAAGGCCCGACCGGACAGCGTCGGAGTGCGGTTCTGATTACACGCTACTCGAAGTAAAACAGCCTCCGGAAAGTCGTGAAAAAAATTTTAGACCGATCCAACGGTCGGATCTATAGTTATGGACCTTTTGAGCGGGTACTCTACTCCTGTCGGTGTTAAGGCCCGACCGGACATCGTCGGAGTGCGGTACTGATTCCACGCTACTCCAAGTAAAACAGCTTCCGGAAACTCGTGAAAAAAATTTTAGAGCGATCCAACGGTCGGATCTATTGTTATGGACCTTTTTACCCGGTACTCTAGTCGTGTCCGTGGTAAGGTCCGACTGGGCATCGTTGGAGTGGGGTACTGATTCCAAGCTACTCCAAGTAAAACAGCCTCCGGAAACTCGTGAAAAAACTTTTATAGCGATCCAACGGTCGGATCTATTGTTATGGACCTTTTGAGCGGTACTCTAGTCATGTCGGTGGTAAGGCCCGACCGGACAGCGTCGGAGTGCGGTTCTGATTACACGCTACTCGAAGTAAAACAGCCTCCGGAAAGTCGTGAAAAAAATTTTAGACCGATCCAACGGTCGGATCTATAGTTATGGACCTTTTGAGCGGGTACTCTACTCCTGTCGGTGTTAAGGCCCGACCGGACATCGTCGGAGTGCGGTACTGATTCCACGCTACTCCAAGTAAAACAGCTTCCGGAAACTCGTGAAAAAAATTTTAGAGCGATCCAACGGTCGGATCTATTGTTATGGACCTTTTTACCCGGTACTCTAGTCGTGTCCGTGGTAAGGTCCGAATGGCATCGTTCGACTGGGGTGCTGATTTCAAGCTACTCCAAGTAAAACAGCCTCCGGAAAGTCGTGAAAAAACTTTTATAGCGATCCAACGGTCGGATCAATAGTTATGGACCTTTTGAGCCGGTACACTAGTCATGTCGGTGGTAAGGCCCGACCGGATAGCGTTGAAGTGCGGTTCTTATTACACATTACACGAAGTAAAACAGCCTCCGGAAAGTCGTGAAAAAAATTTTAGACCGATCCAACGGTCGGATCTATAGTTATGGACCTTTTGAGCGGGTACTCTACTCCTGTCGGTGTTAAGGCCCGACCGGACATCGTCGGAGTGCGGTACTGATTCAACGCTACTCCAAGTAAAACAGCTTCCGGAAACTCGTGCAAAAAATTTTAGAGCGATCCAACGGTCGGATCTATTGGTATGGACCTTTTTACCCGGTACTCTAGTCATGTCCGTGGTAAGGTCCGACTGGGCATCGTTGGAGTACGGTACTGATTCCACGCTACTCCAAGTAAAACAGCCTCCGAAAAATCGTGAAAAAACTTTTATAGCGATCCAACGGTCGGATCTATTGTTATGGACCTTTTGAGCCGGTACTCTAGTCATGTCGTGGTAAGGCCCGACCGGACAGCGTCGGAGTGCGGTTCTGATTACACGCTACTCGAAGTAAAACAGCCTCCGGAAAGTCGTGAAAAAAATTTTAGACCGATCCAACGGTCGGATCTATAGTTATGGACCTTTTGAGCGGGTACTCTAATCTTGTCGGTGTTAAGACCCGACCGGACATCGTCGGAGTGCGGTACTGATTCCACGCTACTTCAAGTAAAACAGCTTCCGGAAACTCGTGAAAAACATTTTAGAGCGATCCAACGGTCGGATCTACTGTTATGGACCTTTTTACCTGGTACTCTAGTCGAGTCCGTGGTAAGGTCCGACTGGCATAGTTGTAGTGGGGTACTGATTCCAAGCTACTCCAAGTAAAACAGCCTCCGGAAACTCGTGAAAAAACTTTTATAGCGATCCAACGGTCAGATCTACTGTTATGGACCTTTTGAGCGGGTACTCTAGTCATGTCTGTGGTAAGGCCCGACCGGACACCGTCGGAGTGCAGTTCTGATTACACGCTACTAGAAGTAAAACAGCCTCTGGAAAGTCGTGAAAAAAATTTTAAACCGATCCAACGGTCGGATCTATAGTTATGGACCTTTTGAGCGGGTACTCTACTCCTGTCGGTGTTAAGACCCGACCGGACATCGTCGGAGTGCGGTACTGATTCCACGCTACTCCAAGTAAAACAGCTTCCGGAAACTCGTGAAAAAAATTTTAGAGCGATCCAACGGTCGGATCTATTGTTATGGACCTTTTTACCCGGTACTCTAGTCGTGTCCGTGGTAAGGTCCGACTGGGCATCGTTGGAGTGGGGTACTGATTCCAAGCTACTCCAAGTAAAACAGCCTCCGGAAACTCGTGAAAAAACTTTTATAGCGATCCAACGGTCGGATCTATTGTTATGGACCTTTTGAGACGGTACTCTAGTCATGTCGGTGGTAAGGCCCGACCGGACAGCGTCGGAGTGCGGTTCTGATTACACGCTACTCGAAGTAAAACAGCCTTCGGAAAGTCGTGAAAAAAATTTTAGACCGATCCAACGGTCGGATCTATAGTTATGGACCTTTTGAGCGGGTACTCTACTCTTGTCGGTGTTAAGGCCCGACCGGACATCGTCGGAGTGCGGTACTGATTCCACGCTACTCCAAGTAAAACAGCCTCCGAAAACTCGTGAAAAAACTTTTATAGCGATCCAACAGTCGGATCTATTGTTATGGACCTTTTTAACCGGTACTCTAGTCATGTCGGTGGTAAGGCCCGACCGGACAGCGTCGGAGTGCGGTTCTGATTACACGCTACTCGAAGTAAAACAGCCTCCGGAAAGTCGTGAAAAAAATTTTAGACGATCCAACGGTCGGATCTATAGTTATGGACCTTTTGAGCGGGTACTCTACTCCTGTCGGTGTTAAGGCCCGACCGGACATCGTCGGAGTTCGGTACTGATTCCACGCTACTCCAAGTAAAACAGCTTCCGGAAACTCGTTAAAAAAATTTTAGAGCGATCCAACGGTCGGATCTATTGTTATGGACCTTTTTACCCGGTACTCTAGTCGTGTCCGTGGTAAGGTCCGACTGGCATCGTTGGAGTGCGGTACTGATTCCACGCTACTCCAAGTAAAACAGCCTCCGAAAACTCGTGAAAAAACTTTTATAGCGATCCAACGGTCGGATCTATTGTTATGGACCTTTTGAGCCGGTACTCTAGTCATGTCGGTGGTAAGGCCCGACCGGACAGCGTCGGAGTGCGGTTCTGATTACACGCTACTCGAAGTAAAACAGCCTCCGGAAAGTCGTGAAAAAAATTTTAGACCGATCCAACGGTCGGATCTATAGTTATGGACCTTTTGAGCGGGTACTCTACTCCTGTCGGTGTTAAGGCCCGACCGGACATCGTCGGAGTGCGGTACTGATTCCACGCTACTCCAAGTAAAACAGCTTCCGGAAACTCGTGAAAAAAATTTTAGAGCGATCCAACGGTCGGATCTATTGTTATGGACCTTTTTACCCGGTACTCTAGTCGTGTCCGTGGTAAGGTCCGACTGGCATCGTTGGAGTGGGGTACTGATTCCAAGCTACTCCAAGTAAAACAGCCTCCGGAAACTCGTGAAAAAACTTTTATAGCGATCCAACGGTCGGATCTATTGTTATGGACCTTTTGAGCGGTACTCTAGTCATGTCGGTGGTAAGGCCCGACCGGACAGCGTCGGAGTGGGTTCTGATTACACGCTACTCGAAGTAAAACAGCCTCCGGAAAGTCGTGAAAAAAATTTTAGACCGATCCAACGGTCGGATCTATAGTTATGGACCTTTTGAGCGGGTACTCTACTCCTGTCGGTGTTAAGGCCCGACCGGACATCGTCGGAGTGCGGTACTGATTCCACGCTACTCCAAGTAAAACAGCTTCCGGAAACTCGTGAAAAAAATTTTAGAGCGATCCAACGGTCGGATCTATTGTTATGGACCTTTTTACCCGGTACTCTAGTCGTGTCCGTGGTAAGGTCCGACTGGGCATCGTTGGAGTGGGGTACTGATTCCAAGCTACTCCAAGTAAAACAGCCTCCGGAAACTCGTGAAAAAACTTTTATAGCGATCCAACGGTCGGATCTATTGTTATGGACCTTTTGAGACGGTACTCTAGTCATGTCGGTGGTAAGGCCCGACCGGACAGCGTCGGAGTGCGGTTCTGATTACACGCTACTCGAAGTAAAACAGCCTTCGGAAAGTCGTGAAAAAAATTTTAGACCGATCCAACGGTCGGATCTATAGTTATGGACCTTTTGAGCGGGTACTCTACTCATGTCGGTGTTAAGGCCCGACCGGACATCGTCGGAGTGCGGTACTGATTCCACGCTACTCCAAGTAAAACAGCCTCCGAAAACTCGTGAAAAAACTTTTATAGCGATCCAACGGTCGGATCTATTGTTATGGACCTTTTGAGCCGGTACTCTAGTCATGTCGGTGGTAAGGCCCGACCGGACAGCGTCGGTGTGCGGTTCTGATTACACGCTACTCGAAGTAAAACAGCTTCCGGAAAGTCGTGAAAAAAATTTTAGACGATCCAACGGTCGGATCTATAGTTATGGACCTTTTGAGCGGGTACTCTACTCCTGTCGGTGTTAAGGCCCGACCGGACATCGTCGGAGTGCGGTACTGATTCCACGCTACTCCAAGTAAAACAGCTTCCGGAAACTCGTGAAAAAAATTTTAGAGCGATCCAACGGTCGGATCTATTGTTATGGACCTTTTTACCCGGTACTCTAGTCGTGTCCGTGGTAAGGTCCGACTGGCATCGTTGGAGTGCGGTACTGATTCCACGCTACTCCAAGTAAAACAGCCTCCGAAAACTCGTGAAAAAACTTTTATAGCGATCCAACGGTCGGATCTATTGTTATGGACCTTTTGAGCCGGTACTCTAGTCATGTCGGTGGTAAGGCCCGACCGGACAGCGTCGGAGTGCGGTTCTGATTACACGCTACTCGAAGTAAAACAGCTTCCGGAAAGTCGTGAAAAAAATTTTAGACCGATCCAACGGTCGGATCTATAGTTATGGACCTTTTGAGCGGGTACTCTACTCCTGTCGGTGTTAAGGCCCGACCGGACATCGTCGGAGTGCGGTACTGATTCCACGCTACTCCAAGTAAAACAGCTTCCGGAAACTCGTGAAAAAAATTTTAGAGCGATCCAACGGTCGGATCTATTGTTATGGACCTTTTTACCCGGTACTCTAGTCGTGTCCGTGGTAAGGTCCGACTGGGCATCGTTGGAGTGGGGTACTGATTCCAAGCTACTCCAAGTAAAACAGCCTCCGGAAACTCGTGAAAAAACTTTTATAGCGATCCAACGGTCGGATCTATTGTTATGGACCTTTTGTGCGGTACTCTAGTCATGTCGGTGGTAAGGCCCGACCGGACAGCGTCGGAGTGCGGTTCTGATTACACGCTACTCGAAGTAAAACAGCCTCCAGAAAGTCGTGAAAAAAATTTTAGACCGATCCAACGGTCGGATCTATAGTTATGGACCTTTTGAGCGGGTACTCTACTCATGTCGGTGTTAAGGCCCGACCGGACATCGTCGGAGTGCGGTACTGATTCCACGCTACTCCAAGTAAAACAGCTTCCGGAAACTCGTGAAAAAAATTTTAGAGCGATCCAACGGTCGGATCTATTGTATGGACCTTTTTACCCGGTACTCTAGTCGTGTCCGTGGTAAGGTCCGACTGGGCATCGTTGGAGTGGGGTACTGATTCCAAGCTACTCCAAGTAAAACAGCCTCGGAAACTCGTGAAAAAACTTTTATAGCGATCCAACGGTCGGATCTATTGTTATGGACCTTTTGAGACGGTACTCTAGTCATGTCGGTGGTAAGGCCCGACCGGACAGCGTCGGAGTGCGGTTCTGATTACACGCTACTCCAAGTAAAACAGCCTTCGGAAAGTCGTGAAAAAAATTTTAGACCGATCCAACGGTCGGATCTATAGTTATGGACCTTTTGAGCGGGTACTCTACTCCTGTCGGTGTTAAGGCCCGACCGGACATCGTGGAGTGCGGTACTGATTCCACGCTACTCCAAGTAAAACAGCCTCCGGAAACTCGTGAAAAAACTTTTATAGCGATCCAACGGTCGGATCTATTGTTATGGACCTTTTGAGCCGGTACTCTAGTCATGTCGGGGTAAGGCCCGACCGGACAGCGTCGGAGTGCGGTTCTGATTACACGCTACTCGAAGTAAAACAGCCTCCGGAAAGTCGTGAAAAAAATTTTAGACGATCCAACGGTCGGATCTATAGTTATGGACCTTTTGAGCGGGTACTCTACTCCTGTCGGTGTTAAGGCCCGACCGGACATCGTCGGAGTGCGGTACTGATTCCACGCTACTCCAAGTAAAACAGCTTCCGGAAACTCGTGAAAAAAATTTTAGAGCGATCCAACGGTCGGATCTATTGGTATGGACCTTTTTACCCGGTACTCTAGTCATGTCCGTGGTAAGGTCCGACTGGGCATCGTTGGAGTACGGTACTGATTCCACGCTACTCCAAGTAAAACAGCCTCCGAAAAATCGTGAAAAAACTTTTATAGCGATCCAACGGTCGGATCTATTGTTATGGACCTTTTGAGCCGGTACTCTAGTCATGTCGGGGTAAGGCCCGACCGGACAGCGTCGGTGTGCGGTTCTGATTACACGCTACTCGAAGTAAAACAGCTTCCGGAAAGTCGTGAAAAAAATTTTAGACCGATCCAACGGTCGGATCTATAGTTATGGACCTTTTGAGCGGGTACTCTACTCCTGTCGGTGTTAAGGCCCGACCGGACATCGTCGGAGTGCGGTACTGATTCCACGCTACTCCAAGTAAAACAGCTTCCGGAAACTCGTGAAAAAAATTTTAGAGCGATCCAACGGTCGGATCTATTGTTATGGACCTTTTTACCCGGTACTCTAGTCGTGTCCGTGGTAAGGTCCGACTGGGCATCGTTGGAGTGGGGTACTGATTCCAAGCTACTCCAAGTAAAACAGCCTCCGGAAACTCGTGAAAAAACTTTTATAGCGATCCAACGGTCGGATCTATTGTTATGGACCTTTTGAGCGGTACTCTAGTCATGTCGGTGGTAAGGCCCGACCGGACAGCGTCGGAGTGCGGTTCTGATTACACGCTACTCGAAGTAAAACAGCCTCCGGAAAGTCGTGAAAAAATTTTAGACCGATCCAACGGTCGGATCTATAGTTATGGACCTTTTGAGCGGGTACTCTACTCATGTCGGTGTTAAGGCCCGACCGGACATCGTCGGAGTGCGGTACTGATTCCACGCTACTCCAAGTAAAACAGCTTCCGGAAACTCGTGAAAAAAATTTTAGAGCGATCCAACGGTCGGATCTATTGTTATGGACCTTTTTACCCGGTACTCTAGTCGTGTCCGTGGTAAGGTCCGACTGGGCATCGTTGGAGTGGGGTACTGATTCCAAGCTACTCCAAGTAAAACAGCCTCCGGAAACTCGTGAAAAAACTTTTATAGCGATCCAACGGTCGGATCTATTGTTATGGACCTTTGAGCGGTACTCTAGTCATGTCGGTGGTAAGGCCCGACGGACAGCGTCGGAGTGCGGTTCTGATTACACGCTACTCGAAGTAAAACAGCCTCCAGAAAGTCGTGAAAAAAATTTTAGACCGATCCAACGGTCGGATCTATAGTTATGGACCTTTTGAGGGGTACTCTACTCATGTCGGTGTTAAGGCCCGACCGGACATCGTCGGAGTGCGGTACTGATTCCACGCTACTCCAAGTAAAACAGCTTCCGGAAACTCGTGAAAAAAATTTTAGAGCGATCCAACGGTCGGATCTATTGTTATGGACCTTTTTACCCGGTACTCTAGTCGTGTCCGTGGTAAGGTCCGACTGGGCATCGTTGGAGTGGGGTACTGATTCCAAGCTACTCCAAGTAAAACAGCCTCCGGAAACTCGTGAAAAACTTTTATAGCGATCCAACGGTCGGATCTATTGTTATGGACCTTTTGAGCCGGTACTCTAGTCATGTCGGTGGTAAGGCCCGACGGACAGCGTCGGAGTGCGGTTCTGATTACACGCTACTCGAAGTAAAACAGCCTCGGAAAGTCGTGAAAAAAATTTTAGACCGATCCAACGGTCGGATCTATAGTTATGGACCTTTTGAGCGGGTACTCTACTCCTGTCGGTGTTAAGGCCCGACCGGACATCGTCGGAGTGCGGTACTGATTCCACGCTACTCCAAGTAAAACAGCTTCCGGAAACTCGTGAAAAAAATTTTAGAGCGATCCAACGGTCGGATCTATTGTTATGGACCTTTTTACCGGTACTCTAGTCGTGTCCGTGGTAAGGTCCGACTGGGCATCGTTGGAGTGGGGTACTGATTCCAAGCTACTCCAAGTAAAACAGCCTCGGAAACTCGTGAAAAAACTTTTATAGCGATCCAACGGTCGGATCTATTGTTATGGACCTTTTGAGACGGTACTCTAGTCATGTCGGTGGTAAGGCCCGACCGGACAGCGTCGGAGTGCGGTTCTGATTACACGCTACTCGAAGTAAAACAGCCTCCGGAAAGTCGTGAAAAAAATTTTAGACGATCCAACGGTCGGATCTATAGTTATGGACCTTTTGAGCGGGTACTCTCCTGTCGGTGTTAAGGCCCGACCGGACATCGTCGGAGTGCGGTACTGATTCCACGCTACTCCAAGTAAAACAGCTTCCGGAAACTCGTGAAAAAAATTTTAGAGCGATCCAACGGTCGGATCTATTGTTATGGACCTTTTTACCCGGTACTCTAGTCGTGTCCGTGGTAAGGTCCGACTGGCATCGTCGGAGTACGGTACTGATTCCACGCTACTCCAAGTAAAACAGCCTCCGAAAACTCGTGAAAAAACTTTTATAGCGATCCAACGGTCGGATCTATTGTTATGGACCTTTTGAGCGGTACTCTAGTCATGTCGGTGGTAAGGCCCGACCGGACAGCGTCGGAGTGCGGTTCTGATTACACGCTACTCGAAGTAAAACAGCCTCCGGAAAGTCGTGAAAAAAATTTTAGACCGATCCAACGGTCGGATCTATAGTTATGGACCTTTTGAGCGGGTACTCTACTCCTGTCGGTGTTAAGGCCCGACCGGACATCGTCGGAGTGCGGTACTGATTCCACGCTACTCCAAGTAAAACAGCTTCCGGAAACTCGTGAAAAAAATTTTAGAGCGATCCAACGGTCGGATCTATTGTTATGGACCTTTTTACCCGGCTCTAGTCGTGTCCGTGGTAAGGTCCGACTGGCATCGTTGGAGTGGGGTACTGATTCAAGCTACTCCAAGTAAAACAGCCTCCGGAAACTCGTGAAAAAACTTTTATAGCGATCCAACGGTCGGATCTATTGTTATGGACCTTTTGAGCGGTACTCTAGTCATGTCGGTGGTAAGGCCCGACCGGACAGCGTCGGAGTGGGTTCTGATTACACGCTACTCGAAGTAAAACAGCCTCCGGAAAGTCGTGAAAAAAATTTTAGACCGATCCAACGGTCGGATCTATAGTTATGGACCTTTTGAGCGGGTACTCTACTCCTGTCGGTGTTAAGGCCCGACCGGACATCGTCGGAGTGCGGTACTGATTCCACGCTACTCCAAGTAAAACAGCTTCCGGAAACTCGTGAAAAAATTTTAGAGCGATCCAACGGTCGGATCTATTGTTATGGACCTTTTTACCGGTACTCTAGTCGTGTCCGTGGTAAGGTCCGACTGGGCATCGTTGGAGTGGGGTACTGATTCCAAGCTACTCCAAGTAAAACAGCCTCCGGAAACTCGTGAAAAAACTTTTATAGCGATCCAACGGTCGGATCTATTATTATGGACCTTTTGAGACGGTACTCTAGTCATGTCGGTGGTAAGGCCGACCGGACAGCGTCGGAGTGCGGTTCTGATTACACGCTACTCCAAGTAAAACAGCCTCCGGAAAGTCGTGAAAAAAATTTTAGACCGATCCAACGGTCGGATCTATAGTTATGGACATTTTGAGCCGGTACTCTACTCCTGTCGGTGTTAAGGGCCGACCGGACATCGTCGGAGTGCGGTACTGATTCCACGCTACTCCAAGTAAAACAGCTTCCGGGAACTCGTGAAAAAAATTTTAGAGCGATCCAATGGTCGGATCTACTGTTATGGACCTTTTTACCTGGTACTCTAGTCGAGTCCGTGGTAAGGTCCGACTTGCATAGTTGGAGTGGGGTACGGATTCCAAGCTACTCCAAGTAAAACAGCCTCCGGAAACTCGTGAAAAAACTTTTATAGCGATCCAACGGTCAGATCTACTGTTATGGACCTTTTGAGCGGGTACTCTAGTCATGTCTGTGGTAAGGCCCGACCGGACACCGTCGGAGTGCAGTTCTGATTACACGCTACTAGAAGTAAAACAGCCTCTGGAAAGTCGTGAAAAAAATTTTAGACCGATCCAACGGTCGGATCTATAGTTATGGACCTTTTGAGCGGGTACTCTACTCCTGTCGGTGTTAAGGCCCGACCGGACATCGTCGGAGTGCGGTACTGATTCCACGCTACTCCAAGTAAAACAGCTTCCGGAAACTCGTGAAAAAAATTTTAGAGCGATCCAACGGTCGGATCTATTGTTATGGACCTTTTTACCCGGTACTCTAGTCGTGTCCGTGGTAAGGTCCGACTGGGCATCGTTGGAGTGGGGTACTGATTCCAAGCTACTCCAAGTAAAACAGCCTCCGGAAACTCGTGAAAAAACTTTTATAGCGATCCAACGGTCGGATCTATTGTTATGGACCTTTTGAGCCGGTACTCTAGTCATGTCGGTGGTAAGGCCCGACCGGACAGCGTCGGAGTGCGGTTCTGATTACACGCTACTCGAAGTAAAACAGCCTCCGGAAAGTCGTGAAAAAAATTTTAGACCGATCCAACGGTCGGATCTATAGTTATGGACCTTTTGAGCGGTACTCTACTCCTGTCGGTGTTAAGGCCCGACCGGACATCGTCGGAGTGCGGTACTGATTCCACGCTACTCCAAGTAAAACAGCTTCCGGAAACTCGTGAAAAAAATTTTAGAGCGATCCAACGGTCGGATCTATTGTTATGGACCTTTTTACCCGGTACTCTAGTCGTGTCCGTGGTAAGGTCCGACTGGCATCGTCGGAGTGGGGTACTGATTCCACGCTACTCCAAGTAAAACAGCCTCCGAAAACTCGTGAAAAAACTTTTATAGCGATCCAACGGTCGGATCTATTGTTATGGACCTTTTGAGCCGGTACTCTAGTCATGTCGGTGGTAAGGCCCGACCGGACAGCGTCGGTGTGCGGTTCTGATTACACGCTACTCGAAGTAAAACAGCCTCCGGAAAGTCGTGAAAAAAATTTAGACCGATCCAACGGTCGGATCTATAGTTATGGACCTTTTGAGCGGGTACTCTACTCATGTCGGTGTTAAGGCCCGACCGGACATCGTCGGAGTGCGGTACTGATTCCACGCTACTCCAAGTAAAACAGCTTCCGGAAACTCGTGAAAAAAATTTTAGAGCGATCCAACGGTCGGATCTATTGTTATGGACCTTTTTACCGGTACTCTAGTCATGTCGGCGGTAAGGTCCGACTGGGCATCGTCGGAGTACGGTACTGATTCCACGCTACTCCAAGTAAAACAGCCTCCGAAAACTCGTGAAAAAACTTTTATAGCGATCCAACGGTCGGATCTATTGTTATGGACCTTTTGAGCCGGTACTCTAGTCATGTCGGTGGTAAGGCCCGACCGGACAGCGTCGGAGTGCGGTTCTGATTACACGCTACTCGAAGTAAAACAGCCTCCGGAAAGTCGTGAAAAAAATTTTAGACCGATCCAACGGTCGGATCTATAGTTATGGACCTTTTGAGCGGGTACTCTACTCCTGTCGGTGTTAAGGCCCGACCGGACATCGTCGGAGTGCGGTACTGATTCCACGCTACTCCAAGTAAAACAGCTTCCGGAAACTCGTGAAAAAAATTTTAGAGCGATCCAACGGTCGGATCTATTGTTATGGACCTTTTTACCGGCCTCTAGTCGTGTCGGTGGTAAGGTCCGACTGGCATCGTTGGAGTGGGGTACTGATTCCAAGCTACTCCAAGTAAAACAGCCTCCGGAAACTCGTGAAAAAACTTTTATAGCGATCCAACGGTCGGATCTATTGTTATGGACCTTTTGAGCGGTACTCTAGTCATGTCGGTGGTAAGGCCCGACGGACAGCGTCGGAGTGCGGTTCTGATTACACGCTACTCGAAGTAAAACAGCCTCCGGAAAGTCGTGAAAAAATTTTAGACCGATCCAACGGTCGGATCTATAGTTATGGACCTTTTGAGCGGGTACTCTACTCATGTCGGTGTTAAGGCCCGACCGGACATCGTCGGAGTGCGGTACTGATTCCACGCTACTCCAAGTAAAACAGCTTCCGGAAACTCGTGAAAAAAATTTTAGAGCGATCCAACGGTCGGATCTATTGTTATGGACCTTTTTACCCGGTACTCTAGTCAGTGTCGGTGTAAGGTCCGACTGGCATCGTCGGAGTGGGTACTGATTCCACGCTACTCCAAGTAAAACAGCCTCCGGAAACTCGTGAAAAACTTTTATAGCGATCCAACGGTCGGATCTATTGTTATGGACCTTTTGACCGGTACTCTAGTCATGTCCGTGGTAAGGCCCGACCGGACATCGTCGGAGTGCGGTACTGATTCCACGCTACTCCAAGTAAAACAGCCTCCGGAAACTCGTGAAAAAACTTTTAGAGCGATCCAACGGTCGGATCTATTGTTATGGACCTTTTGAGCCGGTACTCTAGTCATGTCGGTGGTAAGGCCCGACCGGACATCGTCGGAGTGCGGTACTGATTCCACGCTACTCAAGTAAAACAGCCTCCGGAAACTCGTGAAAAAATTTTAGAGCGATCCAACGGTCGGATCTATTGTTATGGACCTTTTGAGCGGTACTCTAGTCATGTCGGTGGTAAGGCCCGACCGGACATCGTCGGAGTGCGGTACTGATTCCACGCTACTCCAAGTAAAACAGCCTCCGGAAACTCGTGAAAAAAATTTTATAGCGATCCAACGGTCGGATCTATTGTTATGGACCTTTTGAGCCGGTACTCTAGTCATGTCGGTGGTAAGGCCCGACGGACATCGTCGGAGTGCGGTACTGATTCCACGCTACTCCAAGTAAAACAGCCTCCGGAAACTCGTGAAAAAAATTTTAGAGCGATCCAACGGTCGGATCTATGTTATGGACCTTTTGAGCCGGTACTCTAGTCATGTCGGTGTAAGGCCCGACGGACATCGTCGGAGTGCGGTACTGATTCCACGCTACTCCAAGTAAAACAGCTCCGGAAACTCGTGAAAAAATTTTAGAGCGATCCAACGGTCGGATCTATTGTTATGGACCTTTTGACCCGGTACTCTAGTCATGTCGTGGTAAGGTCCGACTGGCATCGTTGGAGTGGGGTACTGATTCCACGCTACTCCAAGTAAAACAGCCTCCGGAAACTCGTGAAAAATTTTATAGCGATCCAACGGTCGGATCTATTGTTATGGACCTTTTGAGCCGGTACTCTAGTCATGTCGGTGGTAAGGCCCGACCGGACAGCGTTGAGTGCGGTTCTGATTACACGCTACTCGAAGTAAAACAGCCTCCGGAAAGTCGTGAAAAAAATTTTAGAGCGATCCAACGGTCGGATATTAGTTATGGACCTTTTTAGCGGGTACTCTACTCATGTCGGTGTAAGGCCCGACCGGACATCGTCGGAGTGCGGTACTGATTCCACGCTACTCCAAGTAAAACAGCCTCCGGAAACTCGTGAAAAAACTTTTATAGCGATCCAACGGTCGGATCTATTGTTATGGACCTTTTTAGCCGGTACTCTAGTCATGTCGGTGGTAAGGCCCGACCGGACAGCGTCGGAGTGCGGTTCTGATTACACGCTACTCGAAGTAAAACAGCCTCCGGAAAGTCGTGAAAAAAATTTTAGACCGATCCAACGGTCGGATCTATAGTTATGGACCTTTTGAGCGGGTACTCTACTCATGTCGGTGTTAAGGCCCGACCGGACATCGTCGGAGTGCGGTACTGATTCACGCTACTCCAAGTAAAACAGCTTCCGAAACTCGTGAAAAAATTTTAGAGCGATCCAACGGTCGGATCTATTGTTATGGACCTTTTTACCGGTACTCTAGTCGTGTCGTGGTAAGGTCCGACTGGCATCGTCGGAGTGGGTACTGATTCCACGCTACTCCAAGTAAAACAGCCTCCGGAAACTCGTGAAAAAAACTTTTATAGCGATCCAACGGTCGGATCTATTGTTATGGACCTTTTGAGCGGTACTCTAGTCATGTCGGTGGTAAGGCCCGACCGGACAGCGTCGGAGTGCGGTTCTGATTACACGCTACTCGAAGTAAAACAGCCTCGGAAAGTCGTGAAAAAAATTTTAGACCGATCCAACGGTCGGATCTATAGTTATGGACCTTTTGAGCGGGTACTCTACTCATGTCGGTGTTAAGGCCCGACCGGACATCGTCGGAGTGCGGTACTGATTCCACGCTACTCCAAGTAAAACAGCTTCGGAAACTCGTGAAAAAAATTTTAGAGCGATCCAACGGTCGGATCTATTGTTATGGACCTTTTTACCCGGTACTCTAGTCGTGTCGTGGTAAGGTCCGACTGGGCATCGTTGGAGTGGGGTACTGATTCCAAGCTACTCAAGTAAAACAGCCTCCGGAAACTCGTGAAAAAACTTTTATAGCGATCCAACGGTCGGATCTATTGTTATGGACCTTTTGAG
>CM055354.1:2843290-2863568 GCA_029228515.1 Populus alba x Populus x berolinensis | reverse complement strand
AAGTTTCGCGGCATTCCGACTTCGATGCCCGGTTGCCGAAATTCAGTTGCCTTTGAATTTCGGGTGATCCCTCTTGAGCATGTATGCTTCTGCTACTTGTTCTACATCAGACTTCTTCCGCAAACGGAGAAACGCTTTGACTCTGTGAGTTTCGCGGCATTCCGACTTCGATGCCCCGGTTGCCGAAATTCAGTTGCCTTTGAATTTCGGGTGATCCCTCTTGAGCATGTATGCTTCCGCTACTTGTTCTACATCAGACTTCTTCCGCAAACGGAGAAACGCTTTGACTCGGTGAGTTTCGCGGCATTCCGACTTCGATGCCCCGGTTGCCGAAATTCAGTTGCCTTTGAATTTCGGGTGATCCCTCTTGAGCATGTATGCTTCCGCTACTTGTTCTACATCAGACTTCTTCCGCAAACGGCGAAACGCTTTGACTCGGTGAGTTTCGCGGCATTCCGACTTCGATGCCCCGGTTGCCGAAATTCAGTTGCCTTTGAATTTCGGGTGATCCCTCTTGAGCATGTATGCTTCCGCTACTTGTTCTACATCAGACTTCTTCCGCAAACGGAGAAACGCTTTGACTCGGTGAGTTTCGCGGCATTCCGACTTCGATGCCCCGGTTGCCGAAATTCAGTTGCCTTTGAATTTCGGGTGATCCCTCTTGAGCATGTATGCTTCCGCTACTTGTTCTACATCAGACTTCTTCCGCAAACGGAGAAACGCTTTGACTCGGTGAGTTTCGCGGTATTCCGACTTCGATGCCCCGGTTGCCGAAATTCAGTTGCCTTTGAATTTCGGGTGATCCCTCTTGAGCATGTATGCTTCTGCTACTTGTTCTACATCAGACTTCTTCCGCAAACGGAAACGCTTTGACTCGGTGAGTTTCGCGGCATTCCGACTTCGATGCCCCGGTTGCCGAAATTCAGTTGCCTTTGAATTTCGGGTGATCCCTCTTGAGCATGTATGCTTCTGCTACTTGTTCTACATCAGACTTCTTCCGCAAACGGAGAAACGCTTTGACTCGGTGAGTTTCGCGGCATTCCGACTTCGATGCCCCGGTTGCCGAAATTCAGTTGCCTTTGAATTTCGGGTGATCCCTCTTGAGCATGTATGCTTCCGCTACTTGTTCTACATCAGACTTCTTCCGCAAACGGAGAAACGCTTTGACTCGGTGAGTTTCGCGGTATTCCGACTTCGATGCCCCGGTTGCCGAAATTCAGTTGCCTTTGAATTTCGGGTGATCCCTCTTGAGCATGTATGCTTCCGCTACTTGTTCTACATCAGACTTCTTCCGCAAACGGAGAAACGCTTTGACTCGGTGAGTTTCGCGGTATTCCGACTTCGATGCCCCGGTTGCCGAAATTCAGTTGCCTTTGAATTTCGGGTGATCCCTCTTGAGCATGTATGCTTCCGCTACTTGTTCTACATCAGACTTCTTCCGCAAACGGAGAAACGCTTTGACTCGGTGAGTTTCGCGGTATTCCGACTTCGATGCCCCGGTTGCCGAAATTCAGTTGCCTTTGAATTTCGGGTGATCCCTCTTGAGCATGTATGCTTCCGCTACTTGTTCTACATCAGACTTCTTCCGCAAACGGAGAAACGCTTTGACTCGGTGAGTTTCGCGGTATTCCGACTTCGATGCCCCGGTTGCCGAAATTCAGTTGCCTTTGAATTTCGGGTGATCCCTCTTGAGCATGTATGCTTCCGCTACTTGTTCTACATCAGACTTCTTCCGCAAACGGAGAAACGCTTTGACTCGGTGAGTTTCGCGGTATTCCGACTTCGATGCCCCGGTTGCCGAAATTCAGTTGCCTTTGAATTTCGGGTGATCCCTCTTGAGCATGTATGCTTCTGCTACTTGTTCTACATCAGACTTCTTCCGCAAACGGAGAAACGCTTTGACTCGGTGAGTTTCGCGGTATTCCGACTTCGATGCCCGGTTGCCGAAATTCAGTTCCCTTTGAATTTCGGGTGATCCCTCTTGAGCATGTATTGTTCCGCTACTTGTTCTACATCAGAAAACTTCCGCAAACGGCAAAACGCTTTGACTCGGTGAGTTTCGCGGCATTCCGACTTCGATGCCGCGGTTGCCGAAATTCAGTTGCCTTTGAATTTCGGGTGATCCCTCTTGAGCATGTATGCTTCCGCTACTTGTTCTACATCAGACTTCTTCCGCAAACGGCGAAACGCTTTGACTCGGTGAGTTTCGCGGCATTCCGACTTCGATGCCCCGGTTGCCGAAATTCAGTTGCCTTTGAATTTCGGGTGATCCCTCTTGAGCATGTATGCTTCTGCTACTTGTTCTACATCAGACTTCTTCCGCAAACTAGAAACGCTTTGACTCGGTGAGTTTCGCGGCATTCCGACTTCGATGCCCCGGTTGCCGAAATTCAGTTGCCTTTGAATTTCGGGTGATCCCTCTTGAGCATGTATGCTTCTGCTACTTGTTCTACATCAGACTTCTTCCGCAAACGGAGAAACGCTTTGACTCGGTGAGTTTCGCGGCATTCCGACTTCGATGCCCCGGTTGCCGAAATTCAGTTGCCTTTGAATTTCGGGTGATCCCTCTTGAGCATGTATGCTTCTGCTACTTGTTCTACATCAGACTTCTTCCGCAAACGGGGAAACGCTTTGACTCGGTGAGTTTCGCGGCATTCCGACTTCGATGCCCGGTTGCCGAAATTCAGTTGCCTTTGAATTTCGGGTGATCCCTCTTGAGCATGTATGCTTCCGCTACTTGTTCTACATCAGACTTCTTCCGCAAACGGAGAAACGCTTTGACTCGGTGAGTTTCGCGGTATTCCGACTTCGATGCCCCGGTTGCCGAAATTCAGTTGCCTTTGAATTTCGGGTGATCCCTCTTGAGCATGTATGCTTCCGCTACTTGTTCTACATCAGACTTCTTCCGCAAACGGAGAAACGCTTTGACTCGGTGAGTTTCGCGGTATTCCGACTTCGATGCCCCGGTTGCCGAAATTCAGTTGCCTTTGAATTTCGGGTGATCCCTCTTGAGCATGTATGCTTCTGCTACTTGTTCTACATCAGACTTCTTCCGCAAACGGGGAAACGCTTTGACTCGGTGAGTTTCGCGGCATTCCGACTTCGATGCCCCGGTTGCCGAAATTCAGTTGCCTTTGAATTTCGGGTGATCCCTCTTGAGCATGTATGCTTCTGCTACTTGTTCTACATCAGACTTCTTCCGCAAACGGAGAAACGCTTAGACTCGGTGAGTTTCGCGGCATTCCGACTTCGATGCCCCGGTTGCCGAAATTCAGTTGCCTTTGAATTTCGGGTGATCCCTCTTGAGCATGTATGCTTCCGCTACTTGTTCTACATCAGACTTCTTCCGCAAACGGGGAAACGCTTTGACTCGTTGAGTTTCGCGGCATTCCAACTTCGATGCCCGGTAGCCGAAATTCAGTTGCCTTTGAATTTCGGGTCACCCCTCTTGAGCATGTATGCTTCGGCTACTTGTTCTACATCAGACTTCTTCCGCAAACGGGGAAACGCTTTGACTCGGTGAGTTTCGCGGCATTCCGACTTCGATGCCCCAGTTGCCGAAATTCAATTGCCTTTGAATTTCGGGTGATCCCTCTTGAGCATTTATGCTTCTACTACTTGTTCTACGTCAGACTTCTTCCGCAAACGGAGAAACGCTTTGACTCGGTGAGTTTCGCGGCATTGTGACTTCGATGCCCGGTTGCCGCTATTAAGTTGCCTTTGAATTTTAAGTGATCCCTTTTGAGCATGTATGCTTCTGCTACTTGTTCTACATCAGATTTCTTCCGCAAATGGTGACACGCTTTGACTCGGTGAGTTTCGCGGCATTCCGACTTCGATGCCCCGGTTGCCGAAATTCAGTTGCCTTTGAATTTCGGGTGATCCCTCTTGAGCATGTATGCTTCTGCTACTTGTTCTACATCAGACTTCTTCCGCAAACGGAGAAACGCTTTGACTCGGTGAGTTTCGCGGCATTCCGACTTCGATGCCCCGGTTGCCGAAATTCAGTTGCCTTTGAATTTCGGGTGATCCCTTTTGAGCATGTATGCTTCTGCTACTTGTTCTACATCAGACTTCTTCCGCAAACGGAGAAACGCTTTGACTCGGTGAGTTTCGCGGTATTCCGACTTCGATGCCCCGGTTGCCGAAATTCAGTTGCCTTTGAATTTCGGGTGATCCCTCTTGAGCATGTATGCTTCCGCTACTTGTTCTACATCAGACTTCTTCCGCAAACGGAGAAACGCTTTGACTCGGTGAGTTTCGCGGTATTCCGACTTCGATGCCCCGGTTGCCGAAATTCAGTTGCCTTTGAATTTCGGGTGATCCCTCTTGAGCATGTATGCTTCCGCTACTTGTTCTACATCAGACTTCTTCCGCAAACGGAGAAACGCTTTGACTCGGTGAGTTTCGCGGTATTCCGACTTCGATGCCCCGGTTGCCGAAATTCAGTTGCCTTTGAATTTCGGGTGATCCCTCTTGAGCATGTATGCTTCTGCTACTTGTTCTACATCAGACTTCTTCCGCAAACGGGGAAACGCTTTGACTCGGTGAGTTTCGCGGCATTCCGACTTCGATGCCCCGGTTGCCGAAATTCAGTTGCCTTTGAATTTCGGGTGATCCCTCTTGAGCATGTATGCTTCTGCTACTTGTTCTACATCAGACTTCTTCCGCAAACGGAGAAACGCTTTGACTCGGTGAGTTTCGCGGCATTCCGACTTCGATGCCCCGGTTGCCGAAATTCAGTTGCCTTTGAATTTCGGGTGATCCCTCTTGAGCATGTATGCTTCTGCTACTTGTTCTACATCAGACTTCTTCCGCAAACGGGGAAACGCTTTGACTCGGTGAGTTTCGCGGCATTCCGACTTCGATGCCCCGGTTGCCGAAATTCAGTTGCCTTTGAATTTCGGGTGATCCCTCTTGAGCATGTATGCTTCTGCTACTTGTTCTACATCAGACTTCTTCCGCAAACGGGGAAACGCTTTGACTCGGTGAGTTTCGCGGCATTCCGACTTCGATGCCCGGTTGCCGAAATTCAGTTGCCTTTGAATTTCGGGTGATCCCTCTTGAGCATGTATGCTTCCGCTACTTGTTCTACATCAGACTTCTTCCGCAAACGGAGAAACGCTTTGACTCGGTGAGTTTCGCGGCATTCCGACTTCGATGCCCCGGTTGCCGAAATTCAGTTGCCTTTGAATTTCGGGTGATCCCTCTTGAGCATGTATGCTTCTGCTACTTGTTCTACATCAGACTTCTTCCGCAAACGGAGAAACGCTTTGACTCGGTGAGTTTCGCGGCATTCCGACTTCGATGCCCCGGTTGCCGAAATTCAGTTGCCTTTGAATTTCGGGTGATCCCTCTTGAGCATGTATGCTTCTGCTACTTGTTCTACATCAGACTTCTTCCGCAAACGGAGAAACGCTTTGACTCGGTGAGTTTCGCGGCATTCCGACTTCGATGCCCCGGTTGCCGAAATTCAGTTGCCTTTGAATTTCGGGTGATCCCTCTTGAGCATGTATGCTTCTGCTACTTGTTCTACATCAGACTTCTTCCGCAAACGGGGAAACGCTTTGACTCGGTGAGTTTCGCGGCATTCCGACTTCGATGCCCCGGTTGCCGAAATTCAGTTGCCTTTGAATTTCGGGTGATCCCTCTTGAGCATGTATGCTTCTGCTACTTGTTCTACATCAGACTTCTTCCGCAAACGGAGAAACGCTTTGACTCGGTGAGTTTCGCGGCATTCCGACTTCGATGCCCCGGTTGCCGAAATTCAGTTGCCTTTGAATTTCGGGTGATCCCTCTTGAGCATGTATGCTTCTGCTACTTGTTCTACATCAGACTTCTTCCGCAAACGGGGAAACGCTTTGACTCGGTGAGTTTCGCGGCATTCCGACTTCGATGCCCCGGTTGCCGAAATTCAGTTGCCTTTGAATTTCGGGTGATCCCTCTTGAGCATGTATGATTCTCTTACTTGTTCTACATCAGACTTCTTCCGCAAACGGAGAAACGCTTTGACTCGGTGAGTTTCGCGGCATTCCGACTTCGATGCCCCGGTTGCCGAAATTCAGTTGCCTTTGAATTTCGGGTGATCCCTCTTGAGCATGTATGCTTCCGCTACTTGTTCTACATCAGACTTCTTCCGCAAACGGGGAAACGCTTTGACTCGGTGAGTTTCGCGGCATTCCGACTTCGATGCCCCGGTTGCCGAAATTCAGTTGCCTTTGAATTTCGGGTGATCCCTCTTGAGCATGTATGCTTCCGCTACTTGTTCTACATCATACTTCTTCCGCAAATGGAGAAACGCTTTGACTCGGTGAGTTTCGCAGCATTCCGACTTCGATGCCCACGTTGCCGAAATTCAGTTGCCTTTGAATTTCGGGTGATCCCTCTTCAGCATGTATGCTTCTGCTACTTGTTCTACATCAGACTTCTTCCGCAAACGGAGAAACGCTTTGACTCGGTGAGTTTCGCGGCATTCCGACTTCGATGCCCCGGTTGCCGAAATTCAGTTGCCTTTGAATTTCGGGTGATCCCTCTTGAGCATGTATGCTTCCGCTACTTGTTCTACATCAGACTTCTTCCGCAAACGAGAAACGCTTTGACTCGGTGAGTTTCGCGGCATTCCGACTTCGATGCCCCGGTTGCCGAAATTCAGTTGCCTTTGAATTTCGGGTGATCCCTCTTGAGCATGTATGCTTCTGCTACTTGTTCTACATCAGACTTCTTCCGCAAACGGGGAAACGCTTTGACTCGGTGAGTTTCGCGGCATTCCGACTTCGATGCCCCGGTTGCCGAAATTCAGTTGCCTTTGAATTTCGGGTGATCCCTCTTGAGCATGTATGCTTCTGCTACTTGTTCTACATCAGACTTCTTCCGCAAACGGAGAAACGCTTTGACTCGGTGAGTTTCGCGGCATTCCGACTTCGATGCCCCGGTTGCCGAAATTCAGTTGCCTTTGAATTTCGGGTGATCCCTCTTGAGCATGTATGCTTCTGCTACTTGTTCTACATCAGACTTCTTCCGCAAACGGAGAAACGCTTTGACTCGGTGAGTTTCGCGGCATTCCGACTTCGATGCCCGGTTGCCGAAATTCAGTTGCCTTTGAATTTCGGGTGATCCCTCTTGAGCATGTATGCTTCTGCTACTTGTTCTACATCAGACTTCTTCCGCAAACGGAGAAACGCTTTGACTCGGTGAGTTTCGCGGCATTCCGACTTAGATGCCCCTATTGCCGAAATTCAGTTGCCTTTGAATTTCGGGTGATCCCTCTTGAGCATGTATGCTTCTGCTACTTGTTCTACATCAGACTTCTTCCGCAAACGGAGAAACGCTTTGACTCGGTGAGTTTCGCGGCATTCCGACTTCGATGCCCCGGTTGCCGAAATTCAGTTGCCTTTGAATTTCGGGTGATCCCTCTTGAGCATGTATGCTTCCGCTACTTGTTCTACATCAGACTTCTTCCGCAAACGGAGAAACGCTTTGACTCGGTGAGTTTCGCGGCATTCCGACTTCGATGCCCCGGTTGCCGAAATTCAGTTGCCTTTGAATTTCGGGTGATCCCTCTTGAGCATGTATGCTTCCGCTACTTGTTCTACATCAGACTTCTTCCGCAAACGGAGAAACGCTTTGACTCGGTGAGTTTCGCGGCATTCCGACTTCGATGCCCCGGTTGCCGAAATTCAGTTGCCTTTGAATTTCGGGTGATCCCTCTTGAGCATGTATGCTTCTGCTACTTGTTCTACATCAAACTTCTTCCGCAAACGGAGAAACGCTTTGACTCGGTGAGTTTCGCGGCATTCCGACTTCGATGCCCCGGTTGCCGAAATTCAGTTGCCTTTGAATTTCGGGTGATCCCTCTTGAGCATGTATGCTTCGCTACTTGTTCTACATCAGACTTCTTCCGCAAACGGAGAAACGCTTTGACTCGGTGAGTTTCGCGGCATTCCGACTTCGATGCCCCGGTTGCCGAAATTCAGTTGCCTTTGAATTTCGGGTGATCCCTCTTGAGCATGTATGCTTCCGCTACTTGTTCTACATCAGACTTCTTCCGCAAACGGGGAAACGCTTTGACTCGGTGAGTTTCGCGGCATTCCGACTTCGATGCCCCGGTTGCCGAAATTCAGTTGCCTTTGAATTTCGGGTGATCCCTCTTGAGCATGTATGCTTCCGCTACTTGTTCTACATCAGACTTCTTCCGCAAACGGAGAAACGCTTTGACTCGGTGAGTTTCGCGGCATTCCGACTTCGATGCCCCGGTTGCCGAAATTCAGTTGCCTTTGAATTTCGGGTGATCCCTCTTGAGCATGTATGCTTCTGCTACTTGTTCTACATCAGACTTCTTCCGCAAACGGAGAAACGCTTTGACTCGGTGAGTTTCGCGGCATTCCGACTTCGATGCCCCGGTTGCCGAAATTCAGTTGCCTTTGAATTTCGGGTGATCCCTCTTGAGCATGTATGCTTCTGCTACTTGTTCTACATCAGACTTCTTCCGCAAACGGAGAAACGCTTTGACTCGGTGAGTTTCGCGGCATTCCGACTTCGATGCCCCGGTTGCCGAAATTCAGTTGCCTTTGAATTTCGGGTGATCCCTCTTGAGCATGTATGCTTCTGCTACTTGTTCTACATCAGACTTCTTCCGCAAACAGAGAAACGCTTTGACTCGGTGAGTTTCGCGGCATTCCGACTTCGATGCCCCGGTTGCCGAAATTCAGTTGCCTTTGAATTTCGGGTGATCCCTCTTGAGCATGTATGCTTCCGCTACTTGTTCTACATCAGACTTCTTCCGCAAACGGAGAAACGCTTTGACTCGGTGAGTTTCGCGGTATTCCGACTTCGATGCCCCGGTTGCCGAAATTCAGTTGCCTTTGAATTTCGGGTGATCCCTCTTGAGCATGTATGCTTCCGCTACTTGTTCTACATCAGACTTCTTCCGCAAACGGAGAAACGCTTTGACTCGGTGAGTTTCGCGGTATTCCGACTTCGATGCCCGGTTGCCGAAATTCAGTTCCCTTTGAATTTCGGGTGATCCCTCTTGAGCATGTATGCTTCCGCTACTTGTTCTACATCAGACTTCTTCCGCAAACGGAGAAACGCTTTGACTCGGTGAGTTTCGCGGTATTCCGACTTCGATGCCCCGGTTGCCGAAATTCAGTTGCCTTTGAATTTCGGGTGATCCCTCTTGAGCATGTATGCTTCCGCTACTTGTTCTACATCAGACTTCTTCCGCAAACGGAGAAACGCTTTGACTCGGTGAGTTTCGCGGTATTCCGACTTCGATGCCCCGGTTGCCGAAATTCAGTTGCCTTTGAATTTCGGGTGATCCCTCTTGAGCATGTATGCTTCCGCTACTTGTTCTACATCAGACTTCTTCCGCAAACGGAGAAACGCTTTGACTCGGTGAGTTTCGCGGCATTCCGACTTCGATGCCCCGGTTGCCGAAATTCAGTTGCCTTTGAATTTCGGGTGATCCCTCTTGAGCATGTATGCTTCTGCTACTTGTTCTACATCAGACTTCTTCCGCAAACGGAGAAACGCTTTGACTCGGTGAGTTTCGCGGCATTCCGACTTCGATGCCACGGTTGCCGAAATTCAGTTGCCTTTGAATTTCGGGTGATCCCTCTTGAGCATGTATGCTTCTGCTACTTGTTCTACATCAAACTTCTTCCGCAAACGGAGAAACGCTTTGACTCGGTGAGTTTCGCGGCATTCCGACTTCGATGCCCCGGTTGCCGAAATTCAGTTGCCTTTGAATTTCGGGTGATCCCTCTTGAGCATGTATGCTTCCGCTACTTGTTCTCCATCAGACTTCTTCCGCAAACGGAGAAACGCTTTGACTCGGTGAGTTTCGCGGCATTCCGACTTCGATGCCCCGGTTGCCGAAATTCAGTTGCCTTTGAATTTCGGGTGATCCCTCTTGAGCATGTATGCTTCCGCTACTTGTTCTACATCAGACTTCTTCCGCAAACGGGGAAACGCTTTGACTCGGTGAGTTTCGCGGCATTCCGACTTCGATGCCCCGGTTGCCGAAATTCAGTTGCCTTTGAATTTCGGGTGATCCCTCTTGAGCATGTATGCTTCTGCTACTTGTTCTACATCAGACAACTTCCGCAAACGGAGAAACGCTTTGACTCGGTGAGTTTCGCGGCATTCCGACTTCGATGCCCCGGTTGCCGAAATTCAGTTGCCTTTGAATTTCGGGTGATCCCTCTTGAGCATGTATGCTTCCGCTACTTGTTCTACATCAGACTTCTTCCGCAAACGGAGAAACGCTTTGACTCGGTGAGTTTCGCGGTATTCCGACTTCGATGCCCCGGTTGCCGAAATTCAGTTGCCTTTGAATTTCGGGTGATCCCTCTTGAGCATGTATGCTTCCGCTACTTGTTCTACATCAGACTTCTTCCGCAAACGGAGAAACGCTTTGACTCGGTGAGTTTCGCGGTATTCCGACTTCGATGCCCCGGTTGCCGAAATTCAGTTGCCTTTGAATTTCGGGTGATCCCTCTTGAGCATGTATGCTTCTGCTACTTGTTCTACATCAGACTTCTTCCGCAAACGGAGAAACGCTTTGACTCGGTGAGTTTCGCGGCATTCCGACTTCGATGCCCCGGTTGCCGAAATTCAGTTGCCTTTGAATTTCGGGTGATCCCTCTTGAGCATGTATGCTTCCGCTACTTGTTCTACATCAGACTTCTTCCGCAAACGGAGAAACGCTTTGACTCGGTGAGTTTCGCGGCATTCCGACTTCGATGCCCCGGTTGCCGAAATTCAGTTGCCTTTGAATTTCGGGTGATCCCTCTTGAGCATGTATGCTTCTGCTACTTGTTCTACATCAGACTTCTTCCGCAAACGGAGAAACGCTTTGACTCGGTGAGTTTCGCGGCATTCCGACTTCGATGCCCCGGTTGCCGAAATTCAGTTGCCTTTGAATTTCGGGTGATCCCTCTTGAGCATGTATGCTTCCGCTACTTGTTCTACATCAGACTTCTTCCGCAAACGGAGAAACGCTTTGACTCGGTGAGTTTCGCGGCATTCCGACTTCGATGCCCGGTTGCCGAAATTCAGTTGCCTTTGAATTTCGGGTGATCCCTCTTGAGCATGTATGCTTCTGCTACTTGTTCTACATCAGACTTCTTCCGCAAACGGAGAAACGCTTTGACTCGGTGAGTTTCGCGGCATTCCGACTTCGATGCCCCGGTTGCCGAAATTCAGTTGCCTTTGAATTTCGGGTGATCCCTCTTGAGCATGTATGCTTCCGCTACTTGTTCTACATCAGACTTCTTCCGCAAACGGAGAAACGCTTTGACTCGGTGAGTTTCGCGGCATTCCGACTTCGATGCCCCGGTTGCCGAAATTCAGTTGCCTTTGAATTTCGGGTGATCCCTCTTGAGCATGTATGCTTCTGCTACTTGTTCTACATCAGACTTCTTCCGCAAACGGGGAAACGCTTTGACTCGGTGAGTTTCGCGGCATTCCGACTTCGATGCCCCGGTTGCCGAAATTCAGTTGCCTTTGAATTTCGGGTGATCCCTCTTGAGCATGTATGCTTCTGCTACTTGTTCTACATCAGACTTCTTCCGCAAACGGGGAAACGCTTTGACTCGGTGAGTTTCGCGGCATTCCGACTTCGATGCCCCGGTTGCCGAAATTCAGTTGCCTTTGAATTTCGGGTGATCCCTCTTGAGCATGTATGCTTCCGCTACTTGTTCTACATCAGACTTCTTCCGCAAACGGAGAAACGCTTTGACTCGGTGAGTTTCGCGGCATTCCGACTTCGATGCCCCGGTTGCCGAAATTCAGTTGCCTTTGAATTTCGGGTGATCCCTCTTGAGCATGTATGCTTCTGCTACTTGTTCTACATCAGACTTCTTCCGCAAACGGGGAAACGCTTTGACTCGGTGAGTTTCGCGGCATTCCGACTTCGATGCCCCGGTTGCCGAAATTCAGTTGCCTTTGAATTTCGGGTGATCCCTCTTGAGCATGTATGCTTCTGCTACTTGTTCTACATCAGACTTCTTCCGCAAACGGGGAAACGCTTTGACTCGGTGAGTTTCGCGGCATTCCGACTTCGATGCCCCGGTTGCCGAAATTCAGTTGCCTTTGAATTTCGGGTGATCCCTCTTGAGCATGTATGCTTCTGCTACTTGTTCTACATCAGACTTCTTCCGCAAACGGGGAAACGCTTTGACTCGGTGAGTTTCGCGGCATTCCGACTTCGATGCCCCGGTTGCCGAAATTCAGTTGCCTTTGAATTTCGGGTGATCCCTCTTGAGCATGTATGCTTCTGCTACTTGTTCTACATCAGACTTCTTCCGCAAACGGGGAAACGCTTTGACTCGGTGAGTTTCGCGGCATTCCGACTTCGATGCCCCGGTTGCCGAAATTCAGTTGCCTTTGAATTTCGGGTGATCCCTCTTGAGCATGTATGCTTCTGCTACTTGTTCTACATCAGACTTCTTCCGCAAACGGGGAAACGCTTTGACTCGGTGAGTTTCGCGGCATTCCGACTTCGATGCCCCGGTTGCCGAAATTCAGTTGCCTTTGAATTTCGGGTGATCCCTCTTGAGCATGTATGCTTCTGCTACTTGTTCTACATCAGACTTCTTCCGCAAACGGGGAAACGCTTTGACTCGGTGAGTTTCGCGGCATTCCGACTTCGATGCCCGGTTGCCGAAATTCAGTTGCCTTTGAATTTCGGGTGATCCCTCTTGAGCATGTATGCTTCTGCTACTTGTTCTACATCAGACTTCTTCCGCAAACGGGGAAACGCTTTGACTCGGTGAGTTTCGCGGCATTCCGACTTCGATGCCCCGGTTGCCGAAATTCAGTTGCCTTTGAATTTCGGGTGATCCCTCTTGAGCATGTATGCTTCTGCTACTTGTTCTACATCAGACTTCTTCCGCAAACGGGGAAACGCTTTGACTCGGTGAGTTTCGCGGCATTCCGACTTCGATGCCCCGGTTGCCGAAATTCAGTTGCCTTTGAATTTCGGGTGATCCCTCTTGAGCATGTATGCTTCTGCTACTTGTTCTACATCAGACTTCTTCCGCAAACGGGGAAACGCTTTGACTCGGTGAGTTTCGCGGCATTCCGACTTCGATGCCCCGGTTGCCGAAATTCAGTTGCCTTTGAATTTCGGGTGATCCCTCTTGAGCATGTATGCTTCTGCTACTTGTTCTACATCAGACTTCTTCCGCAAACGGGGAAACGCTTTGACTCGGTGAGTTTCGCGGCATTCCGACTTCGATGCCCCGGTTGCCGAAATTCAGTTGCCTTTGAATTTCGGGTGATCCCTCTTGAGCATGTATGCTTCTGCTACTTGTTCTACATCAGACTTCTTCCGCAAACGGAGAAACGCTTTGACTCGGTGAGTTTCGCGGCATTCCGACTTCGATGCCCCGGTTGCCGAAATTCAGTTGCCTTTGAATTTCGGGTGATCCCTCTTGAGCATGTATGCTTCTGCTACTTGTTCTACATCAGACTTCTTCCGCAAACGGGGAAACGCTTTGACTCGGTGAGTTTCGCGGCATTCCGACTTCGATGCCCCGGTTGCCGAAATTCAGTTGCCTTTGAATTTCGGGTGATCCCTCTTGAGCATGTATGCTTCTGCTACTTGTTCTACATCAGACTTCTTCCGCAAACGGGGAAACGCTTTGACTCGGTGAGTTTCGCGGCATTCCGACTTCGATGCCCCGGTTGCCGAAATTCAGTTGCCTTTGAATTTCGGGTGATCCCTCTTGAGCATGTATGCTTCTGCTACTTGTTCTACATCAGACTTCTTCCGCAAACGGGGAAACGCTTTGACTCGGTGAGTTTCGCGGCATTCCGACTTCGATGCCCCGGTTGCCGAAATTCAGTTGCCTTTGAATTTCGGGTGATCCCTCTTGAGCATGTATGCTTCTGCTACTTGTTCTACATCAGACTTCTTCCGCAAACGGCGAAACGCTTTGACTCGGTGAGTTTCGCGGCATTCCGACTTCGATGCCCCGGTTGCCGAAATTCAGTTGCCTTTGAATTTCGGGTGATCCCTCTTGAGCATGTATGCTTCTGCTACTTGTTCTACATCAGACTTCTTCCGCAAACGGGGAAACGCTTTGACTCGGTGAGTTTCGCGGCATTCCGACTTCGATGCCCCGGTTGCCGAAATTCAGTTGCCTTTGAATTTCGGGTGATCCCTCTTGAGCATGTATGCTTCTGCTACTTGTTCTACATCAGACTTCTTCCGCAAACGGGGAAACGCTTTGACTCGGTGAGTTTCGCGGCATTCCGACTTCGATGCCCCGGTTGCCGAAATTCAGTTGCCTTTGAATTTCGGGTGATCCCTCTTGAGCATGTATGCTTCTGCTACTTGTTCTACATCAGACTTCTTCCGCAAACGGGGAAACGCTTTGACTCGGTGAGTTTCGCGGCATTCCGACTTCGATGCCCCGGTTGCCGAAATTCAGTTGCCTTTGAATTTCGGGTGATCCCTCTTGAGCATGTATGCTTCTGCTACTTGTTCTACATCAGACTTCTTCCGCAAACGGAGAAACGCTTTGACTCGGTGAGTTTCGCGGCATTCCGACTTCGATGCCCCGGTTGCCGAAATTCAGTTGCCTTTGAATTTCGGGTGATCCCTCTTGAGCATGTATGCTTCTGCTACTTGTTCTACATCAGACTTCTTCCGCAAACGGAGAAACGCTTTGACTCGGTGAGTTTCGCGGCATTCCGACTTCGATGCCCCGGTTGCCGAAATTCAGTTGCCTTTGAATTTCGGGTGATCCCTCTTGAGCATGTATGCTTCTGCTACTTGTTCTACATCAGACTTCTTCCGCAAACGGAGAAACGCTTTGACTCGGTGAGTTTCGCGGCATTCCGACTTCGATGCCCCGGTTGCCGAAATTCAGTTGCCTTTGAATTTCGGGTGATCCCTCTTGAGCATGTATGCTTCTGCTACTTGTTCTACATCAGACTTCTTCCGCAAACGGGGAAACGCTTTGACTCGGTGAGTTTCGCGGCATTCCGACTTCGATGCCCCGGTTGCCGAAATTCAGTTGCCTTTGAATTTCGGGTGATCCCTCTTGAGCATGTATGCTTCTGCTACTTGTTCTACATCAGACTTCTTCCGCAAACGGAGAAACGCTTTGACTCGGTGAGTTTCGCGGCATTCCGACTTCGATGCCCCGGTTGCCGAAATTCAGTTGCCTTTGAATTTCGGGTGATCCCTCTTGAGCATGTATGCTTCTGCTACTTGTTCTACATCAGACTTCTTCCGCAAACGGCGAAACGCTTTGACTCGGTGAGTTTCGCGGCATTCCGACTTCGATGCCCCGGTTGCCGAAATTCAGTTGCCTTTGAATTTCGGGTGATCCCTCTTGAGCATGTATGCTTCTGCTACTTGTTCTACATCAGACTTCTTCCGCAAACGGAGAAACGCTTTGACTCGGTGAGTTTCGCGGCATTCCGACTTCGATGCCCGGTTGCCGAAATTCAGTTGCCTTTGAATTTCGGGTGATCCCTCTTGAGCATGTATGCTTCCGCTACTTGTTCTACATCAGACTTCTTCCGCAAACGGAGAAACGCTTTGACTCGGTGAGTTTCGCGGCATTCCGACTTCGATGCCCCGGTTGCCGAAATTCAGTTGCCTTTGAATTTCGGGTGATCCCTCTTGAGCATGTATGCTTCTGCTACTTGTTCTACATCAGACTTCTTCCGCAAACGGAGAAACGCTTTGACTCGGTGAGTTTCGCGGCATTCCGACTTCGATGCCCCGGTTGCCGAAATTCAGTTGCCTTTGAATTTCGGGTGATCCCTCTTGAGCATGTATGCTTCGCTACTTGTTCTACATCAGACTTCTTCCGCAAACGGGGAAACGCTTTGACTCGGTGAGTTTCGCGGCATTCCGACTTCGATGCCCCGGTTGCCGAAATTCAGTTGCCTTTGAATTTCGGGTGATCCCTCTTGAGCATGTATGCTTCTGCTACTTGTTCTACATCAGACTTCTTCCGCAAACGGAGAAACGCTTTGACTCGGTGAGTTTCGCGGCATTCCGACTTCGATGCCCCGGTTGCCGAAATTCAGTTGCCTTTGAATTTCGGGTGATCCCTCTTGAGCATGTATGCTTCTGCTACTTGTTCTACATCAGACTTCTTCCGCAAACGGAGAAACGCTTTGACTCGGTGAGTTTCGCGGCATTCCGACTTCGATGCCCCGGTTGCCGAAATTCAGTTGCCTTTGAATTTCGGGTGATCCCTCTTGAGCATGTATGCTTCCGCTACTTGTTCTACATCAGACTTCTTCCGCAAACGGAGAAACGCTTTGACTCGGTGAGTTTCGCGGTATTCCGACTTCGATGCCCCGGTTGCCGAAATTCAGTTGCCTTTGAATTTCGGGTGATCCCTCTTGAGCATGTATGCTTCCGCTACTTGTTCTACATCAGACTTCTTCCGCAAACGGAGAAACGCTTTGACTCGGTGAGTTTCGCGGTATTCCGACTTCGATGCCCCGGTTGCCGAAATTCAGTTGCCTTTGAATTTCGGGTGATCCCTCTTGAGCATGTATGCTTCTGCTACTTGTTCTACATCAGACTTCTTCCGCAAACGGAGAAACGCTTTGACTCGGTGAGTTTCGCGGCATTCCGACTTCGATGCCCCGGTTGCCGAAATTCAGTTGCCTTTGAATTTCGGGTGATCCCTCTTGAGCATGTATGCTTCTGCTACTTGTTCTACATCAGACTTCTTCCGCAAACGGAGAAACGCTTTGACTCGGTGAGTTTCGCGGCATTCCGACTTCGATGCCCCGGTTGCCGAAATTCAGTTGCCTTTGAATTTCGGGTGATCCCTCTTGAGCATGTATGCTTCTGCTACTTGTTCTACATCAGACTTCTTCCGCAAACGGAGAAACGCTTTGACTCGGTGAGTTTCGCGGCATTCCGACTTAGATGCCCCGGTTGCCGAAATTCAGTTGCCTTTGAATTTCGGGTGATCCCTCTTGAGCATGTATGCTTCTGCTACTTGTTCTACATCAGACTTCTTCCGCAAACGGAGAAACGCTTTGACTCGGTGAGTTTCGCGGCATTCCGACTTCGATGCCCCGGTTGCCGAAATTCAGTTGCCTTTGAATTTCGGGTGATCCCTCTTGAGCATGTATGCTTCCGCTACTTGTTCTACATCAGACTTCTTCCGCAAACGGAGAAACGCTTTGACTCGGTGAGTTTCGCGGCATTCCGACTTCGATGCCCCGGTTGCCGAAATTCAGTTGCCTTTGAATTTCGGGTGATCCCTCTTGAGCATGTATGCTTCTGCTACTTGTTCTACATCAGACTTCTTCCGCAAACGGAGAAACGCTTTGACTCGGTGAGTTTCGCGGCATTCCGACTTCGATGCCCCGGTTGCCGAAATTCAGTTGCCTTTGAATTTCGGGTGATCCCTCTTGAGCATGTATGCTTCTGCTACTTGTTCTACATCAGACTTCTTCCGCAAACGGGGAAACGCTTTGACTCGGTGAGTTTCGCGGCATTCCGACTTCGATGCCCCGGTTGCCGAAATTCAGTTGCCTTTGAATTTCGGGTGATCCCTCTTGAGCATGTATGCTTCCGCTACTTGTTCTACATCAGACTTCTTCCGCAAACGGAGAAACGCTTTGACTCGGTGAGTTTCGCGGCATTCCGACTTCGATGCCCCGGTTGCCGAAATTCAGTTGCCTTTGAATTTCGGGTGATCCCTCTTGAGCATGTATGCTTCTGCTACTTGTTCTACATCAGACTTCTTCCGCAAACGGAGAAACGCTTTGACTCGGTGAGTTTCGCGGCATTCCGACTTCGATGCCCCGGTTGCCGAAATTCAGTTGCCTTTGAATTTCGGGTGATCCCTCTTGAGCATGTATGCTTCTGCTACTTGTTCTACATCAGACTTCTTCCGCAAACGGAGAAACGCTTTGACTCGGTGAGTTTCGCGGCATTCCGACTTCGATGCCCCGGTTGCCGAAATTCAGTTGCCTTTGAATTTCGGGTGATCCCTCTTGAGCATGTATGCTTCTGCTACTTGTTCTACGTCAGACTTCTTCCGCAAACGGAGAAACGCTTTGACTCGGTGAGTTTCGCGGCATTGTGACTTCGATGCCCGGTTGCCGCTATTAAGTTGCCTTTGAATTTCGGGTGATCCCTCTTGAGCATGTATGCTTCGCTACTTGTTCTACATCAGACTTCTTCCGCAAACGGAGAAACGCTTTGACTCGGTGAGTTTCGCGGTATTCCGACTTCGATGCCCCGGTTGCCGAAATTCAGTTGCCTTTGAATTTCGGGTGATCCCTCTTGAGCATGTATGCTTCCGCTACTTGTTCTACATCAGACTTCTTCCGCAAACGGAGAAACGCTTTGACTCGGTGAGTTTCGCGGTATTCCGACTTCGATGCCCCGGTTGCCGAAATTCAGTTGCCTTTGAATTTCGGGTGATCCCTCTTGAGCATGTATGCTTCTGCTACTTGTTCTACATCAGACTTCTTCCGCAAACGGAGAAACGCTTTGACTCGGTGAGTTTCGCGGCATTCCGACTTCGATGCCCCGGTTGCCGAAATTCAGTTGCCTTTGAATTTCGGGTGATCCCTCTTGAGCATGTATGCTTCCGCTACTTGTTCTACATCAGACTTCTTCCGCAAACGGAGAAACGCTTTGACTCGGTGAGTTTCGCGGCATTCCGACTTCGATGCCCCGGTTGCCGAAATTCAGTTGCCTTTGAATTTCGGGTGATCCCTCTTGAGCATGTATGCTTCTGCTACTTGTTCTACATCAGACTTCTTCCGCAAACGGAGAAACGCTTTGACTCGGTGAGTTTCGCGGCATTCCGACTTCGATGCCCCGGTTGCCGAAATTCAGTTGCCTTTGAATTTCGGGTGATCCCTCTTGAGCATGTATGCTTCCGCTACTTGTTCTACATCAGACTTCTTCCGCAAACGGAGAAACGCTTTGACTCGGTGAGTTTCGCGGTATTCCGACTTCGATGCCCCGGTTGCCGAAATTCAGTTGCCTTTGAATTTCGGGTGATCCCTCTTGAGCATGTATGCTTCCGCTACTTGTTCTACATCAGACTTCTTCCGCAAACGGAGAAACGCTTTGACTCGGTGAGTTTCGCGGTATTCCGACTTCGATGCCCCGGTTGCCGAAATTCAGTTGCCTTTGAATTTCGGGTGATCCCTCTTGAGCATGTATGCTTCCGCTACTTGTTCTACATCAGACTTCTTCCGCAAACGGAGAAACGCTTTGACTCGGTGAGTTTCGCGGTATTCCGACTTCGATGCCCTGGTTGCCAAAATTCAGTTGCCTTTGAATTTCGGGTGATCCCTCTTGAGCATGTATGCTTCAGCTACTTGTTCTACATCAGACTTCTTCCGCAAACGGAGAAACGCTTTGACTCGGTGAGTTTCGCGGTATTCCGACTTCGATGCCCCGGTTGCCGAAATTCAGTTGCCTTTGAATTTCGGGTGATCCCTCTTGAGCATGTATGCTTCCGCTACTTGTTCTACATCAGACTTCTTCCGCAAACGGAGAAACGCTTTGACTCGGTGAGTTTCGCGGCATTCCGACTTCGATGCCCCGGTTGCCGAAATTCAGTTGCCTTTGAATTTCGGGTGATCCCTCTTGAGCATGTATGCTTCCGCTACTTGTTCTACATCAGACTTCTTCCGCAAACGGCGAAACGCTTTGACTCGGTGAGTTTCGCGGCATTCCGACTTCGATGCCCCGGTTGCCGAAATTCAGTTGCCTTTGAATTTCGGGTGATCCCTCTTGAGCATGTATGCTTCCGCTACTTGTTCTACATCAGACTTCTTCCGCAAACGGAGAAACGCTTTGACTCGGTGAGTTTCGCGGTATTCCGACTTCGATGCCCCGGTTGCCGAAATTCAGTTGCCTTTGAATTTCGGGTGATCCCTCTTGAGCATGTATGCTTCCGCTACTTGTTCTACATCAGACTTCTTCCGCAAACGGAGAAACGCTTTGACTCGGTGAGTTTCGCGGTATTCCGACTTCGATGCCCCGGTTGCCGAAATTCAGTTGCCTTTGAATTTCGGGTGATCCCTCTTGAGCATGTATGCTTCCGCTACTTGTTCTACATCAGACTTCTTCCGCAAACGGAGAAACGCTTTGACTCGGTGAGTTTCGCGGTATTCCGACTTCGATGCCCCGGTTGCCGAAATTCAGTTGCCTTTGAATTTCGGGTGATCCCTCTTGAGCATGTATGCTTCCGCTACTTGTTCTACATCAGACTTCTTCCGCAAACGGAGAAACGCTTTGACTCGGTGAGTTTCGCGG
>CM055354.1:2820407-2843190 GCA_029228515.1 Populus alba x Populus x berolinensis | reverse complement strand
GAAACAAGTAGCAGAAGCATACATGCTCAAGAGGGATCACCGAAATTCAAAGGCAACTGAATTTCGGCAACCGGGGCATCGAAGTCGGAATGCCGCGAAACTCACCAGTCAAAGCGTTTCGCCCTTTGCGGAAGAAGTGTGATGTAGAACAAGTAGCAGAAGCATACATGCTCAAGAGGGATCACCCGAAATTCAAAGGCAACTGAATTTCGGCAACCGGGGCATCGAAGTCGGAATGCCGCGAAACTCACCAGTCAAAGCGTTACGCCCTTTGCGGAAGGAAGTGTGGTGTAGAACAAGTAGCAGAAGCATACATGCTCAAGAGGGATCACCCGAAATTCAAAGGCAACTGAATTTCGGCAACCGGGGCATCGAAGTCGGAATGCCGCGAAACTCACCAGTCAAAGCGTTACGCCCTTTGCGGAAGGAAGTGTGATGTAGAACAAGTAGCAGAAGCATACATGCTCAAGAGGGATCACCCGAAATTCAAAGGCAACTGAATTTCGGCAACCGGGGCATCGAAGTCGGAATGCCGCGAAACTCACCAGTCAAAGCGTTACGCCCTTTGCGGAAGGAAGTGTGTGTAGAACAAGTAGCAGAAGCATACATGCTCAAGAGGGATCACCCGAAATTCAAAGGCAACTGAATTTCGGCAACGGGGCATCGAAGTCGGAATGCCGCGAAACTCATCCAGTCAAAGCGTTACGCCCTTTGCGGAAGGAAGTGTGATGTAGAACAAGTAGCAGAAGCATACATGCTCAAGAGGGATCACCCGAAATTCAAAGGCAACTGAATTTCGGCAACCGGGGCATCGAAGTCGGAATGCCGCGAAACTCACCAGTCAAAGCGTTTCGCCCTTTGCGGAAGGAAGTGTGTGTAGAACAAGTAGCAGAAGCATACATGCTCAAGAGGGATCACCCGAAATTCAAAGGCAACTGAATTTCGGCAACCGGGGCATCGAAGTCGGAATGCCGCGAAACTCACCAGTCAAAGCGTTTCGCCCTTTGCGGAAGGAAGTGTGGTGTAGAACAAGTAGCAGAAGCATACATGCTCAAGAGGGATCACATTGTGAATTTAGAAAAAGTAGCAGAGCATACATGCTCAAGAGGGATCAAGTGTGATGTAGAACAAGTAGCAGAAGCATACATGCTCAAGAGGGATCACCCGAAATTCAAAGGCAACTGAATTTCGGCAACCGGGGCATCGAAGTCGGAATGCCGCGAAACTCACCAGTCAAAGCGTTTCGCCCTTTGCGGAAGGAAGTGTGTGTAGAACAAGTAGCAGAAGCATACATGCTCAAGAGGGATCACCCGAAATTCAAAGGCAACTGAATTTCGGCAACCGGGGCATCGAAGTCGGAATGCCGCGAAACTCACCAGTCAAAGCGTTTCGCCCTTTGCGGAAGGAAGTGTGATGTAGAACAAGTAGCAGAAGCATACATGCTCAAGAGGGATCACCCGAAATTCAAAGGCAACTGAATTTCGGCAACCGGGGCATCGAAGTCGGAATGCCGCGAAACTCACCAGTCAAAGCGTTTCGCCCTTTGCGGAAGGAAGTGTGATGTAGAACAAGTAGCAGAAGCATACATGCTCAAGAGGGATCACCCGAAATTCAAAGGCAACTGAATTTCGGCAACCGGGGCATCGAAGTCGGAATGCCGCGAAACTCATCCAGTCAAAGCGTTTCGCCCTTTGCGGAAGGAAGTGTGATGTAGAACAAGTAGCAGAAGCATACATGCTCAAGAGGGATCACCCGAAATTCAAAGGCAACTGAATTTCGGCAACCGGGGCATCGAAGTCGGAATGCCGCGAAACTCATCCAGTCAAAGCGTTACGCCCTTTGCGGAAGGAAGTGTGATGTAGAACAAGTAGTAGAAGCATACATGCTCAAGAGGGATCACCCGAAATTCAAAGGCAACTGAATTTCGGCAACCGGGGCATCGAAGTCGGAATGCCGCGAAACTCATCCAGTCAAAGCGTTTCGCCCTTTGCGGAAGGAAGTGTGATGTAGAACAAGTAGCAGAAGCATACATGCTCAAGAGGGATCACCCGAAATTCAAAGGCAACTGAATTTCGGCAACCGGGGCATCGAAGTCGGAATGCCGCGAAACTCACCAGTCAAAGCGTTACGCCTTTGCGGAAGGAAGTGTGGTGTAGAACAAGTAGCAGAAGCATACATGCTCAAGAGGGATCACAGTGTGATGTAGAAAAAGTAGCAGAAGCATACATGCTCAAGAGGGATCACCCGAAATTCAAAGGCAACTGAATTTCGGCAACCGGGGCATCGAAGTCGGAATGCCGCGAAACTCATCCAGTCAAAGCGTTACGCCCTTTGCGGAAGGAAGTGTGGTGTAGAACAAGTAGCAGAAGCATACATGCTCAAGAGGGATCACCCGAAATTCAAAGGCAACTGAATTTCGGCAACCGGGGCATCGAAGTCGGAATGCCGCGAAACTCATCCAGTCAAAGCGTTACGCCCTTTGCGGAAGGAAGTGTGGTGTAGAACAAGTAGCAGAAGCATACATGCTCAAGAGGGATCACCCGAAATTCAAAGGCAACTGAATTTCGGCAACCGGGGCATCGAAGTCGTAATGCCGCGAAACTCATCCAGTCAAAGCGTTTCGCCCTTTGCGGAAGGAAGTGTGATGTAGAACAAGTAGCAGAAGCATACATGCTCAAGAGGGATCACCCGAAATTCAAAGGCAACTGAATTTCGGCAACCGGGGCATCGAAGTCGGAATGCCGCGAAACTCATCCAGTCAAAGCGTTACGCCCTTTGCGGAAGGAAGTGTGGTGTAGAACAAGTAGCAGAAGCATACATGCTCAAGAGGGACCACCGAAATTCAAAGGCAACTGAATTTCGGCAACCGGGGCATCGAAGTCGGAATGCCGCGAAACTCATCCAGTCAAAGCGTTTCGCCCTTTGCGGAAGGAAGTGTGGTGTAGAACAAGTAGCAGAAGCATACATGCTCAAGAGGGATCACCCGAAATTCAAAGGCAACTGAATTTCGGCAACCGGGGCATCGAAGTCGGAATGCCGCGAAACTCATCCAGTCAAAGCGTTTCGCCCTTTGCGGAAGGAAGTGTGGTGTAGAACAAGTAGCAGAAGCATACATGCTCAAGAGGGATCACCCGAAATTCAAAGGCAACTGAATTTCGGCAACCGGGGCATCGAAGTCGGAATGCCGCGAAACTCATCCAGTCAAAGCGTTTCGCCCTTTGCGGAAGGAAGTGTGATGTAGAACAAGTAGAAGAAGCATACATGCTCAAGAGGGATCACCCGAAATTCAAAGGCAACTGAATTTCGGCAACCGGGGCATCGAAGTCGGAATGCCGCGAAACTCATCGAGTCAAAGCGTTACGCCCTTTGCGGAAGGAAGTGTGGTGTAGAACAAGTAGCAGAAGCATACATGCTCAAGAGGGATCACCCGAAATTCAAAGGCAACTGAATTTCGGCAACCGGGGCATCGAAGTCGGAATGCCGCGAAACTCATCCAGTCAAAGCGTTACGCCCTTTGCGGAAGGAAGTGTGATGTAGAAAAAGTAGCAGAAGCATACATGCTCAAGAGGGATCACAGTGAAATTCAAAGAAAAAGGGGCAGAAGCATATCGAAAAACTAGCAGAAGCAAACATGCTCAAGCGGGGAAGTGTGATGTAGAACAAGTAGCAGAAGCATACATGCTCAAGAGGGATCACCCGAAATTCAAAGGCAACTGAATTTCGGCAACCGGGGCATCGAAGTCGGAATGCCGCGAAACTCATCCAGTCAAAGCGTTTACGCCCTTTGCGGAAGGAAGTGTGGTGTAGAACAAGTAGCAGAAGCATACATGCTCAAGAGGGATCACCCGAAATTCAAAGGCAACTGAATTTCGGCAACCGGGGCATCGAAGTCGGAATGCCGCGAAACTCATCCAGTCAAAGCGTTACGCCCTTTGCGGAAGGAAGTGTGGTGTAGAACAAGTAGCAGAAGCATACATGCTCAAGAGGGATCACCCGAAATTCAAAGGCAACTGAATTTCGGCAACCGGGGCATCGAAGTCGGAATGCCGCGAAACTCATCCAGTCAAAGCGTTCGCCCTTTGCGGAAGGAAGTGTGGTGTAGAACAAGTAGCAGAAGCATACATGCTCAAGAGGGATCACCCGAAATTCAAAGGCAACTGAATTTCGGCAACCGGGGCATCGAAGTCGGAATGCCGCGAAACTTATCGAGTCAAAGCGTTTCGCCCTTTGCGGAAGGAAGTGTGTGTAGAACAAGTAGCAGAAGCATACATGCTCAAGAGGGATCACAGTGTGAATTTAGCAAAAGTAGCAGAAGCATACATGCTCAAGAGGGATCACAGTGTGATGTAGAACAAGTAGCAGAAGCATACATGCTCAAGAGGGATCACCCGAAATTCAAAGGCAACTGAATTTCGGCAACCGGGGCATCGAAGTCGGAATGCCGCGAAACTCATCCAGTCAAAGCGTTTCGCCCTTTGCGGAAGGAAGTGTGATGTAGAACAAGTAGCAGAAGCATACATGCTCAAGAGGGATCACCCGAAATTCAAAGGCAACTGAATTTCGGCAACCGGGGCATCGAAGTCGGAATGCCGCGAAACTCACCAGTCAAAGCGTTTCGCCCTTTGCGGAAGGAAGTGTGTGTAGAACAAGTAGCAGAAGCATACATGCTCAAGAGGGATCACCCGAAATTCAAAGGCAACTGAATTTCGGCAACCGGGGCATCGAAGTCGGAATGCCGCGAAACTCATCCAGTCAAAGCGTTACGCCCTTTGCGGAAGGAAGTGTGGTGTAGAACAAGTAGCAGAAGCATACATGCTCAAGAGGGATCACCCGAAATTCAAAGGCAACTGAATTTCGGCAACCGGGGCATCGAAGTCGGAATGCCGCGAAACTCACCAGTCAAAGCGTTTCGCCCTTTGCGGAAGGAAGTGTGATGTAGAACAAGTAGCAGAAGCATACATGCTCAAGAGGGATCACCCGAAATTCAAAGGCAACTGAATTTCGGCAACCGGGGCATCGAAGTCGGAATGCCGCGAAACTCATCCAGTCAAAGCGTTTCGCCTTTGCGGAAGGAAGTGTGATGTAGAACAAGTAGCAGAAGCATACATGCTCAAGAGGGATCACCCGAAATTCAAAGGCAACTGAATTTCGGCAACCGGGGCATCGAAGTCGGAATGCCGCGAAACTTATCGAGTCAAAGCGTTTCGCCCTTTGCGGAAGGAAGTGTGGTGTAGAACAAGTAGCAGAAGCATACATGCTCAAGAGGGATCACCCGAAATTCAAAGGCAACTGAATTTCGGCAACCGGGGCATCGAAGTCGGAATGCCGCGAAACTCATCCAGTCAAAGCGTTACGCCCTTTGCGGAAGGAAGTGTGGTGTAGAACAAGTAGCAGAAGCATACATGCTCAAGAGGGATCACAGTGTGATGTAGAAAAAGTAGCAGAAGCATACATGCTCAAGAGGGATCACCCGAAATTCAAAGGCAACTGAATTTCGGCAACCGGGGCATCGAAGTCGGAATGCCGCGAAACTCATCCAGTCAAAGCGTTACGCCCTTTGCGGAAGGAAGTGTGATGTAGAACAAGTAGTAGAAGCATACATGCTCAAGAGGGATCACCCGAAATTCAAAGGCAACTGAATTTCGGCAACCGGGGCATCGAAGTCGGAATGCCGCGAAACTCATCCAGTCAAAGCGTTCGCCCTTTGCGGAAGGAAGTGTGTGTAGAACAAGTAGCAGAAGCATACATGCTCAAGAGGGATCACCCGAAATTCAAAGGCAACTGAATTTCGGCAACCGGGGCATCGAAGTCGGAATGCCGCGAAACTCATCCAGTCAAAGCGTTACGCCCTTTGCGGAAGGAAGTGTGATGTAGAACAAGTAGTAGAAGCATACATGCTCAAGAGGGATCACCCGAAATTCAAAGGCAACTGAATTTCGGCAACCGGGTCATCGAAGTCGGAATACCGCGAAACTCACCTAGTCAAAGCGTTTCGCCTTTGCGGAAGGAAGTGTGATGTAGAACAAGTAGCAGAAGCATACACGCTCAAGACGGATCACCCGAAATTCAAAGGCAACTGAATTTCGGCAACCGGGGCATCGAAGTCGGAATGCCGCGAAACTCATCCAGTCAAAGCGTTACGCCCTTTCCGGAAGGAAGTGTGGAGTAGAACAAGTAGCAGAAGCATAGATGCTCAAGAGGGATCACCCGAAATGCAAAGGCAACTGAATTTCAGCAACCGGGGAATCCAAGTCAGAATGTCGGAAAACTCATCCAGTCAAAGCGTTACGCCCTTTGCGGAAGGAAGTGTGGGGTAGAACAAGTAGCAGAAGCATAGATGATCAAGAGGGATCACAGTGTGATTTAGAAAAAGTAGCAGAAGCATATGCTCAAGTGGGAGAAGTGTGATGTAGAACAAGTAGCAGAAGCATACATGCTCAAGAGGGATCACCCGGAAATTCAAAGGCAAATGAATTTCGGCAACCTGGGCATCGACAAGGCGGAATGCCTGCGAAACTCATCCAGTCAAAGCGTTTGCCCTTTGCGGAAGGAAGTGTGTTGTAGAACAAGTAGCAGATGCATACATGCTCATGAGGGATCACCCGAAATTCAAAAGGCAACTGTATTTCGGCAACCGGGGCATCGAAGTCGGAATGCCGCGATACTCATTCCAGTCAAAGCGTTACGCACTTTGCGCGGAGGAAGTAGTCGGTGTGGAAACAAGTAGCAGAAGCATACATGCTTAAGAGGAATCACTCGAAATTCAAAGGCAACTGAATTTCAGCAACCGGGGCATCGAAGTCCGAATGCCGCAAAACTCATCCTGTCAAAGCGTTTGGCCATTTGCGGAAGAAGTCTGATGTCGAACAAGTAGCAGAAGCATACATGCTCAAGAGGGATCACCCGAAATTCAAAGGCAACAGAATTTCGGTAACCGAGGAATCCAAGTCGGAATGCCGCGAAACTAACCGAGTCAAAACGTTTCCCTGTTTGCGGAAGAGAGTGTGATGTAGAACAAGTAGTAGAAGCATACATGCTCAAGAGGGATCACCCGAAATTCAAAGGCAACTGAATTTCAGCAACCGGAGCATCAAAGTCGGAATACCGCGGAAACTCATCGAGTCAAAGCGTTTCGCTGTTTGCGGAATTGGAAGTGTGATGATAGAACAAGTGGCAGAAGCATACATGCTCAAAAAGAGATCACCCGAAATTCAAAAGGCAACTGGTAATTTGCGCATCCGGGGCATCGACGTCGGAATGCCGCGAAACTCATCCAGTCAATGCGTTACGCCCTTTGCGGAAGGAAGTGTGGTGTAGAACAAGTGCATACAAGCTCAAGAGGGATCACAGTGTGATGTAGAAAAAGTTGCAGTAGCCATAGATGCTCCAAGAGGGATCATCCGAAATTCAAAGGCATCTGAATATCAGCAACCGGGGAATCCAAGCAACCGAATGTCGCGAAACTCACCGAGTCAAAGCGTTTCGCTGTTCTGCGGCACGATAGTGTGATGTAGAACAAGTAGCAGAAGCATACATGCTCAAGAGGGATCACCCGAAATTGCAAAGGCAACTGAATTTCGGCAACCGGGTGCATCGTACTCGGAAATGCCGCAATACTCATCCAGTCACAAGCGTTACGCCCTTTGCGGAAGGAAGTGTGGTGTAGAAATAGTAGCAGAAGAATAGCATGCTCAAGAGGGTTCACCCGAAATTCATAGGCAACTGAATTTCAGCAACCGGGGCATCGAAGTCAGGAATGCACGAAACTCACCGAGTCATAGCGTTTCGCTGTTTTGCGCGACGAAGTGTGTGTAAAAACAAGTAACAGAAGCGTACATGCTATATAGGGATCACTGAAATTAAAAGGTAACTAATATTTCGGCAACCGGTGGCATCGAGGGGGAATGCCGCGAAAACTCATCCAGTCAAAGCGTTAGCCCTTTGCAGAAGGAAGTCTGATGTAGAACAAGTTTCGCAGAAGCATACATGCTCAAGAGGAATCACCCGAAATTCAAAGGCAAAGAATTTCAGCAATGGTAGCATCGAAGTCGGGAATGCCGCGAAAGAAAACTCACCGAGTCAAAGCGTTTCGCTGTTTTCCAGGGAAGGAAGGGAGATGTAGAACAAGTAGCAGAAGCATAGTTGCTCAAGAGGGATCACCCGAAATTCAAAGGCAACTGAATTTCGGCAAACCGGGGCATCGAATTAGGAATGCCGTGAAAAACTCATCCAGTCAAAGCGTTTACGCCTGTTGCGGAAGGAAGTGTGGTGTTAATACACGTGTAGCAGAAGCATAGTGCTCAAGAGGGATCACCCGAAAATTCAAAGGCAACTGACATTTCGGCAACCGGTTGGCATCGAGGTCGGAATGCCGCGAAACTCATCCAGTCAAAAGCGTTATGCCCTTTGCGGAAGGAAGTGTGTATGTAGAACAAGTAGCAGAAGCATATATGCTCAAGAGGAGTCACCCGAAATTCAAAGGCAACTGAATTTCGGCAACCGGGGCATCGAAGTCGGAATGCCGCGAAACTCATCCAGTCAAAGCGTTACGCCCTTTGCGGAAGGAAGTGTGGTGTAGAACAAGTAGCAGAAGCATACATGCTCAAGAGGGATCACCCAAAATTCAAAGGCAACTGAATTTCGGCAACCGGGGCATCGAAGTCGGAATGCCGCGAAACTCATCAAGTCAAAGCGTTACGCCCTTTGCGGAAGGAAGTGTGGTGTAGAACAAGTAGCAGAAGCATACATGCTCAAGAGGGATCACAGTGTGAATTTAGAAAAGTAGCGAAGCAAACATGCTCAAGAGGGATCACAGTGTGATGTAGAACAAGTAGCAGAAGCATACATGCTCAAGAGGGATCACCCGAAATTCAAAGGCAACTGAATTTCGGCAACCGGGGCATCGAAGTCGGAATGCCGCGAAACTCATCCAGTCAAAGCGTTACGCCCTTTGCGGAAGGAAGTGTGTGTAGAACAAGTAGCAGAAGCATACATGCTCAAGAGGGATCACCCGAAATTCAAAGGCAACTGAATTTCGGCAACCGGGGCATCGAAGTCGGAATGCCGCGAAACTCATCCAGTCAAAGCGTTACGCCCTTTGCGGAAGGAAGTGTGGTGTAGAACAAGTAGCAGAAGCATACATGCTCAAGAGGGATCACCCGAAATTCAAAGGCAACTGAATTTCGGCAACCGGGGCATCGAAGTCGGAATGCCGCGAAACTCACCAGTCAAAGCGTTACGCCCTTTGCGGAAGGAAGTGTGGTGTAGAACAAGTAGCAGAAGCATACATGCTCAAGAGGGATCACCCGAAATTCAAAGGCAACTGAATTTCGGCAACGGGGCATCGAAGTCGGAATGCCGCGAAACTCACCAGTCAAAGCGTTTCGCCCTTTGCGGAAGGAAGTGTGATGTAGAACAAGTAGCAGAAGCATACATGCTCAAGAGGGATCACCCGAAATTCAAAGGCAACTGAATTTCGGCAACCGGGGCATCGAAGTCGGAATGCCGCGAAACTCATTCAGTCAAAGCGTTACGCCCTTTGCGGAAGGAAGTGTGGTGTAGAACAAGTAGCAGAAGCATACATGCTCAAGAGGGATCACCCGAAATTCAAAGGCAACTGAATTTCGGCAACCGGGGCATCGAAGTCGGAATGCCGCGAAACTCACCAGTCAAAGCGTTACGCCCTTTGCGGAAGGAAGTGTGGTGTAGAACAAGTAGCAGAAGCATACAAGTCAAGAGGGATCAGTGTGATGTAGAAAAAGTAGCAGAAGCATACATGCTCAAGAGGGATCACCCGAAATTCAAAGGCAACTGAATTTCGGCAACCGGGGCATCGAAGTCGGAATGCCGCGAAACTCATCCAGTCAAAGCGTTACGCCCTTTGCGGAAGGAAGTGTGATGTAGAACAAGTAGCAGAAGCATACATGCTCAAGAGGGATCACCCGAAATTCAAAGGCAACTGAATTTCGGCAACCGGGGCATCGAAGTCGGAATGCCGCGAAACTCATCCAGTCAAAGCGTTACGCCCTTTGCGGAAGGAAGTGTGGTGTAGAACAAGTAGCAGAAGCATACATGCTCAAGAGGGATCACCCGAAATTCAAAGGCAACTGAATTTCGGCAACCGGGGCATCGAAGTCGGAATGCCGCGAAACTCATCGAGTCAAAGCGTTACGCCCTTTGCGGAAGGAAGTGTGGTGTAGAACAAGTAGCAGAAGCATACATGCTCAAGAGGGATCACCCGAAATTCAAAGGAAACTGAATTTCGGCAACCGGGGAATCGAAGTGGGAATGCCGCGAAACTCATCGAGTCAAAGCGTTTCGCCCTTTGCGGAAGGAAGTGTGATGTAGAACAAGTAGCAGAAGCATACATGCTCAAGAGGGATCACCCGAAATTCAAAGGCAACTGAATTTCGGCAATCGGGGCATCGAAGTCATAATGCCGCGAAACTCATCGAGTCAAAGCGTTACGCCCTTTGCGGAAGGAAGTGTGGTGTAGAACAAGTAGCAGAAGCATACATGCTCAAGAGGGATCACCCGAAATTCAAAGGCAACTGAATTTCGGCAACCGGGGCATCGAAGTCGGAATGCCGCGAAACTCACCTAGTCAAAGCGTTTCGCCGTTTGCGGAAGGAAGTGTGATGTAGAACAAGTAGCAGAAGCATACATGCTCAAGAGGGATCACCCGAAATTCAAAGGCAACTGAATTTCGGCAACCGGGGCATCGAAGTCGGAATGCCGCGAAACTCATCCAGTCAAAGCGTTTCGCCCTTTGCGGAAGGAAGTGTGGTGTAGAACAAGTAGCAGAAGCATACATGCTCAAGAGGGATCACCCGAAATTCAAAGGCAACTGAATTTCGGCAACCGGGGCATCGAAGTCGGAATGCCGCGAAACTCATCGAGTCAAAGCGTTACGCCCTTTGCGGAAGGAAGTGTGGTGTAGAACAAGTAGCAGAAGCATACATGCTCAAGAGGGATCACCCGAAATTCAAAGGCAACTGAATTTCGGCAACGGGGCATCCAAGTCGGAATGCCGCGAAACTCATCGTGTCAAAGCGTTTCGCTCTTTGCGGAAGGAAGTGTGATGTAGAACAAGTAGCAGAAGCATACATGCTCTAGAGGGATCACCCGAAATTCAAAGGCAACTGAATTTCGGCAACCGGGGCATCGAAGTCGGAATGCCGCGAAACTCACCGAGTCAAAGCGTTACGCCCTTTGCGGAAGGAAGTGTTGTGTAGAACAAGTAGCAGAAGCATACATGCTCAAGAGGGATCACCCGAAATTCAAAGGCAACTGAATTTCGGCAACCGGGGCATCGAAGTCGGAATGCCGCGAAACTCATCGAGTCAAAGCGTTACGCCCTTTGCGGAAGGAAGTGTGATGTAGAACAAGTAGCAGAAGCATACATGCTCAAGAGGGATCACAGTGATGTAGAAAAGTAGCAGAAGCATACATGCTCAAGAGGGATCACCCGAAATTCAAAGGCAACTGAATTTCGGCAACCGGGGCATCGAAGTCGGAATGCCGCGAAACTCATCCAGTCAAAGCGTTACGCCCTTTGCGGAAGGAAGTGTGGTGTAGAACAAGTAGCAGAAGCATACATGCTCAAGAGGGATCACCCGAAATTCAAAGGCAACTGAATTTCGGCAACCGGGGCATCGAAGTCGGAATGCCGCGAAACTCATCCAGTCAAAGCGTTACGCCCTTTGCGGAAGGAAGTGTGGTGTAGAACAAGTAGCAGAAGCATACATGCTCCAGAGAGATCACAGTGTGATGTAGAACAAGTCGTAGAAGCATACATTCTCAAGAGGGATCACCCGAAATTCAAAGGCAACTGAATTTCGGCAACCGGGGCATCGAAGTCGGAATGCCGCGAAACTCATCCAGTCGAAGCGTTACGCCCTTTGCGGAAGGAAGTGTGGTGTAGAACAAGTAGCAGAAGCATACATGCTCAAGAGGGATCACCCGAAATTCAAAGGCAACTGAATTTCGGCAACGGGGCATCGAAGTCGGAATGCCGCGAAACTCATCCAGTCAAAGCGTTACGCCCTTTGCGGAAGGAAGTGTGGTGTAGAACAAGTAGCAGAAGCATACATGCTCAAGAGGGATCACCCGAAATTCAAAGGCAACTGAATTTCAGCAACCGGGGCATCGAAGTCGGAATGCCGCGAAACTCATCCAGTCAAAGCGTTACGCCTTTGCGAAGTGTTGTGTAGAACAAGTAGCAGAAGCATACATGCTCAAGAGGGATAGTGTGTAGAAAAAGTAGCAGAAGCATACATGCTCAAGAGGGATCACCCGAAATTCAAAGGCAACTGAATTTCGGCAACCGGGGCATCGAAGTCGGAATGCCGCGAAACTCATCCAGTCAAAGCGTTACGCCCTTTGCGGAAGGAAGTGTGTGTAGAACAAGTAGCAGAAGCATACATGCTCAAGAGGGATCACCGAAATTCAAAGGCAACTGAATTTCGGCAACCGGGGCATCGAAGTCGGAATGCCGCGAAACTCATCCAGTCAAAGCGTTACGCCCTTTGCGGAAGGAATTGTTGTGTAGAACAAGTAGCAGAAGCATACATGCTCAAGAGGGATCACCCGAAATTCAAAGGAAACTGAATTTCGGCAACCGGGGCATCGAAGTCGGAATGCCGCGAAACTCATCCAGTCAAAGCGTTACGCCCTTTGCGGAAGGAAGTGTGGTGTAGAACAAGTAGCAGAAGCATACATGCTCAAGAGGGATCACAGTGTGATGTAGAAAAAGTAGCAGAAGCATACATGCTCAAGAGGGATCACCCGAAATTCAAAGGCAACTGAATTTCGGCAACCGGGGCATCGAAGTCGGAATGCCGCGAAACTCATCCAGTCAAAGCGTTACGCCCTTTGCGGAAGGAAGTGTGGTGTAGAACAAGTAGCAGAAGCATACATGCTCAAGAGGGATCACCCGAAATTCAAAGGCAACTGAATTTCGGCAACCGGGGCATCGAAGTCGGAATGCCGCGAAACTCATCCAGTCAAAGCGTTACGCCTTTGCGGAAGGAAGTGTGATGTAGAACAAGTAGCAGAAGCATACATGCTCAAGAGGGATCACCCGAAATTCAAAGGCAACTGAATTTCGGCAACCGGGCATCGAAGTCGGAATGCCGCGAAACTCATCCAGTCAAAGCGTTACGCCCTTTGCGGAAGGAACTGTGATGTAGAACAAGTAGCAGAAGCATACATGCTCAAGAGGGATCACCCGAAATTCAAAGGCAACTGAATTTCGGCAACCGGGGCATCGAAGTCGGAATGCCGCGAAACTCATCCAGTCAAAGCGTTACGCCCTTTGCGGAAGGAAGTGTGGTGTAGAACAAGTAGCAGAAGCATACATGCTCAAGAGGGATCACCCGAAATTCAAAGGCAACTGAATTTCGGCAACCGGGGCATCGAAGTCGGAATGCCGCGAAACTCATCCAGTCAAAGCGTTACGCCCTTTGCGGAAGGAAGTGTGGTGTAGAACAAGTAGCAGAAGCATACATGCTCAAGAGGGATCACCCGAAATTCAAAGGCAACTGAATTTCGGCAACCGGGGCATCGAAGTCGGAATGCCGCGAAACTCATCCAGTCAAAGCGTTACGCCCTTTGCGGAAGGAAGTGTGGTGTAGAACAAGTAGCAGAAGCATACATGCTCAAGAGGGATCACCCGAAATTCAAAGGCAACTGAATTTCGGCAACCGGGGCATCGAAGTCGGAATGCCGCGAAACTCATCCAGTCAAAGCGTTACGCCCTTTGCGGAAGGAAGTGTGGTGTAGAACAAGTAGCAGAAGCATACATGCTCAAGAGGGATCACCCGAAATTCAAAGGCAACTGAATTTCGGCAACCGGGGCATCGAAGTCGGAATGCCGCGAAACTCATCCAGTCAAAGCGTTGCGCCCTTTGCGGAAGGAAGTGTGATGTAGAACAAGTAGAAGAAGCGTACATGCTCAAGAGGGATCACCCGAAATTCAAAGGCAACTGAATTTCGGCAACCGGGGCATCGAAGTCGGGATGCCGCGAAACTCATCCAGTCAAAGCGTTACGCCCTTTGCGGAAGGAATTGTTGTGTAGAACAAGTAGCAGAAGCATACATGCTTAAGAGGGATCACCCGAAATTCAAAGGAAACTGAATTTCGGCAACCGGGGCATCGAAGTCGGAATGCCGCGAAACTCATCCAGTCAAAGCGTTACGCCCTTTGGGGAAGGAAGTGTGGTGTAGAACAAGTAGCAGAAGCATACATGCTCCATAGGGATCACAGTGTGATGTAGAACAAGTCGTAGAAGCATACATTCTCAAGGGGATCACCCGAAATTCAAAGGCAACTGAATTTCGGCAACCGGGGCATCGAAGTCGGAATGCCGCGAAACTCATCCATTCGAAGCGTTACGCCCTTTGCGGAAGGAAGTGTGGTGTGGAACAAGAAGCAGAAGCATACATGCTCAAGAGGGATCTCCCGAAATTCAAAGGCAACTGAATTTCGGCAACCGGGGCATCGAAGTCGGAATGCCGCGAAACTCATCCAGTCAAAGCGTTACGCCCTTTGCGGAAGGAAGTTGGTGTAGAACAAGTAGCAGAAGCATACATGCTCAAGAGGGATCACCCAAAATTCAAAGGCAACAGAATTTCAGCAACCGGGGCATCGAATTCGGAATGCCGCGAAACTCATCCAGTCAAAGCGTTACGTCCTTTGCGGAAAGAAGTGTTGTGTTGAACAAGTAGCAGAAGCATACATGCTCAAGAGGGATCACAGTGTGATGTAGAAAAAGTAGCAGAAGCATACATGCTCAAGAGGGATCTCCCGAAATTCAAAGGCAACTGAATTTCGGCAAACGGGGAATCGAAGTCGGAATGCCGCGAAACTCATCCAGTCAAAGCGTTACGCCCTTTGCGGAAGGAAGTTGGTGTAGAACAAGTAGCAGAAGCATACATGCTCAAGAGGGATCACCCAAAATTCAAAGGCAACAGAATTTCAGCAACCGGGGCATCGAATTCGGAATGCCGCGAAACTCATCCAGTCAAAGCGTTACGCCCTTTGCGGAAAGAAGTGTTGTGTAGAACAAGTAGCAGAAGCATACATGCTCAAGAGGGATCTCCCGAAATTCAAAGGCAACTGAATTCCGGCAACCAGGGCATCGAAGTCGGAATGCCGCCAAACTCATCCAGTCAAAGCGTTATGCCCTTTGCGGAAGGAATTGTGGTGTAGAACAAGTAGCAGAAGCATACATGCTCAAGAGGGATCACCCGAAATTCAAAGGCAACAGAATTTCGGCAACCGGGGTATCGAAGGCGGAATGCTGCGAAACTCATCCAGTCAAAGCGTTGCGCCGTTTGCGGAAGGAAGTGTGGTGTAGAACAAGTAGCAGAAGCATACATGCTCAAGAGGATCACAGTGTGATGTAGAACAAGTAGCAGAAGCATACATGCTCAAGAGGGATCACCCGAAATTCAAAGGCAACTGAATTTCGGCAACCGGGGCATCAAAGTCGGAATGCCGCGAAACTCATCCAGTCAAAGCGTTACGCCCTTTGCTGAAGGAAGTGTGGTGTAGAACAAGTAGCAGAAGCATACATGCTCAAGAGGGATCACCCGAAATTCAAAGGCAACTGAATTTCGGCAACCGGGGCATCGAAGTCGGAATGCCGCGAAACTCATCCAGTCAAAGCGTTACGCCCTTTGCGGAAGGAAGTGTGGTGTAGAACAAGTAGCAGAAGCATACATGCTCAAGAGGGATCACCCGAAATTCAAAGGCAACTGAATTTCGGCAACCGGGGCATCGAAGTCGGAATGCCGCGAAACTCATCCAGTCAAAGCGTTACGCCCTTTGCGGAAGGAAGTGTGGTGTAGAACAAGTAGGAGATGCATACATGCTCGCAAGTGGGATCACCCGAAATTCAAAGGCAACTTAATTTCGGCAAACGGGGCATCGAAAGTCGGAATGCCGTGAAACTCATCCGGTCAAAGCATTTCGCTTGTTTGAGGAAGAGAGTTTGTGATGTAGTACAGAGTGTAGCTAAAAAGCATACATGCTCTTCGAGTGGATCACTGACATTTAAAGGATAACTGAATTTCGGCAACAGGGGCATCGAAGGCGGAATGCTTTGCGGAACACTTCATCGCAGACAACCGTTAGGCCCTTTGCGGAAGGAAGTGTGGTGTAGAACAAAGTAGCAGAAGCATACATGCTCATAGAGGGATCACCCGAAATTCACAGGCAACAGTATCATTTCGTCAACCGGTGGCATCGAAGTCTCGGAATGCCTTCGTAAGTCATCCAGTCAAAGCGTTACGCGCTTTGCGTGAAGGAAGCTGTGGTGTAGAACAAGTAGCAGAAGCATACATGCTCAAGAGGGGATCACTCGAAAATTCAATAGGATTAACTGAATATTTGGCAACCGGGGCATCGAAGTCGGAATGCAGCGAAACTCTATCCAGTCACGCGTTACTCCCTTTTGCGGAAGGAGAGTGTGCTGTCTAGAACAAGTCATGCGGAAGCATACATTGTAAAGAGGCGCTCACGACCAGAAATTCAAAGGCAACAGAATTTCGGCAACCGGGGCATCTAAGTCGGCAATGTGCGAAACTCGATCCAGTCAAAGCGTTACGTCCTTTTGCAGGAAGGAAGTGTGAAGTAGAACATGTAGTAAGAAGCATACTATGCTCAAGAGGGAATCACCTGAAATTCAAACGGGACAACTGAATTTTGGCCAACAGGTGCATCGAAGGGGAATGCCCTTGCGAAACTAATCCAGTCATATGCGTTTACGCCCTTCTCTTTGCGGATGGAAGTGTGGTGTAGTACAAGTTGCAGAAGCATACATGCTCAAGAGGGATCACCATGTGATGTAGAAAAAGTAGCAGAAGCATGACATGCGTCAAGAGGGATCCCCAGAAATTCAAAGGAAACTGAATTTTGGCCACGAGGGCATTCTGAAGTCGGAATGCCGCGAAACGTGTCATCCCTGTCCAAAGTCGTTTGGGCCTTTGCGGACGGAAGTGTGGTGTGGAACAAGTAGCAGAAGCATACATGCTCAAGAGGGATCACAGTACTGATGTAGAACAGAGTAGCAGAAGCATACATGCTCAAGAGGGATCACACGAGAGATTCAAGAGGCAACAGAATTTCGGCACCCGGCTGCATCGAAGTCGGAATGTGCCGAGACTCAAGACTCTTACAGTCCTATCCGTTTCGCGCCTTGCGGCTAAGGAAGTGTGGTGTCGACAAGTAGCAGAAGCATACATGCTCAAGAGGGATCACAGTGTGATGTAAGAACAAGTAGGAGAAGCATACATGCTCAAGAGGGATCACCACGCTAATTCAAAGGCAACTGAATTTCGGCAATGGGTCATTCGAAGGCGGAATACCACGCGTAACTCACCGAGTCAAAGCGTTTCGCTGTTTGCCGAAGGAGGTGTGATGTAGAAACCAAGTAGCAAAAGCATACTATGCTCAAGAGGGATCACCCGCAATTCAGGCAACAGAATTTCGGCAATGGGGCATCGCATGTTCCGAATTTGACGCGTATGCGAAACTCTCCGAGTCAAAGTGATACGCCTTTTTGCTGGAAGCGAAGTGTGCTGAGAGAGAACAAGAACGCAGAAGAAGCATACATGCTCAAGAGGGATCACCCGAGATTCAAAGGCAACTGAATTTCGGCAATCTGGTCATCCAATGTGCGTATACTGCGCTGATAACTAACCCAGTCAAATCGTTACGCCCTTTGCGGCCGGAAGTGTGGTGTTCGAAGAAATAAGTAGCTGATAGCATACATGCTCCAAGAGGGAAAACGCCCGGAACTCAAAGGCAACTGACATACGGCAACTGGTGCATCGAAGTCGGAATACCGACGAATATCACTACCGACTCGCAAAGCGTTTTACGCCCTTTTGCGGAAGGAAGTGTGCTGTAGATACAAGTAGCAGAATTAGAACGCTGACATGCTCAAGAGGGTATCACAGAAATACCAATGCAACAGCAATAATCCAGCAACCGGGGCATTCGAAGTCGGAATGCCGCTGAAACTTCATCCAGTCAAAGCGTTACGCCTTTGCGGAAGGAAGTGTGATGTAGAACAAGTGTCAGAAGCATACATGCCCTAAGAGGGATCACCCGAAATTCAACAGGCAACTTCAATTTCTGGCCAACCGGGGCATCGCGATAGTGGCGCATACCGTGAAAATTCACCGAGTCAGAGCATTTCGGTGATTGCGGAAGAGGAGTTTGGGTGTAGAACAAGTAGCAGAAGCATAGTGCTCATAGAGGTGATGCCTCAGAAAATTCAAAGGCAACTGAATTTCGGCAACCGGTGGATCGAAGGGGAATGCCGCGAATGTGATCCAGACAAAGCGTTACGCCACCTTTGCGGAAGAGAAGTGTGGTGTAGAAACAAGTAGCAGAAGCATACATGCTCAAGAGGGGATCACACCTGAAATTCAAGAAGGAAAAGAATTTGGGCAACCGGGGCCATCGATGGTCGGAATGCCGCGAAACTCATTCCTGTCAAAGCGTTTGGCATTTTGGCGGAAGGATGTTCTGATGTAGAACAAGTCCTGGCAGAGAAGTCTATACCTGCTCAAGAGGGATCACACGAAATTCCAAGTAGGCACACTGAATTTCGGCGAAACCGTGTCGGCGCCGAATAGTCGGAATAGCGATACTCACTGACCAGTCAAAGCATTTCGATGTTTTGCGGAAGCAAGAGAGTGTGAGTGTGAGAACAAGTAGCGAAAGCATACATGCCTCAAGAGAGGCATCACCTGAAATTTGGAAAGGCAACTTGAAAGAAAAAAAAAAGGGGTAATTATTTTTTTCCGGCCAAACCGGGGCATGTAGGCCGGAATGCCGCGAAACTTATCCCGTTCAAATGAGTTACGCCCTTGCGGAAGGAAGTGTGGTGTAGAACAAGTAGCAGAAGCATACATGCTCAAGAGGGATCACAGTGTGATGTTGGAACAAGTAGCAGAAGCATCAATGCTCAAGAGGGATCACCCGAAATTCAAAGGCTCAACGTAATTTTGAACAACCGGGGCATCGAAGTCGGTACGGCGCGAAAACACATCCAGTCAAAGCGGTTCGCCTTGCGGAACGAAGTGTGGTGTGGAACAAGTAGCAGAAAATACATGCTCAAGAGGGATCAAGTGTGATGTAGAAAAAGTAGCAGAAGTATACATGCTTTAAAGAGGGATCACCCGAAATTCAAATGGAACAGAATTTCGGCAACGAGGGCATCGACGTCGGAATGCCGCGAACTAGTCATCCAGTCAAAGTGATTTACGCCCTATGCGGAACGGATAGTGTGGTGTTAGAACAAGTAGCTGAAGCATACATGCTTCAGAGGGATCACCCGAATTTCAAAGGCGACTGAATTTCGGCAACACAGGGCATCGAAAGTCGGAATGCGCACGACAACTCATCCAGAAAAATATAACGTTACGCCATTTGCGGAAGGAAGTGGTGGTGTTTTGGCTAAGTTGCAGAAGTATACATGCTCATAAGAGGGATCACCCCTCGAAATTCAAAGGCAACTGAATTTCGGCAACCCGGTTGTGCATCGAAGTCGGAATTGCCGCGAAACTCATCCTGTCAAAAGCTTTACGCCCTTTGCCGACGGAAGTGCGGTGGCGAACATGTAGCAGGAAGCATTACTGATGCTCAGAGAGGGATCACCCGAAAAATTCAAAAAGTCAACTGAATTTCGGCAACCGGGGAGTCGATGTCGGAATTCCGGCGAAACTCATACAGTCATACCGTTACGCCCTTTGCGATAGGAAGTGTGAATGTAGAACGCAAGTAGGAGAAGCATACATGCTCAAGAGGGTATTCTACCCGAAATTCGCAAAAGCAACTGAATTTCGGCAACCGGGGCATCGTTAGTCCGAATGCCGCGAAACTCATCTGTCACCGTTGTTACGCCCTTTGCGGAGAGGAAGTGTGTCTGGAGAACAAGTAACAGAAGCCTACATGCTCAAGAGGGATCACCCGAATGTCAAAGGCAACTGAATTTCGGCAACTGGGTGATCCAAGTAGTAATGTCGTGAAACTAATCCAGTCACAGAGTTACGCCCTTTGCGGAAGGAAGTGTGGTGTAGAAGATAGTAGCAGAAGCATACATGCTCAAGAGGGATCGCTACGATATTCAAAGGCAACTGAATTTCGGCCACCGGGTCTTATGTCGATGTCAGGAATACAGCGAAACTCACCGACTTCTCTAAGCGTTACGCCCTTTTGCGGAAGGAAGTGTGGTGTAGAAACAAGTAGCAGAAGCATACATGCTCAAGAGGGATCACAGTGTGATGTAGAAAAAGTAGCAGAAGCGATTACATTGCTCATGAGGGTATCACCGGATAATTCAAAGGCAAATGAATTTCGGCACACCGGGCCGCGGCATCGGAAGTCGGATTGCGCGGAAACTCATCCAGTCAACGCGTTTCCCTGCCTTTGCGAAGGGAAGTGTGATGTAGACCAAGTAGGAGAAGCATAAGATGCTCAAGATGGATCACCCGAAAATTCAGCAAAGGCAACTTAATTTCGGACACACCGGGGCATCGAGAGGCGGTAAATCCCGCGATACTCACGTGGTCAATAGCGCTTCGCTGTTTGCGGACGAGCGTGTGATGTTAGAACAAGTCGCAAAAGCATAGAATGCTCAAGAGGGATCACTGTAAATTCAAAGGCATCTGTAATTTCGGCTCACGGGGCATCGAAGTCGGGATGCCAGCGAAACTTTATCTCCAGGACAAACCGTTAAGCCCCTTTGCGGAAGGAAGTGTTGCTGTTGAACAAGTAGCAGAAGCATTATTTTGCTCAAGAGGGATCACAGTTGATGTAGAAATCGTAGCAGAAGCTACATGCTCAAGGGGATCACAGTGTGATGTAGAAAAAGTAGCAGAAGCATACATGCTCAAGAGGGATCACCCGAAATTCAAAGGCAACTGAATTTCGGCAACCGGGGCATCGAAGTCGGAAGCCGCGAAACTCATCAGTCAAAGCGTTACGCCCTTTGTGGAAGGAAGTGTGGTGTCGAACAGTAGCAGAAGCATACATGCTCAGAGGGATAACAGTGTGATGTAGAAAAGTAGCAGAAGCATACATGCTCAAGAGGTATCACCCGAAATTAAAAGGCAACTGAATTTCGGCAACCAGGGAATCGAAGTCGGAATGCCGCGAAACTCATCCAGTCAAAGCGTTACGCCCTTTGCGGAAGGTAGTGTGGTGTAGAACAAGTAGCAGAAGCATACATGCTCAAGAGGGATCACCGAAATTCAAAGGCAACTGAATTTCGGCAACGGGGCATCGAAGTCGGAATGCCGCGAAAACTCACCAGTCAAAGCGTTTCGCCCTTTGCGGAAGGAAGTGTGATGTTAGAACAAGTAGCAGAAGCATACATGCTCAAGAGGGATCACCCGAAATTCAAAGGAAACTGAATTTCGGCAACCGGGGCATCGAAGGCGGAATGCCGCGAAACTCATCCAGTCAAAGCGTTACCCCCTTTCCGGAAGGAAGTGTGGTGTGAACAAGTAGCAGAAGCATACATGCTCAAGAGGGATCACAGTGTGATGTAGAAAAAGTAGCAGAAGCATACATGCTCAAGAGGGATCACCCAAATTCAAAGGCAACTGAATTTCGGCAACCGGGCATCGAAGTCGGAATGCCGCGAAACTCATCCAGTCAAAGCGTTACGCCTTTGCGGAAGAAGTGTGGTGTAGAACAAGTAGCAGAAGCATACATGCTCAAGAGGGATCACCCGAAATTCAAAGGCAACTGAATTTCGGCAACGGGGCATCGAAGTCGGAATGCCGCGAAACTCATCCAGTCAAAGCGTTACGCCCTTTGCGGAAGGAAGTGTGATGTAGAACAAGTAGCAGAAGCATACATGCTCACAAGGGAACACCCAAATCAAATCAAAGGCAACTGAATTTCGGCAACGGGCATCGAAGTCGGAATGCCGCGAAACTCATCCAGTCAAAGCGTTACGCCCTTTGCGGAAGGAAGTGTGGTGTAGAACAAGTAGCAGAAGCATACATGCTCAAGAGGGATCACCCGAAATTCAAAGGCAACTGAATTTCGGCAACCGGGGCATCGAAGTCGGAATGCCGCGAAACTCATCCAGTCAAAGCATTACGCCCTTTGCGGAAGGAAGTGTGGTGTAGAACAAGTAGCAGAAGCATACATGCTCAAGAGGGATCACCCGAAATTCAAAGGCAACTGAATTTCGGCAACCGGGGCATCGAAGTCGGAATGCCGCGAAACTCATCTAGTCAAAGAGTTACGCCCTTTGCGGAAGGAAGTGTGATGTAGGAAAAGTAGCAGAAGCATACATGCTCAAGAGGGATCACCCGAAATTCAAAGGCAACTGAATTTCGGCAACCGGGGCATCGAAGTCGGAATGCCGCGAAACTCATCTAGTCAAAGCGTTACGCCCTTTGCGGAAGGAAGTGTAGTGTAGAACAAGTAGCAGAAGCATACATGCTCAAGAGGGATCACCCAAATTTAAAGGCAACTGAATTTCGGCAACCGGGGCATCGAAGTCGGAATGCCGCGAAACTCATCGAGTCAAAGCGTTACGCCCTTTGCGGAAGGAAGTGTGGTGTAGAACAAGTAGCAGAAGCATACATGCTCAAGAGGGATCACCCGAAATTCAAAGGCAACTGAATTTCGGCAACCGGGGCATCGAAGTCGGAATGCCGCGAAAATCATCCAGTCAAAGCGTTACGCCCTTTGCGGAAGGAAGTGTGGTGTAGAACAAGTAGCAGAAGCATACATGCTCAAGAGGGATCA
>CM055354.1:2791587-2820307 GCA_029228515.1 Populus alba x Populus x berolinensis | reverse complement strand
AAGTAGCAGAAGCATACATGCTCAAGAGGGATCACCCGAAATTCAAAGGCAACTGAATTTCGGCAACCGGGGCATCGAAGTCGGAATGCCGCGAAACTCATCCAGTCAAAGCGTTACGCCCTTTGCGGAAGGAAGTGTGTGTAGAACAAGTAGCAGAAGCATACATGCTCAAGAGGGATCACCCGAAATTCAAAGGCAACTGAATTTCGGCAACCGGGCATCGAAGTCGGAATGCCGCGAAACTCATCCAGTCAAAGCGTTACGCCCTTTGCGGAAGGAAGTGTGTGTAGAACAAGTAGCAGAAGCATACATGCTCAAGAGGGATCACCCGAAATTCAAAGGCAACTGAATTTCGGCAACCGGGCATCGAAGTCGGAATGCCGCGAAACTCATCCAGTCAAAGCGTTACGCCCTTTGCGGAAGGAAGTGTGGTGTAGAACAAGTAGCAGAAGCATACATGCTCAAGAGGGATCACCCGAAATTCAAAGGCAACTGAATTTCGGCAACCGGGGCATCGAAGTCGGAATGCCGCGAAACTCATCCAGTCAAAGCGTTACGCCCTTTGCGGAAGGAAGTGTGGTGTAGAACAAGTAGCAGAAGCATACATGCTCAAGAGGGATCACCCGAAATTCAAAGGCAACTGAATTTCGGCAACCGGGGCATCGAAGTCGGAATGCCGCGAAACTCACCAGTCAAAGCGTTACGCCCTTTGCGGAAGGAAGTGTGGTGTAGAACAAGTAGCAGAAGCATACATGCTCAAGAGGGATCACCCGAAATTCAAAGGCAACTGAATTTCGGCAACCGGGGCATCGAAGTCGGAATGCCGCGAAACTCATCCAGTCAAAGCGTTACGCCCTTTGCGGAAGGAAGTGTGGTGTAGAACAAGTAGCAGAAGCATACATGCTCAAGAGGGATCACCCGAAATGGCATGAAGAAAAAGGGGCAGAAGCATAACATCCTCAAAGCGTTCAAAAGTGTGATGTAGAACAAGTAGCAGAAGCATACATGCTCAAGAGGGATCACCCGAAATTCAAAGGCAACTGAATTTCGGCAACCGGGCATCGAAGTCGGAATGCCGCGAAACTCATCCAGTCAAAGCGTTACGCCCTTTGCGGAAGGAAGTGTGGTGTAGAACAAGTAGCAGAAGCATACATGCTCAAGAGGGATCACCCGAAATTCAAAGGCAACTGAATTTCGGCAACCGGGCATCGAAGTCGGAATGCCGCGAAACTCATCCAGTCAAAGCGTTACGCCCTTTGCGGAAGGAAGTGTGGTGTAGAACAAGTAGCAGAAGCATACATGCTCAAGAGGGATCACCCGAAATTCAAAGGCAACTGGAATTTCGGCAAACGGGCATCGCATCGAAGTCGGAATGCCTGCTGAAATCTCATCCCGTCACAGCGTTACGCCCTTTCCGGAAGGAAGTTTGGTGTAGATCAAGTTACAAGATGCATACGTGTCTCACGAGGGATCACCCGAAATTCAAAGCCAAACTGAATTTCGGCAACCGGGGCATCGAAGTGGGTAATGGGGCGAAACTCATCCACTCAAAGGAGTTTCCGCCTTTGCGGAAAGGAAGTGTGATGTAGAACAAGTAGAAGAAGCATACATGCTAAAGAGGGATCACCCGGAAAATTCTAAAGCAACTGTATTTCGGCAACCGGGGCATCGAAGTAGGAATGACGCGAAACTCATACCCAGTCAAAGCGTTACGCCCTTTGCGGAAGGGAAGTGTGGTGTAGAACAAGTAGAAAGAAGCATACATGCTAAAGAGGGATCACCCGAAATTCAAAGGCAATGGAATGTCTGGCAATCGGGGCATCGAAGTTGGAATGCGCCCGCTGAAACTAACTCAGTCAAAGCGTTTCGCCCTTTGGGAAGGAAGTGTAGTGTTAGAACAAGTAGTAAGATAGTAGAAGTAGCACAAGTATACATGCTCAAGAGGGATCACCCGATAATTCAATGGCAACTGAATTTCAGCAACCGGGCATCGAAGTCGGCAATTCACGCGAAACTCATCGAGTCAAAAGCGTTACGGCCCGTTTGCGGAAAGGAAGTGTGGATGTAGAACAAGTAGCAGGAAAAAAAAAAAAAAAGCATTACATGCTAAAGAGGGATTCACCCGAAATTCAATAGGCAACTGAATTTCGGGGCAATCCGGGTGACAAATCGAAGTCGGAATTGCTGCGAAAGACTCATTCCAGTCAAAGCGTTTACGCCATTTGCGGAAGGAAGTGTGGTGTAGAAACAAGTAGCTGAAGCATTCATGCTCAAGAGGGATCTCCCGAAATTCAAATGGCAACTGAATTTCGGCAACCGGGCATCGAAGTCGGTAATGCCTAGACGAAAACTCATCCACTCAGCAAAGCGTTACGCCCTTTTGCGGAAGGAAGTGTGATGTAGAACAAGTAGCAGAAGAATACATGCTCAAGAGCGGATCACACGAAATTCAAAGGCAACTGAATTTCGGCAACCGGGGCATCGAAGTCGGAATGCGCGAAACTCATCCAGTCAAAGCGTTACGCCCTTTGCGGAAGGAAGTGTGGTGTAGAACAAGTAGCAGAAGCATACTTGCTCAAGAGGGATCACCCGAAATTCAAAGGCAACTGAATTTCGGCAACGGGGCATCGACGTCGGAATGCCGCGAAACTCATCCAGTCAAAGCGTTACGCCTTTGCGGAAGGAAGTGTGGTGTAGAACAAGTTGCAGAAGCATACATGCTCAAGAGGGATCACGAAATTCAAAGGCAACTGAATTTCGGCAACCGGGGCATCGAAGTCGGAATGCCGCGAAACTCATCCAGTCAAAGCATTACGCCCTTTGCGGAAGGAAGTGTGGTGTAGACCAAGTAGCAGAAGCATACATGCTCAAGAGGGATCACCGAAATTCAAAGGCAACTGAATTTCGGCAACCGGGGCATCGAAGTCGGAATGCCGCGAAACTCATCCAGTCAAAGCGTTACGCCCTTTGCGGAAGGAAGTGTGGTGTAGAACAAGTATCAGAAGCATACATGCTCAAGAGGGATCACCCGAAATTCAAAGGAACTGAATTTCGGCAACACGGGGCATCGAAGTCGGAATGCCGCGAAACTCATCCAGTCATAGCGTTACGCCCTTTGCGGAAGGAAGTGTGGTGTAGAACAAGTAGCAGAAGCATACATGCTCAAGAGGGATCACCCGAAAATTCAAAGGCAACTGAATTTCGGCAACCGGGCATCGAAGTCGGAATGCCGCGAAAATCATCCAGTCAAAGCGTTACGCCCTTTGCGGAAGGAAGTGTGGTGTAGAACAAGTAGCAGAAAGTGTGATGTAGAACAAGTAGCAGAAGCATACATGCTCAAGAGGGATCACCGAAATTCAAAGGCAACTGAATTTCGGCAACCGGGGCATCGAAAGTCGGAATGCCGCGAAAATCATCCAGTCAAAGCGTTACGCCCTTTTGCGGAAGGAAGTGTGGTGTAGAACAAGTAGAAGAAGCATAAATGCTCAAGAGGGATCACCCGAAATTCAAAGGCAACTGAATTTCGGCAACCGGGGCATCGAAGTCGGAATGCGCGAAACTCATCCAGTCAAAGCGTTACGCCCTTTGCGGAAGGAAGTGTGGTGTAGAAACAAGTACCAGAAGCATACATGCTCAAGAGGGATCACCGAAATTCAAAGGCCAATGAATTTCGGCAACCGGGGCATCGAAGTCGGAATGCCGCGAAACTCATCCAGTCAAAGCGTTACGCCCTTTGCGGAAGGAAGTGTGGTGTAGAACAAGTAGCAGAAGCATACATGCTCAAGAGGGATCACCCGAAATTCAAAGGCAACTGAATTTCGGCAAACGGGGCATCGAAGTCGGAATGCCGCGAAACTCATCCAGTCAAAGCGTTACGCCCTTTGCGGAAGGAAGTGTGGTGTAGAACAAGTAGCAGAAGCATACATGCTCAAGAGGGATCACCCGAAATTCAAAGGCAACTGAATTTCGGCAACCGGGCATCGAAGTCGGAATGCCGCGAAACTCATCCAGTCAAAGCGTTACGCCCTTTGCGGAAGGAAGTGTGGTGTAGAACAAGTAGCAGAAGCATACATGCTCAAGAGGGATCACCCGAAATTCAAAGGCAACTGAATTTCGGCAACCGGGGCATCGAAGTCGGAATGCCGCGAAACTCATCCAGTCAAAGCGTTACGCCCTTTGCGGAAGGAAGTGTGGTGTAGAACAAGTTAGCAGAAGCATACATGCTCAAGAGGGATCACCCGAAATTCAAAGGCAACTGAATTTCGGCAACCGGGCATCGAAGTCGGAATGCCGCGAAACTCATCCAGTCAAAGCGTTACGCCCTTTGCGGAAGGAAGTGTGGTGTAGAACAAGTAGCAGAAGCATACATGCTCAAGAGGGATCACCCGAAATTCAAAGGCAACTGAATTTCGGCAACCGGGCATCGAAGTCGGAATGCCGCGAAACTCATCCAGTCAAAGCGTTACGCCCTTTGCGGAAGGAAGTGTGTGTAGAACAAGTAGCAGAAGCATACATGCTCAAGAGGGATCACCCGAAATTCAAAGGCAACTGAATTTCGGCAACCGGGCATCGAAGTCGGAATGCCGCGAAACTCATCCAGTCAAAGCGTTACGCCCTTTGCGGAAGGAAGTGTGGTGTAGAACAAGTAGCAGAAGCATACATGCTCAAGAGGGATCACCCGAAATTCAAAGGCAACTGAATTTCGGCAACCGGGGCATCGAAGTCGGAATGCCGCGAAACTCATCCAGTCAAAGCGTTACGCCCTTTGCGGAAGGAAGTGTGGTGTAGAACAAGTAGCAGAAGCATACATGCTCAAGAGGGATCACCCGAAATTCAAAGGCAACTGAATTTCGGCAACCGGGCATCGAAGTCGGAATGCCGCGAAACTCATCCAGTCAAAGCGTTACGCCCTTTGCGGAAGGAAGTGTGGTGTAGAACAAGTAGCAGAAGCATACATGCTCAAGAGGGATCACCCGAAATTCAAAGGCAACTGAATTTCGGCAACCGGGGCATCGAAGTCGGAATGCCGCGAAACTCATCCAGTCAAAGCGTTACGCCCTTTGCGGAAGGAAGTGTGGTGTAGAACAAGTAGCAGAAGCATACATGCTCAAGAGGGATCACCCGAAATTCAAAGGCAACTGAATTTCGGCAACCGGGGCATCGAAGTCGGAATGCCGCGAAACTCATCCACTCAAAGCGTTACGCCCTTTGCAGGAGGAAGTGTGGTGTAGAACAAGTAGCAGAAGCATACATGCTCAAGAGGGATCACCCGAAATTCAAAGGCAACTGAATTTCGGCAACAGGGGCATCGAAGTCGGAATGCCGCGAAACTCATCCAGTCAAAGCGTTACGCCCTTTGCGGAAGGAAGTGTGGTGTAGAACAAGTAGCAGAAGCATACATGCTCAAGAGGGATCACCCGAAATTCAAAGGCAACTGAATTTCGGCAACCGGGGCATCGAAGTCGGAATGCCGCGAAACTCATCCAGTCAAAGCGTTACGCCCTTTGCGGAAGGAAGTGTGGTGTAGAACAAGTAGCAGAAGCATACATGCTCAAGAGGGATCACCCGAAATTCAAAGGCAACTGAATTTCGGCAACCGGGCATCGAAGTCGGAATGCCGCGAAACTCATCCAGTCAAAGCGTTACGCCCTTTGCGGAAGGAAGTGTGGTGTAGAACAAGTAGCAGAAGCATACATGCTCAAGAGGGATCACCCGAAATTCAAAGGCAACTGAATTTCGGCAACCGGGGCATCGAAGTCGGAATGCCGCGAAACTCATCCAGTCAAAGCGTTACGCCCTTTGCGGAAGGAAGTGTGGTGTAGAACAAATAGCAGAAGCATACATGCTCAAGAGGGATCACCCGAAATTCAAAGGCAACTGAATTTCGGCAACCGGGGCATCGAAGTCGGAATGCCGCGAAACTCATCCAGTCAAAGCGTTACGCCCTTTGCGGAAGGAAGTGTGGTGTAGAACAAGTAGCAGAAGCATACATGCTCAAGAGGGATCACCCGAAATTCAAAGGCAACTGAATTTCGGCAACCGGGGCATCGAAGTCGGAATGCCGCGAAACTCATCCAGTCAAAGCGTTACGCCCTTTGCGGAAGGAAGTGTGGTGTAGAACAAGTAGCAGAAGCATACATGCTCAAGAGGGATCACCCGAAATTCAAAGGCAACTGAATTTCGGCAACCGGGCATCGAAGTCGGAATGCCGCGAAACTCATCAGTCAAAGCGTTACGCCCTTTGCGGAAGGAAGTGTGGTGTAGAACAAGTAGCAGAAGCATACATGCTCAAGAGGGATCACCCGAAATTCAAAGGCAACTGAATTTCGGCAACCGGGGCATCGAAGTCGGAATGCCGCGAAACTCATCCAGTCAAAGCGTTACGCCCTTTGCGGAAGGAAGTGTGGTGTAGAACAAGTAGCAGAAGCATACATGCTCAAGAGGGATCACCCGAAATTCAAAGGCAACTGAATTTCGGCAACCGGGGCATCGAAGTCGGAATGCCGCGAAACTCATCCAGTCAAAGCGTTACGCTTTGCGGAAGGAAGTGTGGTGTAGAACAAGTAGCAGAAGCATACATGAAGAGGGATCACCGAATTCAAAGCAACTGAATTTCGGCAACCGGGCATCGAAGTCGGAATGCCGCGAAACTCATCCAGTCAAAGCGTTACGCCCTTTGCGGAAGGAAGTGTGGTGTAGAACAAGTAGCAGAAGCATACATGCTCAAGAGGGATCACCCGAAATTCAAAGGCAACTGAATTTCGGCAACCGGGGCATCGAAGTCGGAATGCCGCGAAACTCATCCAGTCAAAGCGTTACGCCCTTTGCGGAAGGAAGTGTGGTGTAGAACAAGTAGCAGAAGCATACATGCTCAAGAGGGATCACCCGAAATTCAAAGGCAACTGAATTTCGGCAACCGGGGCATCGAAGTCGGAATGCCGCGAAACTCATCCAGTCAAAGCGTTACGCCCTTTGCGGGAGGAAGTGTGGTGTAGAACAAGTAGCAGAAGCATACATGCTCAAGAGGGAAAGCATACATGCTCAAGAGGGATCACCGAAATTCAAAGGCAACTGAATTTCGGCAACCGGGGCATCGAAGTCGGAATGCCGCGAAACTCATCCAGTCAAAGCGTTACGCCTTTGCGGAAGGAAGTGTGGTGTAGAACAAGTAGCAGAAGCATACATGCTCAAGAGGGATCACCCGAAATTCAAAGGCAACTGAATTTCGGCAACCGGGGCATCGAAGTCGGAATGCCGCGAAACTCATCCAGTCAAAGCGTTACGCCCTTTGCGGAAGGAAGTGTGGTGTAGAACAAGTAGCAGAAGCATACATGCTCAAGAGGGATCACCCGAAATTCAAAGGCAACTGAATTTCGGCAACCGGGGCATCGAAGTCGGAATGCCGCGAAACTCATCCAGTCAAAGCGTTACGCCCTTTGCGGAAGGAAGTGTGGTGTAGAACAAGTAGCAGAAGCATACATGCTCAAGAGGGATCACCCGAAATTCAAAGGCAACTGAATTTCGGCAACCGGGGCATCGAAGTCGGAATGCCGCGAAACTCATCCAGTCAAAGCGTTACGCCCTTTGCGGAAGGAAGTGTGGTGTAGAACAAGTAGCAGAAGCATACATGCTCAAGAGGGATCACCCGAAATTCAAAGGCAACTGAATTTCGGCAACCGGGGCATCGAAGTCGGAATGCCGCGAAACTCATCCAGTCAAAGCGTTACGCCCTTTGCGGAAGGAAGTGTGGTGTAGAACAAGTAGCAGAAGCATACATGCTCAAGAGGGATCACCCGAAATTCAAAGGCAACTGAATTTCGGCAACCGGGGCATCGAAGTCGGAATGCCGCGAAACTCATCCAGTCAAAGCGTTACGCCCTTTGCGGAAGGAAGTGTGGTGTAGAACAAGTAGCAGAAGCATACATGCTCAAGAGGGATCACCCGAAATTCAAAGGCAACTGAATTTCGGCAACCGGGGCATCGAAGTCGGAATGCCGCGAAACTCATCAGTCAAAGCGTTACGCCCTTTGCGGAAGGAAGTGTGGTGTAGAACAAGTAGCAGAAGCATACATGCTCAAGAGGGATCACCCGAAATTCAAAGGCAACTGAATTTCGGCAACCGGGGCATCGAAGTCGGAATGCCGCGAAACTCATCCAGTCAAAGCGTTACGCCCTTTGCGGAAGGAAGTGTGGTGTAGAACAAGTAGCAGAAGCATACATGCTCAAGAGGGATCACCCGAAATTCAAAGGCAACTGAATTTCGGCAACCGGGGCATCGAAGTCGGAATGCCGCGAAACTCATCCAGTCAAAGCGTTACGCCCTTTGCGGAAGGAAGTGTGGTGTAGAACAAGTAGCAGAAGCATACATGCTCAAGAGGGATCACCCGAAATTCAAAGGCAACTGAATTTCGGCAACCGGGGCATCGAAGTCGGAATGCCGCGAAACTCATCCAGTCAAAGCGTTACGCCCTTTGCGGAAGGAAGTGTGGTGTAGAACAAGTAGCAGAAGCATACATGCTCAAGAGGGATCACCCCAAATTCAAAGGCAACTGAATTTCGGCAACCGGGGCATCGAAGTCGGAATGCCGCGAAACTCATCCAGTCAAAGCGTTACGCCCTTTGCGGAAGGAAGTGTGGTGTAGAACAAGTAGCAGAAGCATACATGCTCAAGAGGGATCACCCGAAATTCAAAGGCAACTGAATTTCGGCAACCGGGGCATCGAAGTCGGAATGCCGCGAAACTCATCCAGTCAAAGCGTTACGCCCTTTGCGGAAGGAAGTGTGGTGTAGAACAAGTAGCAGAAGCATACATGCTCAAGAGGGATCACCCGAAATTCAAAGGCAACTGAATTTCGGCAACCGGGGCATCGAAGTCGGAATGCCGCGAAACTCATCCAGTCAAAGCGTTACGCCCTTTGCGGAAGGAAGTGTGGTGTAGAACAAGTAGCAGAAGCATCAGAAGCATACATGCTCAAGAGGGATCACCCGAAATTCAAAGGCAACTGAATTTCGGCAACCGGGCATCGAAGTCGGAATGCCGCGAAACTCATCCAGTCAAAGCGTTACGCCCTTTGCGGAAGGAAGTGTGGTGTAGAACAAGTAGCAGAAGCATACATGCTCAAGAGGGATCACCCGAAATTCAAAGGCAACTGAATTTCGGCAACCGGGGCATCGAAGTCGGAATGCCGCGAAACTCATCCAGTCAAAGCGTTACGCCCTTTGCGGAAGGAAGTGTGGTGTAGAACAAGTAGCAGAAGCATACATGCTCAAGAGGGATCACCCGAAATTCAAAGGCAACTGAATTTCGGCAACCGGGGCATCGAAGTCGGAATGCCGCAAACTCATCCAGTCAAAGCGTTACGCCCTTTGCGGAAGGAAGTGTGGTGTAGAACAAGTAGCAGAAGCATACATGCTCAAGAGGGATCACCCGAAATTCAAAGGCAACTGAATTTCGGCAACCGGGGCATCGAAGTCGGAATGCCGCGAAACTCATCCAGTCAAAGCGTTACGCCCTTTGCGGAAGGAAGTGTGGTGTAGAACAAGTAGCAGAAGCATACATGCTCAAGAGGGATCACCCGAAATTCAAAGGCAACTGAATTTCGGCAACCGGGGCATCGAAGTCGGAATGCCGCGAAACTCATCCAGTCAAAGCGTTACGCCCTTTGCGGAAGGAAGTGTGGTGTAGAACAAGTAGCAGAAGCATACATGCTCAAGAGGGATCACCCGAAATTCAAAGGCAACTGAATTTCGGCAACCGGGGCATCGAAGTCGGAATGCCGCGAAACTCATCCAGTCAAAGCGTTACGCCCTTTGCGGAAGGAAGTGTGGTGTAGAACAAGTAGCAGAAGCATACATGCTCAAGAGGGATCACCCGAAATTCAAAGGCAACTGAATTTCGGCAACCGGGGCATCGAAGTCGGAATGCCGCGAAACTCATCCAGTCAAAGCGTTACGCCCTTTGCGGAAGGAAGTGTGGTGTAGAACAAGTAGCAGAAGCATACATGCTCAAGAGGGATCACCCGAAATTCAAAGGCAACTGAATTTCGGCAACCGGGGCATCGAAGTCGGAATGCCGCGAAACTCATCCAGTCAAAGCGTTACGCCCTTTGCGGAAGGAAGTGTGGTGTAGAACAAGTAGCAGAAGCATACATGCTCAAGAGGGATCACCCGAAATTCAAAGGCAACTGAATTTCGGCAACCGGGGCATCGAAGTCGGAATGCCGCGAAACTCATCCAGTCAAAGCGTTACGCCCTTTGCGGAAGGAAGTGTGGTGTAGAACAAGTAGCAGAAGCATACATGCTCAAGAGGGATCACCCGAAATTCAAAGGCAACTGAATTTCGGCAACCGGGGCATCGAAGTCGGAATGCCGCGAAACTCATCCAGTCAAAGCGTTACGCCCTTTGCGGAAGGAAGTGTGGTGTAGAACAAGTAGAAGAAGCATACATGCTCAAGAGGGATCACCCGAAATTCAAAGGCAACTGAATTTCGGCAACCGGGGCATCGAAGTCGGAATGCCGCGAAACTCATCCAGTCAAAGCGTTACGCCCTTTGCGGAAGGAAGTGTGGTGTAGAACAAGTAGCAGAAGCATACATGCTCAAGAGGGATCACCCGAAATTCAAAGGCAACTGAATTTCGGCAACCGGGGCATCGAAGTCGGAATGCCGCGAAACTCATCCAGTCAAAGCGTTACGCCCTTTGCGGAAGGAAGTGTGGTGTAGAACAAGTAGCAGAAGCATACATGCTCAAGAGGGATCACCCGAAATTCAAAGGCAACTGAATTTCGGCAACCGGGGCATCGAAGTCGGAATGCCGCGAAACTCATCCAGTCAAAGCGTTACGCCCTTTGCGGAAGGAAGTGTGGTGTAGAACAAGTAGCAGAAGCATACGCATACATGCTCAAGAGGGATCACCCGAAATTCAAAGGCAACTGAATTTCGGCAACCGGGGCATCGAAGTCGGAATGCCGCGAAACTCATCCAGTCAAAGCGTTACGCCCTTTGCGGAAGGAAGTGTGGTGTAGAACAACAGAAGCATACATGCTCAAGAGGGATCACCCGAAATTCAAAGGCAACTGAATTTCGGCAACCGGGGCATCGAAGTCGGAATGCCGCGAAACTCATCCAGTCAAAGCGTTACGCCCTTTGCGGAAGGAAGTGTGGTGTAGAACAAGTAGCAGAAGCACAGAAGCATACATGCTCAAGAGGGATCACCCGAAATTCAAAGGCAACTGAATTTCGGCAACCGGGGCATCGAAGTCGGAATGCCGCGAAACTCATCCAGTCAAAGCGTTACGCCCTTTGCGGAAGGAAGTGTGGTGTAGAACAAGTAGCAGAAGCATACATGCTCAAGAGGGATCACCCGAAATTCAAAGGCAACTGAATTTCGGCAACCGGGGCATCGAAGTCGGAATGCCGCGAAACTCATCCAGTCAAAGCGTTACGCCCTTTGCGGAAGGAAGTGTGATGTAGAACAAGTAGCAGAAGCATACATGCTCAAGAGGGATCACCCGAAATTCAAAGGCAACTGAATTTCGGCAACCGGGCATCGAAGTCGGAATGCCGCGAAACTCATCCAGTCAAAGCGTTACGCCCTTTGCGGAAGGAAGTGTGGTGTAGAACAAGTAGCAGAAGCATACATGCTCAAGAGGGATCACCCGAAATTCAAAGGCAACTGAATTTCGGCAACCGGGGCATCGAAGTCGGAATGCCGCGAAACTCATCCAGTCAAAGCGTTACGCCCTTTGCGGAAGGAAGTGTGGTGTAGAACAAGTAGCAGAAGCATACATGCTCAAGAGGGATCACCCGAAATTCAAAGGCAACTGAATTTCGGCAACCGGGGCATCGAAGTCGGAATGCCGCGAAACTCATCCAGTCAAAGCGTTACGCCCTTTGCGGAAGGAAGTGTGGTGTAGAACAAGTAGCAGAAGCATACATGCTCAAGAGGGATCACCCGAAATTCAAAGGCAACTGAATTTCGGCAACCGGGGCATCGAAGTCGGAATGCCGCGAAACTCATCCAGTCAAAGCGTTACGCCCTTTGCGGAAGGAAGTGTGGTGTAGAACAAGTAGAAGAAGCATACATGCTCAAGAGGGATCACCCGAAATTCAAAGGCAACTGAATTTCGGCAACCGGGGCATCGAAGTCGGAATGCCGCGAAACTCATCCAGTCAAAGCGTTACGCCCTTTGCGGAAGGAAGTGTGGTGTAGAACAAGTAGCAGAAGCATACATGCTCAAGAGGGATCACCCGAAATTCAAAGGCAACTGAATTTCGGCAACCGGGGCATCGAAGTCGGAATGCCGCGAAACTCATCCAGTCAAAGCGTTACGCCCTTTGCGGAAGGAAGTGTGGTGTAGAACAAGTAGCAGAAGCATACATGCTCAAGAGGGATCACCCGAAATTCAAAGGCAACTGAATTTCGGCAACCGGGGCATCGAAGTCGGAATGCCGCGAAACTCATCCAGTCAAAGCGTTACGCCCTTTGCGGAAGGAAGTGTGGTGTAGAACAAGTAGCAGAAGCATACATGCTCAAGAGGGATCACCCGAAATTCAAAGGCAACTGAATTTCGGCAACCGGGGCATCGAAGTCGGAATGCCGCGAAACTCATCCAGTCAAAGCGTTACGCCCTTTGCGGAAGGAAGTGTGGTGTAGAACAAGTAGCAGAAGAGCAGAAGCATACATGCTCAAGAGGGATCACCCGAAATTCAAAGGCAACTGAATTTCGGCAACCGGGGCATCGAAGTCGGAATGCCGCGAAACTCATCCAGTCAAAGCGTTACGCCCTTTGCGGAAGGAAGTGTGGTGTAGAACAAGTAGCAGAAGCATACATACATGCTCAAGAGGGATCACCGAAATTCAAAGGCAACTGAATTTCGGCAACCGGGGCATCGAAGTCGGAATGCCGCGAAACTCATCCAGTCAAAGCGTTACGCCCTTTGCGGAAGGAAGTGTGGTGTAGAACAAGTAGCAGAAGCATACATGCTCAAGAGGGATCACCCGAAATTCAAAGGCAACTGAATTTCGGCAACCGGGGCATCGAAGTCGGAATGCCGCGAAACTCATCCAGTCAAAGCGTTACGCCCTTTGCGGAAGGAAGTGTGGTGTAGAACAAGTAGCAGAAGCATACATGCTCAAGAGGGATCACCCGAAATTCAAAGGCAACTGAATTTCGGCAACCGGGCATCGAAGTCGGAATGCCGCGAAACTCATCCAGTCAAAGCGTTACGCCCTTTGCGGAAGGAAGTGTGGTGTAGAACAAGTAGCAGAAGCATACATGCTCAAGAGGGATCACCCGAAATTCAAAGGCAACTGAATTTCGGCAACCGGGGCATCGAAGTCGGAATGCCGCGAAACTCATCCAGTCAAAGCGTTACGCCCTTTGCGGAAGGAAGTGTGGTGTAGAACAAGTAGCAGAAGCATACATGCTCAAGAGGGATCACCCGAAATTCAAAGGCAACTGAATTTCGGCAACCGGGGCATCGAAGTCGGAATGCCGCGAAACTCATCCAGTCAAAGCGTTACGCCTTTGCGGAAGGAAGTGTGGTGTAGAACAAGTAGCAGAAGCATACATGCTCAAGAGGGATCACCCGAAATTCAAAGGCAACTGAATTTCGGCAACCGGGGCATCGAAGTCGGAATGCCGCGAAACTCATCCAGTCAAAGCGTTACGCCCTTTGCGGAAGGAAGTGTGGTGTAGAACAAGTAGAAGAAGCATACATGCTCAAGAGGGATCACCCGAAATTCAAAGGCAACTGAATTTCGGCAACCGGGGCATCGAAGTCGGAATGCCGCGAAACTCATCCAGTCAAAGCGTTACGCCCTTTGCGGAAGGAAGTGTGGTGTAGAACAAGTAGCAGAATAGCAGAAGCATACATGCTCAAGAGGGATCACCCGAAATTCAAAGGCAACTGAATTTCGGCAACCGGGGCATCGAAGTCGGAATGCCGCGAAACTCATCCAGTCAAAGCGTTACGCCCTTTGCGGAAGGAAGTGTGGTGTAGAACAAGTAGCAGAAGCATACATGCTCAAGAGGGATCACCCGAAATTCAAAGGCAACTGAATTTCGGCAACCGGGGCATCGAAGTCGGAATGCCGCGAAACTCATCCAGTCAAAGCGTTACGCCCTTTGCGGAAGGAAGTGTGGTGTAGAACAAGTAGCAGAAGCATACATGCTCAAGAGGGATCACCCGAAATTCAAAGGCAACTGAATTTCGGCAACCGGGGCATCGAAGTCGGAATGCCGCGAAACTCATCCAGTCAAAGCGTTACGCCCTTTGCGGAAGGAAGTGTGGTGTAGAACAAGTAGCAGAAGCATACATGCTCAAGAGGGATCAAGTGTGATGTAGAACAAGTAGCAGAAGCATACATGCTCAAGAGGGATCACCCGAAATTCAAAGGCAACTGAATTTCGGCAACCGGGGCATCGAAGTCGGAATGCCGCGAAACTCATCCAGTCAAAGCGTTACGCCCTTTGCGGAAGGAAGTGTGGTGTAGAACAAGTAGCAGAAGCATACATGCTCAAGAGAGAAGCATACATGCTCAAGAGGGATCACCCGAAATTCAAAGGCAACTGAATTTCGGCAACCGGGGCATCGAAGTCGGAATGCCGCGAAACTCATCCAGTCAAAGCGTTACGCCCTTTGCGGAAGGAAGTGTGGTGTAGAACAAGTAGCAGAAGCATACATGCTCAAGAGGGATCACCCGAAATTCAAAGGCAACTGAATTTCGGCAACCGGGGCATCGAAGTCGGAATGCCGCGAAACTCATCCAGTCAAAGCGTTACGCCCTTTGCGGAAGGAAGTGTGATGTAGAACAAGTAGCAGAAGCATACATGCTCAAGAGGGATCACCCGAAATTCAAAGGCAACTGAATTTCGGCAACCGGGGCATCGAAGTCGGAATGCCGCGAAACTCATCCAGTCAAAGCGTTACGCCCTTTGCGGAAGGAAGTGTGGTGTAGAACAAGTAGCAAGTAGCAGAAGCATACATGCTCAAGAGGGATCACCCGAAATTCAAAGGCAACTGAATTTCGGCAACCGGGGCATCGAAGTCGGAATGCCGCGAAACTCATCCAGTCAAAGCGTTACGCCCTTTGCGGAAGGAAGTGTGGTGTAGAACAAGTAGCAGAAGCATACATGCTCAAGAGGGATCACCCGAAATTCAAAGGCAACTGAATTTCGGCAACCGGGGCATCGAAGTCGGAATGCCGCGAAACTCATCCAGTCAAAGCGTTACGCCCTTTGCGGAAGGAAGTGTGGTGTAGAACAAGTAGCAGAAGCATACATGCTCAAGAGGGATCACCCGAAATTCAAAGGCAACTGAATTTCGGCAACCGGGGCATCGAAGTCGGAATGCCGCGAAACTCATCCAGTCAAAGCGTTACGCCCTTTGCGGAAGGAAGTGTGGTGTAGAACAAGTAGCAGAAGCATACATGCTCAAGAGGGATCACCCGAAATTCAAAGGCAACTGAATTTCGGCAACCGGGCATCGAAGTCGGAATGCCGCGAAACTCATCCAGTCAAAGCGTTACGCCCTTTGCGGAAGGAAGTGTGGTGTAGAACAAGTAGCAGAAGCATACATGCTCAAGAGGGATCACCCGAAATTCAAAGGCAACTGAATTTCGGCAACCGGGGCATCGAAGTCGGAATGCCGCGAAACTCATCCAGTCAAAGCGTTACGCCCTTTGCGGAAGGAAGTGTGGTGTAGAACAAGTAGCAGAAGCATACATGCTCAAGAGGGATCACCCGAAATTCAAAGGCAACTGAATTTCGGCAACCGGGGCATCGAAGTCGGAATGCCGCGAAACTCATCCAGTCAAAGCGTTACGCCCTTTGCGGAAGGAAGTGTGGTGTAGAACAAGTAGCAGAAGCATACATGCTCAAGAGGGATCACCCGAAATTCAAAGGCAACTGAATTTCGGCAACCGGGGCATCGAAGTCGGAATGCCGCGAAACTCATCCAGTCAAAGCGTTACGCCCTTTGCGGAAGGAAGTGTGATGTAGAACAAGTAGCAGAAGCATACATGCTCAAGAGGGATCACCCGAAATTCAAAGGCAACTGAATTTCGGCAACCGGGGCATCGAAGTCGGAATGCCGCGAAACTCATCCAGTCAAAGCGTTACGCCCTTTGCGGAAGGAAGTGTGGTGTAGAACAAGTAGGTAGCAGAAGCATACATGCTCAAGAGGGATCACCCGAAATTCAAAGGCAACTGAATTTCGGCAACCGGGGCATCGAAGTCGGAATGCCGCGAAACTCATCCAGTCAAAGCGTTACGCCCTTTGCGGAAGGAAGTGTGGTGTAGAACAAGTAGCAGAAGCATACATGCTCAAGAGGGATCACCCGAAATTCAAAGGCAACTGAATTTCGGCAACCGGGGCATCGAAGTCGGAATGCCGCGAAACTCATCCAGTCAAAGCGTTACGCCCTTTGCGGAAGGAAGTGTGGTGTAGAACAAGTAGCAGAAGCATACATGCTCAAGAGGGATCACCCGAAATTCAAAGGCAACTGAATTTCGGCAACCGGGGCATCGAAGTCGGAATGCCGCGAAACTCATCCAGTCAAAGCGTTACGCCCTTTGCGGAAGGAAGTGTGGTGTAGAACAAGTAGCAGAAGCATACATGCTCAAGAGGGATCACCCGAAATTCAAAGGCAACTGAATTTCGGCAACCGGGGCATCGAAGTCGGAATGCCGCGAAACTCATCCAGTCAAAGCGTTACGCCCTTTGCGGAAGGAAGTGTGGTGTAGAACAAGTAGAAGAAGCATACATGCTCAAGAGGGATCACCCGAAATTCAAAGGCAACTGAATTTCGGCAACGGGGCATCGAAGTCGGAATGCCGCGAAACTCATCCAGTCAAAGCGTTACGCCCTTTGCGGAAGGAAGTGTGGTGTAGAACAAGTAGCAGAAGCATACATGCTCAAGAGGGATCACCCGAAATTCAAAGGCAACTGAATTTCGGCAACCGGGGCATCGAAGTCGGAATGCCGCGAAACTCATCCAGTCAAAGCGTTACGCCCTTTGCGGAAGGAAGTGTGGTGTAGAACAAGTAGCAGAAGCATACATGCTCAAGAGGGATCACCCGAAATTCAAAGGCAACTGAATTTCGGCAACGGGGCATCGAAGTCGGAATGCCGCGAAACTCATCCAGTCAAAGCGTTACGCCCTTTGCGGAAGGAAGTGTGATGTAGAAAAAGTAGCAGAAGCATACATGCTCAAGAGGGATCACCCGAAATTCAAAGGCAACTGAATTTCGGCAACCGGGGCATCGAAGTCGGAATGCCGCGAAACTCATCCAGTCAAAGCGTTACGCCCTTTGCGGAAGGAAGTGTGGGTGTAGAAAAAAGTAGCAGAAGCATACATGCTCAAGAGGGATCACCCGAAATTCAAAGGCAACTGAATTTCGGCAACCGGGGCATCGAAGTCGGAATGCCGCGAAACTCATCCAGTCAAAGCGTTACGCCCTTTGCGGAAGGAAGTGTGGTGTAGAACAAGTAGCAGAAGCATACATGCTCAAGAGGGATCACCCGAAATTCAAAGGCAACTGAATTTCGGCAACCGGGGCATCGAAGTCGGAATGCCGCGAAACTCATCCAGTCAAAGCGTTACGCCCTTTGCGGAAGGAAGTGTGGTGTAGAACAAGTAGCAGAAGCATACATGCTCAAGAGGGATCACCCGAAATTCAAAGGCAACTGAATTTCGGCAACCGGGGCATCGAAGTCGGAATGCCGCGAAACTCATCCAGTCAAAGCGTTACGCCCTTTGCGGAAGGAAGTGTGGTGTAGAACAAAGCAGAAGCATACATGCTCAAGAGGGATCACCCGAAATTCAAAGGCAACTGAATTTCGGCAACCGGGGCATCGAAGTCGGAATGCCGCGAAACTCATCCAGTCAAAGCGTTACGCCCTTTGCGGAAGGAAGTGTGGTGTAGAACAAGTAGCAGAAGCATACATGCTCAAGAGGGATCACCCGAAATTCAAAGGCAACTGAATTTCGGCAACCGGGGCATCGAAGTCGGAATGCCGCGAAACTCATCCAGTCAAAGCGTTACGCCCTTTGCGGAAGGAAGTGTGGTGTAGAACAAGTAGCAGAAGCATACATGCTCAAGAGGGATCACCCGAAATTCAAAGGCAACTGAATTTCGGCAACCGGGGCATCGAAGTCGGAATGCCGCGAAACTCATCCAGTCAAAGCGTTACGCCCTTTGCGGAAGGAAGTGTGGTGTAGAACAAGTAGCAGAAGCATACATGCTCAAGAGGGATCACCCGAAATTCAAAGGCAACTGAATTTCGGCAACCGGGGCATCGAAGTCGGAATGCCGCGAAACTCATCCAGTCAAAGCGTTACGCCCTTTGCGGAAGGAAGTGTGGTGTAGAACAAGTAGCAGAAGCATACATGCTCAAGAGGGATCACCCGAAATTCAAAGGCAACTGAATTTCGGCAACCGGGGCATCGAAGTCGGAATGCCGCGAAACTCATCCAGTCAAAGCGTTACGCCCTTTGCGGAAGGAAGTGTGGTGTAGAACAAGTAGCAGAAGCATACATGCTCAAGAGGGATCACCCGAAATTCAAAGGCAACTGAATTTCGGCAACCGGGGCATCGAAGTCGGAATGCCGCGAAACTCATCCAGTCAAAGCGTTACGCCCTTTGCGGAAGGAAGTGTGGTGTAGAACAAGTAGCAGAAGCATACATGCTCAAGAGGGATCACCCGAAATTCAAAGGCAACTGAATTTCGGCAACCGGGGCATCGAAGTCGGAATGCCGCGAAACTCATCCAGTCAAAGCGTTACGCCCTTTGCGGAAGGAAGTGTGGTGTAGAACAAGTAGCAAAAGCATACATGCTCAAGAGGGATCACCCGAAATTCAAAGGCAACTGAATTTCGGCAACCGGGGCATCGAAGTCGGAATGCCGCGAAACTCATCCAGTCAAAGCGTTACGCCCTTTGCGGAAGGAAGTGTGGTGTAGAACAAGTAGAAGAAGCATACATGCTCAAGAGGGATCACCCGAAATTCAAAGGCAACTGAATTTCGGCAACCGGGGCATCGAAGTCGGAATGCCGCGAAACTCATCCAGTCAAAGCGTTACGCCCTTTGCGGAAGGAAGTGTGGTGTAGAAAAAGTAGCAGAAGCATACATGCTCAAGAGGGATCACCCGAAATTCATAGGCAACTGAATTTCGGCAACGGGGGCATCGAAGTCGAAATGCCGCGAAACTCATCCAGTCAAAGCGTTACGCCCTTTGCGGAAGGAAGTGTGGTGTAGAACAAGTATAAGAAGCATACATGCTCAAGAGGGATCACCCGAAATTCAAAGGCAACTGAATTTCGGAAACCGGGGCATCGAAGTCGGAATGCCGCGAAACTCATCCAGTCAAAGCATTACGCCCTTTGCAGAAGGAAGTGTGGTGTAGAACAAGTAGCAGAAGCATACATGCTCAAGAGGGATCACCCGAAATTCAAAGGCAACTGAATTTCGGCAACCGGGGCATCGAAGTCGGAATGCCGCGAAACTCATCCAGTCAAAGCGTTACGCCCTTTGCGGAAGGAAGTGTGGTGTAGAACAAGTAGCAGGAAAAGTAGTAGAAGCATACATGCTCAAGAGGGATCACCCGAAATTCAAAGGCAACTGAATTTCGGCAACCGGGGCATCGAAGTCGGAATGCCGCGAAACTCATCCAGTCAAAGCGTTACGCCCTTTGCGGAAGGAAGTGTGGTGTAGAACAAGTAGCAGAAGCATACATGCTCAAGAGGGATCACCCGAAATTCAAAGGCAACTGAATTTCGGCAACCGGGGCATCGAAGTCGGAATGCCGCGAAACTCATCCAGTCAAAGCGTTTCGCTGTTTGCGGAAGGAAGTGTGATGTAGAAAAGTAGCAGAAGCATACATGCTCAAGAGGGATCACCCGAAATTCAAAGGCAACTGAATTTCGGCAACCGGGGCATCGAAGTCGGAATGCCGCGAAACTCATCCAGTCAAAGCGTTACGCCCTTTGCGGAAGGAAGTGTGGTGTAGAACAAGTAGCAGAATGTAGAAAAAGTAGCAGAAGCATACATGCTCAAGAGGGATCACCCGAAATTCAAAGGCAACTGAATTTCGGCAACCGGGGCATCGAAGTCGGAATGCCGCGAAACTCATCCAGTCAAAGCGTTACGCCCTTTGCGGAAGGAAGTGTGGTGTAGAACAAGTAGCAGAAGCATACATGCTCAAGAGGGATCACCCGAAATTCAAAGGCAACTGAATTTCGGCAACCGGGGCATCGAAGTCGGAATGCCGCGAAACTCATCCAGTCAAAGCGTTACGCCCTTTGCGGAAGGAAGTGTGGTGTAGAACAAGTAGCAGAAGCATACATGCTCAAGAGGGATCACCCGAAATTCAAAGGCAACTGAATTTCGGCAACCGGGGCATCGAAGTCGGAATGCCGCGAAACTCATCCAGTCAAAGCGTTACGCCCTTTGCGGAAGGAAGTGTGGTGTAGAACAAGTAGCAGAAGCATACATGCTCAAGAGGGATCACCCGAAATTCAAAGGCAACTGAATTTCGGCAACCGGGGCATCGAAGTCGGAATGCCGCGAAACTCATCCAGTCAAAGCGTTACGCCCTTTGCGGAAGGAAGTGTGCTGTAGAACAAGTAGCAGAAGCATACATGCTCAAGAGGGATCACCCGAAATTCAAAGGCAACTGAATTTCGGCAACCGGGGCATCGAAGTCGGAATGCCGCGAAACTCATCCAGTCAAAGCGTTACGCCCTTTGCGGAAGGAAGTGTGGTGTAGAACAAGTAGCAGAAGCATACATGCTCAAGAGGGATCACCCGAAATTCAAAGGCAACTGAATTTCGGCAACCGGGGCATCGAAGTCGGAATGCCGCGAAACTCATCCAGTCAAAGCGTTACGCCCTTTGCGGAAGGAAGTGTGCTGTAGAACAAGTAGCAGAAGCATACATGCTCAAGAGGGATCACCCGAAATTCAAAGGCAACTGAATTTCGGCAACCGGGGCATCGAAGTCGGAATGCCGCGAAACTCATCCAGTCAAAGCGTTACGCCCTTTGCGGAAGGAAGTGTGGTGTAGAACAAGTAGCAGAAGCATACATGCTCAAGAGGGATCACCCGAAATTCAAAGGCAACTGAATTTCGGCAACCGGGGCATCGAAGTCGGAATGCCGCGAAACTCATCCAGTCAAAGCGTTACGCCCTTTGCGGAAGGAAGTGTGGTGTAGAACAAGTAGCAGAAGCATACAGAAAAAGTAGCAGAAGCATACATGCTCAAGAGGGATCACCCGAAATTCAAAGGCAACTGAATTTCGGCAACCGGGGCATCGAAGTCGGAATGCCGCGAAACTCATCCAGTCAAAGCGTTACGCCCTTTGCGGAAGGAAGTGTGGTGTAGAACAAGTAGCAGAAGGTAGCAGAAGCATACATGCTCAAGAGGGATCACCCGAAATTCAAAGGCAACTGAATTTCGGCAACCGGGGCATCGAAGTCGGAATGCCGCGAAACTCATCCAGTCAAAGCGTTACGCCCTTTGCGGAAGGAAGTGTGGTGTAGAACAAGTAGCAGAAGCTAGAACAAGTAGCAGAAGCATACATGCTCAAGAGGGATCACCCGAAATTCAAAGGCAACTGAATTTCGGCAACCGGGGCATCGAAGTCGGAATGCCGCGAAACTCATCCAGTCAAAGCGTTACGCCCTTTGCGGAAGGAAGTGTGGTGTAGAACAAGTAGCAGAAGCATACATGCTCAAGAGGGATCACCCGAAATTCAAAGGCAACTGAATTTCGGCAACCGGGGCATCGAAGTCGGAATGCCGCGAAACTCATCCAGTCAAAGCGTTACGCCCTTTGCGGAAGGAAGTGTGATGTAGAACAAGTAGCAGAAGCATACATGCTCAAGAGGGATCACCCGAAATTCAAAGGCAACTGAATTTCGGCAACCGGGGCATCGAAGTCGGAATGCCGCGAAACTCATCCAGTCAAAGCGTTACGCCCTTTGCGGAAGGAAGTGTGGTGTAGAACAAGTAGCAGAAGCATACATGCTCAAGAGGGATCACCCGAAATTCAAAGGCAACTGAATTTCGGCAACCGGGGCATCGAAGTCGGAATGCCGCGAAACTCATCCAGTCAAAGCGTTACGCCCTTTGCGGAAGGAAGTGTGGTGTAGAACAAGTAGCAGAAGCATACATAGAAGCATACATGCTCAAGAGGGATCACCCGAAATTCAAAGGCAACTGAATTTCGGCAACCGGGGCATCGAAGTCGGAATGCCGCGAAACTCATCCAGTCAAAGCGTTACGCCCTTTGCGGAAGGAAGTGTGGTGTAGAACAAGTAGCAGAAGCATACATGCTCAAGAGGGATCACCCGAAATTCAAAGGCAACTGAATTTCGGCAACCGGGGCATCGAAGTCGGAATGCCGCGAAACTCATCCAGTCAAAGCGTTTCGCTGTTTGCGGAAGGAAGTGTGATGTAGAACAAGTAGCAGAAGCATACATGCTCAAGAGGGATCACCCGAAATTCAAAGGCAACTGAATTTCGGCAACCGGGGCATCGAAGTCGGAATGCCGCGAAACTCATCCAGTCAAAGCGTTACGCCCTTTGCGGAAGGAAGTGTGGTGTAGAACAAGTAGCAGAAGCATACATGCTCAGAAGCATACATGCTCAAGAGGGATCACCCGAAATTCAAAGGCAACTGAATTTCGGCAACCGGGGCATCGAAGTCGGAATGCCGCGAAACTCATCCAGTCAAAGCGTTACGCCCTTTGCGGAAGGAAGTGTGGTGTAGAACAAGTAGCAGAAGCATACATGCTCAAGAGGGATCACCCGAAATTCAAAGGCAACTGAATTTCGGCAACCGGGGCATCGAAGTCGGAATGCCGCGAAACTCATCCAGTCAAAGCGTTACGCCCTTTGCGGAAGGAAGTGTGATGTAGAACAAGTAGCAGAAGCATACATGCTCAAGAGGGATCACCCGAAATTCAAAGGCAACTGAATTTCGGCAACCGGGGCATCGAAGTCGGAATGCCGCGAAACTCATCCAGTCAAAGCGTTACGCCCTTTGCGGAAGGAAGTGTGGTGTAGAACAAGTAGCAGAAGCATACATGCTCAAGAGGGATCACCCGAAATTCAAAGGCAACTGAATTTCGGCAACGGGGCATCGAAGTCGGAATGCCGCGAAACTCATCCAGTCAAAGCGTTACGCCCTTTGCGGAAGGAAGTGTGGTGTAGAACAAGTAGCAGAAGCATACATGCTGCATACATGCTCAAGAGGGATCACCCGAAATTCAAAGGCAACTGAATTTCGGCAACCGGGGCATCGAAGTCGGAATGCCGCGAAACTCATCCAGTCAAAGCGTTACGCCCTTTGCGGAAGGAAGTGTGGTGTAGAACAAGTAGCAGAAGCATACATGCTCAAGAGGGATCACCCGAAATTCAAAGGCAACTGAATTTCGGCAACCGGGGCATCGAAGTCGGAATGCCGCGAAACTCATCCAGTCAAAGCGTTTCGCTGTTTGCGGAAGGAAGTGTGATGTAGAACAAGTAGCAGAAGCATACATGCTCAAGAGGGATCACCCGAAATTCAAAGGCAACTGAATTTCGGCAACCGGGGCATCGAAGTCGGAATGCCGCGAAACTCATCCAGTCAAAGCGTTACGCCCTTTGCGGAAGGAAGTGTGGTGTAGAACAAGTAGCAGAAGCATACATGCTCAAGAGGGATCACCCGAAATTCAAAGGCAACTGAATTTCGGCAACCGGGGCATCGAAGTCGGAATGCCGCGAAACTCATCCAGTCAAAGCGTTACGCCCTTTGCGGAAGGAAGTGTGGTGTAGAACAAGTAGCAGAAGCATACATGCTCAAGAGGGATCACCCGAAATTCAAAGGCAACTTAATTTCGGCAACCGGGGCATCGAAGTCGGAATGCCGCGAAACTCATCCAGTCAAAGCGTTACGCCCTTTGCGGAAGGAAGTGTGGTGTAGAACAAGTAGCAGAAGCATACATGCTCAAGAGGGATCACCCGAAATTCAAAGGCAACTGAATTTCGGCAACCGGGGCATCGAAGTCGGAATGCCGCGAAACTCATCCAGTCAAAGCGTTACGCCCTTTGCGGAAGGAAGTGTGGTGTAGAACAAGTAGCAGAAGCATACATGCTCAAGAGGGATCACCCGAAATTCAAAGGAAACTGAATTTCGGCAACCGGGGAATCCAAGTCGGAATGCCGCGAAACTCACCGCTTCAAAGCGTTTCGCTGTTTGCGGAACGAAGTGTGATGTACAACAAGTAGCAGAAGCATACATGCTCAAGAGGGATCACCCGAAATTCAAAGGCAACTGAATTTCGGCAACCGGGGCATCGAAGTCGGAATGCCGCGAAACTCATCCAGTCAAAGCGTTACGCCCTTTGCGGAAGGAAGTGTGGTGTAGAACAAGTAGCAGAAGCATACATGCTCAAGAGGGATCACCCGAAATTCAAAGGCAACTGAATTTCGGCAACCGGGGCATCGAAGTCGGAATGCCGCGAAACTCATCCAGTCAAAGCGTTACGCCCTTTGCGGAAGGAAGTGTGGTGTAGAACAAGTAGCAGAAGCATACATGCTCAAGAGGGATCACCCGAAATTCAAAGGCAACTGAATTTCGGCAACCGGGGCATCGAAGTCGGAATGCCGCGAAACTCATCCAGTCAAAGCGTTACGCCCTTTGCGGAAGGAAGTGTGATGTAGAACAAGTAGCAGAAGCATACATGCTCAAGAGGGATCACCCGAAATTCAAAGGCAACTGAATTTCGGCAACCGGGGCATCGAAGTCGGAATGCCGCGAAACTCATCCAGTCAAAGCGTTTCGCTGTTTGCGGAAGGAAGTGTGGTGTAGAACAAGTAGCAGAAGCATACATGCTCAAGAGGGATCACCCGAAATTCAAAGGCAACTGAATTTCGGCAACCGGGGCATCGAAGTCGGAATGCCGCGAAACTCATCCAGTCAAAGCGTTACGCCCTTTGCGGAAGGAAGTGTGGTGTAGAACAAGTAGCAGAAGCATACATGCTCAAGAGGGATCACCCGAAATTCAAAGGAAACTGAATTTCGGCAACCGGGGCATCGAAGTCGGAATGCCGCGAAACTCACCAGTCAAAGCGTTTCGCTGTTTGCGGAAGGAAGTGTGATGTAAAACAAGTAGCAGAAGCATACATGCTCAAGAGGGATCACCCGAAATTCAAAGGCAACTGAATTTCGGCAACCGGGGCATCGAAGTCGGAATGCCGCGAAACTCATCCAGTCAAAGCGTTTGGCCATTTGCGGAAGAAGTCTGATGTAGAACAAGTAGCAGAAGCATACATGCTCAAGAGGGATCACCCGAAATTCAAAGGCAACTGAATTTCGGCAACCGGGGCATCGAAGTCGGAATGCCGCGAAACTCATCCAGTCAAAGCGTTACGCCCTTTGCGGAAGGAAGTGTGGTGTAGAACAAGTAGCAGAAGCATACATGCTCAAGAGGGATCACCCGAAATTCAAAGGCAACTGAATTTCGGCAACCGGGGCATCGAAGTCGGAATGCCGCGAAACTCATCCAGTCAAAGCGTTACGCCCTTTGCGGAAGGAAGTGTGGTGTAGAACAAGTAGCAGAAGCATACATGCTCAAGAGGGATCACCCGAAATTCAAAGGCAACTGAATTTCGGCAACCGGGGCATCGAAGTCGGAATGCCGCGAAACTCATCCAGTCAAAGCGTTACGCTGTTTGCGGAAGAAGTGTGATGTAGAACAAGTAGCAGAAGCATACATGCTCAAGAGGGATCACCCGAAATTCAAAGGCAACTGAATTTCGGCAACCGGGGCATCGAAGTCGGAATGCCGCGAAACTCATCCAGTCAAAGCGTTACGCCCTTTGCGGAAGGAAGTGTGGTGTAGAACAAGTAGCAGAAGCATACATGCTCAAGAGGGATCACCCGAAATTCAAAGGCAACTGAATTTCGGCAACCGGGGCATCGAAGTCGGAATGCCGCGAAACTCATCCAGTCAAAGCGTTACGCCCTTTGCGGAAGGAAGTGTGGTGTAGAACAAGTAGCAGAAGCATACATGCTCAAGAGGGATCACCCGAAATTCAAAGGCAACTGAATTTCGGCAACCGGGGCATCGAAGTCGGAATGCCGCGAAACTCATCCAGTCAAAGCGTTTACCCTTTGCGGAAGGAAGTGTGGTGTAGAACAAGTAGCAGAAGCATACATGCTCAAGAGGGATCACCCGAAATTCAAAGGCAACTGAATTTCGGCAACCGGGCATCGAAGTCGGAATGCCGCGAAACTCATCCAGTCAAAGCGTTACGCCCTTTGCGGAAGGAAGTGTGGTGTAGAACAAGTAGAAGAAGCATACATGCTCAAGAGGGATCACCCGAAATTCAAAGGCAACTGAATTTCGGCAACCGGGGCATCGAAGTCGGAATGCCGCGAAACTCATCCAGTCAAAGCGTTACGCCCTTTGCGGAAGGAAGTGTGGTGTAGAACAAGTAGCAGAAGCATACATGCTCAAGAGGGATCACCCGAAATTCAAAGGAAACTGAATTTCGGCAACCGGGGCATCGAAGTCGGAATGCCGCGAAACTCATCCAGTCAAAGCGTTACGCCCTTTGCGGAAGGAAGTGTGGTGTAGAACAAGTAGAAGAAGCATACATGCTCAAGAGGGATCACCCGAAATTCAAAGGCAACTGAATTTCGGCAACGGGGCATCGAAGTCGGAATGCCGCGAAACTCATCCAGTCAAAGCGTTACGCCCTTTGCGGAAGGAAGTGTGGTGTAGAACAAGTAGCAGAAGCATACATGCTCAAGAGGGATCACCCGAAATTCAAAGGCAACTGAATTTCGGCAACCGGGGCATCGAAGTCGGAATGCCGCGAAACTCATCCAGTCAAAGCGTTACGCCCTTTGCGGAAGGAAGTGTGGTGTCAAAAAAGTAGCAGAAGCATACATGCTCAAGAGGGATCACCCGAAATTCAAAGGCAACTGAATTTCGGCAACCGGGGCATCGAAGTCGGAATGCCGCGAAACTCATCCAGTCAAAGCGTTACGCCCTTTGCGGAAGGAAGTGTGCTGTAGAACAAGTAGAAGAAGCATACATGCTCAAGAGGGATCACCCGAAATTCAAAGGCAACTGAATTTCGGCAACCGGGGCATCGAAGTCGGAAAGCCGCGAAACTCATCCAGTCAAAGCGTTACGCCCTTTGCGGAAGGAAGTGTGGTGTAGAACAAGTAGCAGAAGCATACATGCTCAAGAGGGATCACCCGAAATTCAAAGGAAACTGAATTTCGGCAACCGGGGCATCGAAGTCGGAATGCCGCGAAACTCATCCAGTCAAAGCGTTACGCCCTTTGCGGAAGGAAGTGTGGTGTAGAACAAGTAGAAGAAGCATACATGCTCAAGAGGGATCACCCGAAATTCAAAGGCAACTGAATTTCGGCAACCGGGGCATCGAAGTCGGAATGCCGCGAAACTCATCCAGTCAAAGCGTTACGCCCTTTGCGGAAGGAAGTGTGGTGTAGAACAAGTAGCAGAAGCATACATGCTCAAGAGGGATCACCCGAAATTCAAAGGCAACTGAATTTCGGCAACCGGGGCATCGAAGTCGGAATGCCGCGAAACTCATCCAGTCAAAGCGTTACGCCCTTTGCGGAAGGAAGTGTGGTGTAGTGATGTAGAAAAAGTAGCAGAAGCATACATGCTCAAGAGGGATCACCCGAAATTCAAAGGCAACTGAATTTCGGCAACCGGGGCATCGAAGTCGGAATGCCGCGAAACTCATCCAGTCAAAGCGTTACGCCCTTTGCGGAAGGAAGTGTGGTGTAGAACAAGTAGCAGAAGCATACATGCTCAAAGTGTGATGTAGAAAAAGTAGCAGAAGCATATATGCTCAAGAGGGATCACCCGAAATTCAAAGGCAACTGAATTTCGGCAACGGGGCATCGAAGTCGGAATGCCGCGAAACTCATCCAGTCAAAGCGTTACGCCCTTTGCGGAAGGAAGTGTGGTGTAGAACAAGTAGCAGAAGCATACATGCTCAAGAGGGATAAGCATACAAGCTCAAGAGGGATCACCCGAAATTCAAAGGCAACTGAATTTCGGCAACCGGGGCATCGAAGTCGGAATGCCGCGAAACTCATCCAATCAAAGCGTTACGCCCTTTGCGGAAGGAAGTGTGCTGTAGAACAAGTAGAAGAAGCATACATGCTCAAGAGGGATCACCCGAAATTCAAAGGCAACTGAATTTCGGCAACCGGGGCATCGAAGTCGGAATGCCGCGAAACTCATCCAGTCAAAGCGTTACGCCCTTTGCGGAAGGAAGTGTGGTGTAGAACAAGTAGCAGAAGCATACATGCTCAAGAGGGATCACCCGAAATTCAAAGGCAACATAACTTCGGCAACCGGGGCAACGAAGTCGGAATGCCGCGAAACTCATCCAGTCAAAGCGTTACGCCCTTTGCGGAAGGAAGTGTGGTGTAGAACAAGTAGCAGAAGCATACATGCTCAAGAGGGATCACAGTGTGATGTAGAAAAAGTAGCAGAAGCATACATGCTCAAGAGGGATCACCCGAAATTCAAAGGCAACTGAATTTCGGCAACCGGGGCATCGAAGTCGGAATGCCGCGAAACTCATCCAGTCAAAGCGTTACGCCCTTTGCGGAAGGAAGTGTGGTGTGGAACAAGTAGCAGAAGCATACATGCTCAAGAGGGATCACAGTGTGATGTAG
>CM055354.1:2729600-2791487 GCA_029228515.1 Populus alba x Populus x berolinensis | reverse complement strand
GGCATCGAAGTCGGAAAATGCCGGCGAAACTCATCCAGTCTAAAGCATGTTACGCTACTTTTGCGGTAGGAAGTGTGGTGTAGAAAAAAGTAGCAGAAGCATACCAATGCTCAAGAGGGATCACCCGAAATTCAATGGCAACTCAATTTCGGCAGACAGGCGAGGCATCGAAGTCGGAATGCCGCGAAACTCATCCAGTCAAAGCGGATTTACGCCCTTTTGCGGAAGGATAGTGTGGTGTTAGAAAAAGTAGCAGAAGAACATACTATGCTCAAGATGGGATCACCCGAACTCAAAGGCCAACTGAATTTCGGCAAACGGGGCATCAACGAAGTCGGAATGCCGCGAAAACTCATCCACTCAAAGCATTACGCCCTTTTGGGAAGGAAGTGTGGTGTAGAACAAGTTGAAGAAGCATACATGCTCAAGTGGGATCTCCCGAATCTTCAAAGGCATTGAATTTCGGCAACCGTGGGCAACGAAGATCGGAATGCACGCGAAACTCGATCCAGTCAAAGCGTTACGCACCTTTGCGGAAGGAAGTGTGATGTTGAACAAGTAGCAGAAGCATACATGCTCAAGAGGGATCACCCGAAATTCAAAGGCAACTGAATTTCGGCAACGGGGCATCGAAGTCGGAATGCCGCGAAACTCATCCAGTCAAAGCGTTACGCCTTTGCGGAAGGAAGTGTGGTGTACAAGTAGTAGCAGAAGCATACATGCTCAAGAGGGATCCGCACCCGAAATTCAAAGGCAACTGAATTTCGGCAACCGGCGGCATCGAAGTCGGAATGCCGCGAAACTCGTCCACTCAAAGCGTTACGGGAGTCCTTTGCGGAAGGAAGTGTGGTGTAGAACAAGTAGAAGAAGCATACATGCTCAAGAGGGATCACCCGAAATTCAAAGGCAACTGAATTTCGGCAACCGGGGCATCGAAGTCGGAATGCCGCGAAACTCATCCATTCAAAGCGTTACGCCCTTTGCGGAAGGAAGTGTGGTGTAGAACAAGTAGCAGAAGCATACATGCTCAAGAGGGATCACCCGAAATTCAAAGGCAACTGAATTTCGGCAACCGGGGCATCGAAGTCGGAATGCCGCGAAACTCATCCAGTCAAAGCGTTACGCCCTTTGCGGAAGGAAGTGTGGTGTAGAACAAGTAGCAGAAGCATACATGCTCAAGAGGGATCACCCGAAATTCAAAGGCAACTGAATTTCGGCAACCGGGGCATCGAAGTCGGAATGCCGCAAAACTCATCCAGTCAAAGCGTTACGCCTTTGCGGAAGGAAGTGTGATGTAGAACAAGTAAAGAAGCATACATGCTCAAGAGGGATCACCCGAAATTCAAAGGCAACTGAATTTCGGCAACCGGGCATCGAAGTCGGAATGCCGCGAAACTCATCCAGTCAAAGCGTTACGCCCTTTGCGGAAGGAAGTGTGCTGTAGAACAAGTAGAAGAAGCATACATGCTCAAGAGGGATCACCCGAAATTCAAAGGCAACTGAATTTCGGCAACCGGGGCATCGAAGTCGGAATGCCGCGAAACTCATCCAGTCAAAGCGTTACGCCCTTTGCGGAAGGAAGTGTGGTGTAGAACAAGTAGCAGAAGCATACATGCTCAAGAGGGATCACCCGAAATTCAAAGGCAACTGAATTTCGGCAACCGGGGCATCGAAGTCGGAATGCCGCAAAACTCATCCAGTCAAAGCGTTTCGCCCTTTGCGGAAGGAAGTGTGATGTAGAACAAGTAGAAGAAGCATACATGCTCAAGAGGGATCACCCGAAATTCAAAGGCAACTGAATTTCGGCACCCGGGCATCCGAAGTCGGAATGCCAGCGAAAACTCATCCAGTCCAAAGCGTTACGCCCTTTGCGGAAGAAGTGTGGTGTAGAACAAGTAGCAGAAGCATACATGCTCAAGAGGGATCACCCGAAATTCAAAGGCAACTGAATTTCGGCAACCGGGGCATCGAAGTCGGAATGCCGCGAAACTCATCCAGTCAAAGAGTTACGCCCTTTGCGGAAGGAAGTGTGATGTAGAACAAGAAGAAGAAGCATACATGCTCAAGAGGGATCACCAGAAATTCAAAGGCAACTGAATTTCGGCATACCGGGGCATCGAAGTCGGAATGCCGCGAAACTCATCAGTCAAAGCGTTACGCCTTTTGCGGAAGGAAGTGTGATGTAGAACAAGTAGAAGAAGCATACATGCTCAAGAGGGATCACCCGAAATTCAAAGGCAACTGAATTTCGGCAACCGGGGCATCGAAGTCGGAATGCCGCGAAACTCATCCAGTCAAAGCGTTACGCCCTTTGCGGAAGGAAGTGTGGTGTAGAACAAGTAGCATAAGCATACATGCTCAAGAGGGATCACCCGAAATTCAAAGGCAACTGAATTTCGGCAACCGGGGCATCGAAGTCGGAATGCCGCGAAACTCATCCAGTCAAAGCGTTACGCCCTTTGCGGAAGGAAGTGTGGTGTAGAACAAGTAGCAGAAGCATACATGCTCAAGAGGGATCACCCGAAATTCAAAGCCAACTGAATTTCGGCAACTGGGGCATCGAAGTCCGAATGCCGCGAAACTCATCCAGTCAAAGCGTTACGGCCATTGCGGAAGGAAGTGTGGTGTAGAACAAGTAGAAGAAGCATAAATGCTCAAGAGGGATCACCCGAAATTCAAAAGCAACTGAATTTCGGCAACCGGGGCATCGAAGTCGGAATGCCGCGAAACTCATCCAGTCAAAGCGTTACGCCTTTGCGGAAGGAAGTGTGATGTAGAACAAGTAGAAGAAGCATACATGCTCAAGATGGATCACCAGAAATTCAAAGGCAACTGAATTTCGGCAACCGGGGCATCGAAGTCGGAATGCCGCGAAACTCATCCAGTCAAAGCGTTACGCCCTTTGCGGAAGGAAGTGTGGTGTAGAACAAGTAGCAGAAGCATACATGCTCAAGAGGGATCACCCGAAATTCAAAGGCAACTGAATTTCGGCAACCGGGGCATCGAAGTCGGAATGCCGCGAAACTCATCCAGTCAAAGCGTTACGCCCTTTGCGGAAGGAAGTGTGCTGTAGAACAAGTAGCAGAAGCATACATGCTCAAGAGGGATCACCCGAAATTCAAAGGCAACTGAATTTCGGCAACCGGGGCATCGAAGTCGGAATGCCGCGAAACTCATCCAGTCAAAGCGTTACGCCTTTGCGGAAGGAAGTGTGGTGTAGAACAAGTAGCAGAAGCATACATGCTCAAGAGGGATCACCCGAAATTCAAAGGCAACTGAATTTCGGCAACCGGGGCATCGAAGTCGGAATGCCGCGAAACTCATCCAGTCAAAGCGTTACGCTGTGTTGCGGAAGGAAGTGTGGTGTAGAACAAGTAGCAGAAGCATACATGCTCAAGAGGGATCATCGAAATTCAAAGGCAACTGAATTTCGGCAACCGGGGCATCGAAGTCGGAATGCCGCGAAACTCATCCAGTCAAAGCGTTACGCCCTTTGCGGAAGGAAGTGTTATGTAGAACAAGTAGCAGAATCATACATGCTCAAGAGGGATCACCCGAAATTCAAAGGCAACTGAATTTCGGCAACCGGCGCAATCGAAGTCGGAATGCCGCCGAAACTCATCCAGTCAAAGCGTTACGCCCTTTGCGGAAGGAAGTGTTGTGTAGAACAAGTAGCAGAAGCATACATGCTCAAGAGGGATCACCCGAAATTCAAAGGCAACTGAATTTCGGCACCGGGGCATCGAAGTCGGAATGCCGCGAAATCTCACCAGTCAAAGCGTTTCGCTGTTTGCGGAAGGAAGTGTGGTGTAGAACAAGTAGCAGAAGCATACATGCTCAAGAGGGATCACCAGAAATTCAAAGGCAACTGAATTTCGGCAACGGGGCATCGAAGTCGGAATGCCGCGAAACTCATCCAGTCAAAGCGTTACGCCTTTGCGGAACAAAGTGTGATGTAAAACAAGTAGCAGAAGCATACATGCTCAAGAGGGATCACCCGAAATTCAAAGGCAACTGAATTTCGGCAACCGCGGCATCGAAGTCAGAATGCCGCGAAACTCATCCAGTCAAAGCGTTACGCTTTGCGGAGGAAGTGTGGTGTAGAACAAGTAGCAGAAGCATACATGCTCAAGAGGGATCACCCGAAATTCAAAGGCAACTGAATTTCGGCAACTGGGGCATCGAAGTCGGAATGCCGCGAAACTCATCCAGTCAAAGCGTTACGCCCTTTGCGGAAGGAAGTGTGGTGTAGAACAAGTAGCAGAAGCATACATGCTCAAGAGGGATCACCCGAAATTCAAAGGCAACTGAATTTCGGCAACCGGGGCATCGAAGTCGGAATGCCGCGAAACTCACCGAGTCAAAGCGTTACGCCCTTTGCGGAAGGAAGTGTGGTGTAGAACAAGTAGCAGAAGCATACATGCTCAAGAGGGATCACCCGAAATTCAAAGGCAACTGAATTTCGGCAACCGGGGCATCGAAGTCGGAATGCCGCGAAACTCATCCAGTCAAAGCGTTACGCCCTTTGCGGAAGGAAGTGTGATGTAGAACAAGTTGCAGAAGCATACATGCTAAAGAGGGATCACCCGAAATTCAAAGGCAACTGAATTTCGGCAACCGGGGCATCAAAGTCGGAATGCCGCGAAACTCATGGAGTCAAAGCGTTTCGCCCTTTGCAGAAGGAAGTGTGATGTAGAACAAGTAGCAGAAGCATACATGCTCAAGAAGGATCACCCGAAATTCAAAGGCAACTGAATTTCGGCAACCGGGGCATCGAAGTCGGAATGCCGCGAAACTCATCCAGTCAAAGCGTTACGCCCTTTGCGGAAGGAAGTGTGGTGTAGAACAAGTAGCAGAAGCATACATGCTCAAGAGGGATCACCCGAAATTCAAAGGCAACTGAATTTCGGCAACCGGGGCATCGAAGTCGGAATGCCGCGAAACTCATCGAGTCAAAGCGTTACTCCCTTTGCGGAAGGAAGTGTGGTGTAGAACAAGTAGCAGAAGCATACATGCTCAAGAGGGATCACCAGAAATTCAAAGGCAACTGAATTTCGGCAACCGGGGCATCGAAGTCGGAATGTCGCGAAACACATCCAGTCAAAGCGTTATGCCCTTTGCGTAAGGAAGTGTGATGTAGAAGAAGTAGCAGAAGCATACATGCTCAAGAGGGATCACCAGAAATTCAAAGGAAACTGAATTTCAGCAACTGGGGCATCGAAGTCGGAATGCCGCGAAACTCATCCAGTCAAATTGTTTCACTGTTTGAGGAAGGAAGTGTGTTGTAGAACAAGCAGTAGAAGCATACATGCTCAAGAGGGATCACCCGAAATTCAAAGGCAACTGAATTTCGACAACCAGGGCATCGAAGTCGGAATGTCGCGAAACTCATCCAGTCAAAGCGTTACGCCCTTTGCGGAAGGAAGTGTGGTGTAGAACAAGTAGCAGAAGCATACATGCTCAAGAGGGATCACCCGAAATTCAAAGGCAACTGAATTTCGGCAACCGGGGCATCGAAGTCGGAATGCCGCGAAACTCATCCAGTCAAAGCGTTACGCCTTTGCGGAAGGAAGTGTGGTGTAGAACAAGTAGCAGAAGCATACATGCTCAAGAGGGATCACCCGAAATTCAAAGGCAACTGAATTTCGGCAACCGGGGCATCGAAGTCGGAATGCCGCGAAACTCATCCAGTCAAAGCGTTACGCCCTTTGCGGAAGGAAGTGTGATGTAGAACAAGTAGCAGAAGCATACATGCTCAAGAGGGATCACCCGAAATTCAAAGGCAACTGAATTTCGGCAACCGGGGCATCGAAGTCGGAATGCCGCGAAACTCATCAAGTCAAAGCGTTTCGCTGTTTGCGGAAGGAAGTGTGATGTAGAACAACTAGCAGAAGCATGCATGCTCAAGAGGGATCACCCGAAATTCAAAGGCAACTGGATTTCGGCAACCGGGGCATCGATGTCGGAATGCCGCGAAACTCATCGAGTCAAAGCGTTACCCCATTTGCGGAAGGAAGTGTGATGTAGAACAAGTAGCAGAAGCATACATGCTCAAAAGGGATCACTCGAAATTCAAAGGCATCGGAATTTCGGCAACCAGGGCATCGAAGTCGGAATGCCGCGAAACTCATCGAGTCAAAGCGTTTTGCCATTTGCGGAAGGAAGTGTGATGTAGAACAAGTAGCAGAAGCATACATGCTCAAGAGGGATCACCCGAAATTCAAAGGCAACTGAATTTCGGCAACCGGGGCATCGAAGTCGGAATGCCGCGAAACTCATCGAGTCAAAGCGTTTTGCCCTTTGCGGAAGGAAGTGTGATGTAGAACAAGTAGCAGAAGCATACATGCTCAAGAGGGATCACCCGAAATTCAAAGGCAACTGAATTTCGGCAACCGGGGCATCGAAGTCGTAATGCCGCGAAACTCATCGAGTCAAAGCGTTTCGCCCTTTGCGGAAGGAAGTGTGATGTAGAAACAAGTAGAGAAGCATACATGCTCAAGAGGGATCACCCGAAATTCAAAGGCAACTGAATTTCGGCAACCGGGGCATCGAAGTCAGAATGCCGCAAAACTCATCGAGTCAAAGCGTTTCGCCATTTGGGGAAGGAATTGTGATGTAGAACAAGTAGCAGAAGCATACATGCTCTAGAGGGATCACCCGAAATTCAAAAGCAACAGAATTTCGGCAACCGGGGCATCGATGTCGGAATGCCGCAAAACTCATCCAGTCAAAGCGTTTCGCATTTGCGGATGGAAGTATGATGTAGAACAAGTAGCAGAAGCATACATGCTCAAGGAGGGATCACCCGAAATTCAAAGGCAACTGAATTTCGGCAACCGGGGCATCGAAGTCGGAATGCAGCGAAACTCATCCAGTCAAAGCGTTTCGCCTTTGCGGAAGGAAGTGTGGTGTAGAACAAGTAGCAGAAGCATACATGCTCAAGAGGGATCACCCGAAATTCAAATGCAACTGAATTTCGGCAAGCGGGGCATCGAAAGTCGGAATGCCGCGAAACTCACCGAGACAAAGCGTTTCCGCCCTTTGCGGATAGGAAAGTGTGATATGAGACGAAACAAAGTAGCAGAAGCATACATGCTCAAGAGGGATTCACCCCGAAATCTCACAAAGGGCAAAACTGGAATTTCGGCAATGGGTGGTGCATCGCGAAGTTCGGAATGCCGCGAAGTACTCATCCAGACTGTCAAAAGCTGTTACTGCCGTCTTTTGCGGAAGGAAGTGTGATGTAGAGATACAAGTAGGCGAGAAGTCATACATGCTCCAAGAGGGATCACCCGAAAATTCAATGGCAACTGAATATTCGGCAACCGGGAGCATCGAAGTTGGAAATATGCCGCGAAACTCACCGCGTCAAAGCGTTTCGCTGTTTTGCGGAAGGAAGTGTGATGTAGAACAAGTAGCAGAAAGCATACAAAGCTCAAAAAGGATCACCCGAAATTCAAAGGCAACGAGAATTTCGGCAACCGGGGCATCGAAGTGCGGAATGCCGCGTACACTTCACCGAGTCAAAGCGTTACGCCCTTGTATGCGGAAGGAAGTGTGATGAAAGAAACAAGTAGCAAGAAAGCATACATGCTCAAAAAGGATCACCCGAAATTCAAAGGCAATTGAATTTCGGCAACTCGGGCATCGAAGTCGGAATGGCCGCGAAACTCACAGAGTCAAAAAGCTATTCGCTATTTGCGGAAGGAAGTGTGATGTAGAACAAGTAGCAGAAAGCATACATGCTCAAAAAGTGATCACCCGAAATTTTCAAAGGCAACTGAATTTCGGCAACCGGGGCAATCGAAGTTTGAATGCTGGTCAAAACTCACCGAGTCCAAAGCGTTTCGCTGTTTGCAGGAAGGAAATGATGTAGAACAAGTAGCAGAAGCATACATGCTCAAAAGGGATCACCCGAAATTCAATAGCAACTGAAATTCGGCAACCGTTGGCATCGAAGTCCGGAATGCCGCGAAACCTCACCGAGTCAAAGCGTTTCGCTGTTTGCGGAAGGAAGTGTGATGAAGAACAAGTAGCAGAAGCATACAATGCTCAAAAGGGATCACCTGAAATTCAAATGCAACTGAATTTCCGCAACCCGGGGCATCGAAGTGGAAATGCCGCGACACTACACACGAGACAAAGCGTTTCGCTGTTTGCGGAAGGAAAGTGTGATGAAGAACAAGGTAGCAGAAGCATACATGCTCAAAAGGGATCACCCGAATATTCAATGGCAACTTAATTTCGGCAACCTGGCTATCGAAGTCGGAATGCCGCGAAACTCACCGAGTCAAAGCGTTTCGCTGTTTGCGGAAAGGAAGTGTGATTAAGAACAAGTAGCAGAAGCATAACATGCTCAAAAGGGATCACCCAAAATTCAAAGGCAACTGAATTTCGGCAACGGGGGCATATCGAAGTGGGAATGCCGCGAAACTCACCGAGTCAAAGCGTTTTCGCCGTTTCCCCGGAAAGGAAGTGTGATGTATAACAAGTATCAGAAGCATACATGCTCAAAAGGGATCAACCTAAATTTTTTTTTTTTCCCAAAAAGGCAACTAAATTTCGGAAACCGGTGCATCGAATGTCGGAAAGCCGCTAAACTCACCGAGTCAAAACGTTTCGCCTGTTAGCGGAAAGGAAGTGTGATGTAGAACAGATGTTGCAGAACCATACATGCTCAAAAGGGATCACCACAAATTCAAAGGCAACTGAATTTCTGCAACGGGGGCATCGAAGTGGGAAAGGCGCGAAACTCCACGAGTCAAAGCGTTTTCGCCGTTTCCGAAGGAAGTGTGATGTAGAACAAGTAGCAGAAGCATACATGCTCAAAAGGGATCACCCGAAATTCAAAGGCAACTGAATTTCGGCAACAGGGGCATCGAAGTCGGAATGCCGCGAAACTCACCCGAGTCAAAGCGTTTCGCTATTTGCGGAAGGAAGTGTTATGTAAAACAAGTAGCAGAAAGCATACCATGCTCAAAAGTGATCACTCCGAAATTTCTAGGCAACTGAATTTCGGCAACTTGGGCATCGAAGTTGGAATGCTGCAAAACTCACAGAGACAAAGCTTTCGCCTATTTGCGGAAGGTGAAGTGTGGATGTAGAACAAGTAGCAGAAGCAAACATGCTCAAAAGTGGATCACCCAAAAATTCAAAAGCAACTGAATTTCCGGCAACCGGGGCATCGAAGTCGGAATGCCGCGAAACTCACCGAGACAAAGCGTTTGCTGTTTTGCAGAAGTAAGTGTGGTGATTATAGAACAAGTAGCAGAAGCATACATGCTCAAGAGGTATAACCCGAAATTCAAAGGCCAACCTGAATTTCGGCAACAGGGGCATCGATAGACGGAATGCCGCGAAACTCACTCCGAGTCAGAAACGTTTTCGCGGTTTGCGGAAGGAAGTGTGATGTATAACAAGTAGCAGAAGCATACAAAGCACAAAAAGTGATCACACCGCAATTCAAAGGCAACTGAATTTCTCAACCTGGGCAATCCAGAAGTTGGAAAGCTGCAAAACTCACAGAGTCAAAGCGTTTACGCTATTAGCGGAAGGAAGTGTGATGTAGAACAAGTAGCAGAACCATACATGCTCAAAAGGGATCACCCAAAAATTCAAAAGCAACAGAATTTCGGCAACCGGGGCAACGAAGTTGGAATGCCGCTAAACTCACCGAGTCAAACCTTTACGCTGTTTGCGGAAGGAAGTGTTATCTAGAACAAGTAGCCAGAAGCATACAAGCTCAAGAACGGACCACCCGAAATTCAAAAAGGCAACTGAATTTCGGCAACCGGGGCATCAAAGACCGTGAATGCCGCGAAACTTTACCGAGTCAAAGCTTTTACGCTGTTTGCGGAAGGAAGTGTGATGTAGAACAAGTAGCAGAAGCATACATGCTCAACAATCGATCACTCCTAAATTCAAAGGCAACTGAATTTCGGCAACCGGGGCAGCGAAGTCGAACTGCCGCGAAAACTCATCGAGGTCAAAGGACGTTTCGCTATTTATGCGGAAGGAAGTGTGATGTAGAACAAGTAGCATAAAGCATACATGCTCAAAAAGGATCACCCGAAGTCAAAATGCCACTGAATTTCGGCAAACCGGGCATCGAGAAGTCGGAATGCCGCGAAACTCCCCGAGTCAAAGCGTTTCGCTGTTTGCGGAAGGAAAGTGTGAGAAGAACAAGTAGCAGAAGCATACATGCTCAAAAGGGATCACCCGAAATTCAAAGGCAACTGAATTTCCGGCAACCGGGCCATCGAAGTGGTGAATGCCGCTACAGCTCACCGAGTCAAAGCGTTTCGCTGTTTGCGGAAGGAAGTGTGAAGTAGATCAAGTAGCAGAAGCATACATGCTCAAAAAGGGATCAACCGAAATTCAAATGCAACTGAATTTCGGCAACCGGGGCATCGAAGTCGGAATGCCCGCGAAACTCACCGAGTCCAAAGCGTTTACGCTGTTGCGGAAGGAAGTGTGATGAAGAACAAGTAGCAGAAGCATACCAATGCTCAAAAGGGATCAACCCAAAAATTTCAAAAGCAACTGAAATTTCGGCAAACGGGGGCAACGAAGTGGGAAAGCCGCGAAACTCACCGAGCTCAAAGCGTTTCGCCCGTTTCCGTAAGGAAGTGTGATATAGAACAAGTAGCAGAAGCATACCATTCTCAAAAGGGATCACGACCGAAATTCAAAGGCCAACTGAAATTCGGAAACCGGGGCATCGAATTCGGAAATGCCGCGAAACTCACCGAGTCAAAACGTTTCTCTGGTTTGCGGAAGGAAGTGTTATGTAGAACAAGTAGCATAAGCATACATGCTCAAAAGGGATCACCCGAAATTCAAAGGCAAACTTAATTTCGGCAACGGGGGCATCGAAGTCGGAAAGCCGTCGAAACTCACCGAGTCAAAGCGTTTCGCCGTTTCCGGAAGGAAGTGTGATGTATAACAAGTAGCGAAAGCATACATGCTCATAAGGGATCTCACACCGAAATTCAAAAGGGCAACTGAATTACGGCAGACAGGGGCATCGAAGTCGTAATGCCGCTAAACTCACCGAGTCAAAACGTTTTCGCTGTTTGCGTGAAGGAAGTGTGCTGTATAACAAGTAGCAGAACCAAACATGCTCAAAAGGGATCACCCGAAATTCAAAGGCAACTGAATTTCGGCAACTTGGGCATCGAAGTTGGAATGACTGCGAAACTCACCGAGTCAAAGCTTTTCGCTATTTGAGGAAAGGAAGTGTGGTGTAGAACAAGTAGCAGAAGCATACATGCTCAAGAGGGATCACCCGAAATTCAAAGGCAACTGAATTTCGGCAACCGGGGCATCGAAGTCGGAATGCCGCGAAACTCATCGAGTCAAAGCGTTACGCCCTTTGCGGAAGGAAGTGTGGTGTAGAACAAGTAGCAGAAGCATACATGCTCAAGAGGGATCACCCGAAATTCAAAGGCAACTGAATTTCGGCAACCGGGGCATCGAAGTCGGAATGCCGCGAAACTCATCCAGTCAAAGCGTTTCGCCGTTTGCGGAAGGAAGTGTGATGTAGAACAAGTAGCAGAAGCATACATGCTCAAGAGGGATCACCCGAAATTCAAAGGCAACTGAATTTCGGCAACCGGGGCATCGAAGTCGGAATGCCGCGAAACTCATCCAGTCAAAGCGTTACGCCCTTTGCGGAAGGAAGTGTGGTGTAGAACAAGTAGCAGAAGCATACATGCTCAAGAGGGATCACCCGAAATTCAAAGGCAACTGAATTTCGGCAACCGGGGCATCGAAGTCGGAATGCCGCGAAACTCACCAGTCAAAGCGTTTCGCTTTTGCGGAAGGAAGTGTGTGTAGAACAAGTAGCAGAAGCATACATGCTCAAGAGGGATCACCCGAAATTCAAAGGCAACTGAATTTCGGCAACCGGGGCATCGAAGTCGGAATGCCGCGAAACTCATCCAGTCAAAGCGTTTCGCCCTTTGCGGAAGGAAGTGTGATGTAGAACAAGTAGCAGAAGCATACATGCTCAAGAGGGATCACCCGAAATTCAAAGGCAACTGAATTTCGGCAACCGGGGCATCGAAGTCGGAATGCCGCGAAACTCATCCAGTCAAAGCGTTCGCCCTTTGCGGAAGAAGTGTGATGTAGAACAAGTAGCAGAAGCATACATGCTCAAGAGGGATCACCCGAAATTCAAAGGCAACTGAATTTCGGCAACCGGGGCATCGAAGTCGGAATGCCGCGAAACTCATCCAGTCAAAGCGTTACGCCCTTTGCGGAAGGAAGTGTGTGTAGAACAAGTAGCAGAAGCATACATGCTCAAGAGGGATCACCCGAAATTCAAAGGCAACTGAATTTCGGCAACCGGGGCATCGAAGTCGGAATGCCGCGAAACTCATCCAGTCAAAGCGTTCGCCCTTTGCGGAAGGAAGTGTGATGTAGAACAAGTAGCAGAAGCATACATGCTCAAGAGGGATCACCCGAAATTCAAAGGCAACTGAATTTCGGCAACCGGGGCATCGAAGTCGGAATGCCGCGAAACTCATCCAGTCAAAGCGTTACGCCCTTTGCGGAAGGAAGTGTGGTGTAGAACAAGTAGCAGAAGCATACATGCTCAAGAGGGATCACCCGAAATTCAAAGGCAACTGAATTTCGGCAACCGGGGCATCGAAGTCGGAATGCCGCGAAACTCATCCAGTCAAAGCGTTACGCCCTTTGCGGAAGGAAGTGTGATGTAGAACAAGTAGCAGAAGCATACATGCTCAAGAGGGATCACCCGAAATTCAAAGGCAACTGAATTTCGGCAACCGGGGCATCGAAGTCGGAATGCCGCGAAACTCATCCAGTCAAAGCGTTACGCCTTTGCGGAAGGAAGTGTGATGTAGAACAAGTAGCAGAAGCATACATGCTCAAGAGGGATCACCCGAAATTCAAAGGCAACTGAATTTCGGCAACCGGGGCATCGAAGTCGGAATGCCGCGAAACTCATCCAGTCAAAGCGTTACGCCCTTTGCGGAAGGAAGTGTGATGTAGAACAAGTAGAAGAAGCATACATGCTCAAGAGGGATCACCCGAAATTCAAAGGCAACTGAATTTCGGCAACCGGGGCATCGAAGTCGGAATGCCGCGAAACTCATCCAGTCAAAGCGTTACGCCCTTTGCGGAAAGAAGTGTGGTGTAGAACAAGTAGCAGAAGCATACATGCTCAAGAGGGATCACCCGAAATTCAAAGGCAACTGAATTTCGGCAACCGGGGCATCGAAGTCGGAATGCCGCGAAACTCATCCAGTCAAAGCGTTACGCCCTTTGCGGAAGGAAGTGTGGTGTAGAACAAGTAGCAGAAGCATACATGCTCAAGAGGGATCACCCGAAATTCAAAGGCAACTGAATTTCGGCAACCGGGGCATCGAAGTCGGAATGCCGCGAAACTCATCCAGTCAAAGCGTTACGCCCTTTGCGGAAGGAAGTGTGATGTAGAACAAGTAGCAGAAGCATACATGCTCAAGAGGGATCACCCGAAATTCAAAGGCAACTGAATTTCGGCAACCGGGGCATCGAAGTCGGAATGCCGCGAAACTCATCCAGTCAAAGCGTTACGCCCTTTGCGGAAGGAAGTGTGATGTAGAACAAGTAGCAGAAGCATACATGCTCAAGAGGGATCACCCGAAATTCAAAGGCAACTGAATTTCGGCAACCGGGGCATCGAAGTCGGAATGCCGCGAAACTCACCAGTCAAAGCGTTACGCCCTTTGCGGAAGGAAGTGTGGTGTAGAACAAGTAGCAGAAGCATACATGCTCAAGAGGGATCACCCGAAATTCAAAGGCAACTGAATTTCGGCAACCGGGGCATCGAAGTCGGAATGCCGCGAAACTCATCCAGCCAAAGCGTTCGCCCTTTGCGGAAGGAAGTGTGGTGTAGAACAAGTAGCAGAAGCATACATGCTCAAGAGGGATCACCCGAAATTCAAAGGCAACTGAATTTCGGCAACCGGGGCATCGAAGTCGGAATGCCGCGAAACTCATCCAGTCAAAGCGTTACGCCCTTTGCGGAAGGAAGTGTGGATGTAGAACAAGTAGCAGAAGCATACATGCTCAAGAGGGATCACCCGAAATTCAAAGGCAACTGAATTTCGGCAACCGGGGCATCGAAGTCGGAATGCCGCGAAACTCATCCGAGTCAAAGCGTTTCGCCCTTTGCGGAAGGAAGTGTGATGTAGAACAAGTAGCAGAAGCATACATGCTCAAGAGGGATCACCCGAAATTCAAAGGCAACTGAATTTCGGCAACCGGGGCATCGAAGTCGGAATGCCGCGAAACTCATCCAGTCAAAGCGTTTCGCCCTTTGCGGAAGGAAGTGTGATGTAGAACAAGTAGCAGAAGCATACATGCTCAAGAGGGATCACCCGAAATTCAAAGGCAACTGAATTTCGGCAACCGGGGCATCGAAGTCGGAATGCCGCGAAACTCATCCAGTCAAAGCGTTACGCCTTTGCGGAAGGAAGTGTGGTGTAGAACAAGTAGCAGAAGCATACATGCTCAAGAGGGATCACCCGAAATTCAAAGGCAACTGAATTTCGGCAACCGGGGCATCGAAGTCGGAATGCCGCGAAACTCATCCAGTCAAAGCGTTACGCCTTTGCGGAAGGAAGTGTGTGTAGAACAAGTAGCAGAAGCATACATGCTCAAGAGGGATCACCCGAAATTCAAAGGCAACTGAATTTCGGCAACCGGGGCATCGAAGTCGGAATGCCGCGAAACTCATCCAGTCAAAGCGTTACGCCCTTTGCGGAAGGAAGTGTGTGTAGAACAAGTAGCAGAAGCATACATGCTCAAGAGGGATCACCCGAAATTCAAAGGCAACTGAATTTCGGCAACCGGGGCATCGAAGTCGGAATGCCGCGAAACTCATCCAGTCAAAGCGTTACGCCCTTTGCGGAAGGAAGTGTGGTGTAGAACAAGTAGCAGAAGCATACATGCTCAAGAGGGATCACCCGAAATTCAAAGGCAACTGAATTTCGGCAACCGGGGCATCGAAGTCGGAATGCCGCGAAACTCATCCAGTCAAAGCGTTACGCCCTTTGCGGAAGGAAGTGTGATGTAGAACAAGTAGCAGAAGCATACATGCTCAAGAGGGATCACCCGAAATTCAAAGGCAACTGAATTTCGGCAACCGGGGCATCGAAGTCGGAATGCCGCGAAACTCATCCAGTCAAAGCGTTTCGCCTTTGCGGAAGGAAGTGTGATGTAGAACAAGTAGCAGAAGCATACATGCTCAAGAGGGATCACCCGAAATTCAAAGGCAACTGAATTTCGGCAACCGGGGCATCGAAGGCGGAATGCCGCGAAACTCATCCAGTCAAAGCGTTTCGCTGTTTGCGGAAGGAAGTGTGGTGTAGAACAAGTAGCAGAAGCATACATGCTCAAGAGGGATCACCCGAAATTCAAAGGCAACTGAATTTCGGCAACCGGGGCATCGAAGTCGGAATGCCGCGAAACTCATCCAGTCAAAGCGTTACGCCCTTTGCGGAAGGAAGTGTGGTGTAGAACAAGTAGCAGAAGCATACATGCTCAAGAGGGATCACCCGAAATTCAAAGGCAACTGAATTTCGGCAACCGGGGCATCGAAGTCGGAATGCCGCGAAACTCATCCAGTCAAAGCGTTACGCCCTTTGCGGAAGGAAGTGTGGTGTAGAACAAGTAGCAGAAGCATACATGCTCAAGAGGGATCACCCGAAATTCAAAGGCAACTGAATTTCGGCAACCGGGGCATCGAAGTCGGAATGCCGCGAAACTCACCAGTCAAAGCGTTACGCCCTTTGCGGAAGGAAGTGTGATGTAGAACAAGTAGCAGAAGCATACATGCTCAAGAGGGATCACCCGAAATTCAAAGGCAACTGAATTTCGGCAACCGGGGCATCGAAGTCGGAATGCCGCGAAACTCATCCAGTCAAAGCGTTACGCCTTTGCGGAAGGAAGTGTGATGTAGAACAAGTAGCAGAAGCATACATGCTCAAGAGGGATCACCCGAAATTCAAAGGCAACTGAATTTCGGCAACCGGGGCATCGAAGTCGGAATGCCGCGAAACTCATCCAGTCAAAGCGTTCGCCTTTGCGGAAGGAAGTGTGATGTAGAACAAGTAGCAGAAGCATACATGCTCAAGAGGGATCACCCGAAATTCAAAGGCAACTGAATTTCGGCAACCGGGGCATCGAAGTCGGAATGCCGCGAAACTCATCCAGTCAAAGCGTTACGCCCTTTGCGGAAGGAAGTGTGGTGTAGAACAAGTAGCAGAAGCATACATGCTCAAGAGGGATCACCCGAAATTCAAAGGCAACTGAATTTCGGCAACCGGGGCATCGAAGTCGGAATGCCGCGAAACTCACCAGTCAAAGCGTTACGCCTTTGCGGAAGGAAGTGTGATGTAGAACAAGTAGCAGAAGCATACATGCTCAAGAGGGATCACCCGAAATTCAAAGGCAACTGAATTTCGGCAACCGGGGCATCGAAGTCGGAATGCCGCGAAACTCATCCAGTCAAAGCGTTTCGCCCTTTGCGGAAGAAGTGTGGTGTAGAACAAGTAGCAGAAGCATACATGCTCAAGAGGGATCACCCGAAATTCAAAGGCAACTGAATTTCGGCAACCGGGGCATCGAAGTCGGAATGCCGCGAAACTCACCAGTCAAAGCGTTTCGCCTTTGCGGAAGGAAGTGTGATGTAGAACAAGTAGCAGAAGCATACATGCTCAAGAGGGATCACCCGAAATTCAAAGGCAACTGAATTTCGGCAACCGGGGCATCGAAGTCGGAATGCCGCGAAACTCATCCAGTCAAAGCGTTTCGCCCTTTGCGGAAGGAAGTGTGATGTAGAACAAGTAGCAGAAGCATACATGCTCAAGAGGGATCACCCGAAATTCAAAGGCAACTGAATTTCGGCAACCGGGGCATCGAAGTCGGAATGCCGCGAAACTCACCGAGTCAAAGCGTTTCGCCGTTTGCGGAAGGAAGTGTGATGTAGAACAAGTAGCAGAAGCATACATGCTCAAGAGGGATCACCCGAAATTCAAAGGCAACTGAATTTCGGCAACCGGGGCATCGAAGTCGGAATGCCGCGAAACTCACCAGTCAAAGCGTTTCGCCCTTTGCGGAAGGAAGTGTGATGTAGAACAAGTAGCAGAAGCATACATGCTCAAGAGGGATCACCCGAAATTCAAAGGCAACTGAATTTCGGCAACCGGGGCATCGAAGTCGGAATGCCGCGAAACTCACCAGTCAAAGCGTTTCGCCCTTTGCGGAAGGAAGTGTGATGTAGAACAAGTAGCAGAAGCATACATGCTCAAGAGGGATCACCCGAAATTCAAAGGCAACTGAATTTCGGCAACCGGGGCATCGAAGTCGGAATGCCGCGAAACTCACCGAGTCAAAGCGTTTCGCTGTTTGCGGAAGGAAGTGTGATGTAGAACAAGTAGCAGAAGCATACATGCTCAAGAGGGATCACCCGAAATTCAAAGGCAACTGAATTTCGGCAACCGGGGCATCGAAGTCGGAATGCCGCGAAACTCACCAGTCAAAGCGTTTCGCCTTTGCGGAAGGAAGTGTGATGTAGAACAAGTAGCAGAAGCATACATGCTCAAGAGGGATCACCCGAAATTCAAAGGCAACTGAATTTCGGCAACCGGGGCATCGAAGTCGGAATGCCGCGAAACTCACCAGTCAAAGCGTTTCGCCCTTTGCGGAAGAAGTGTGATGTAGAACAAGTAGCAGAAGCATACATGCTCAAGAGGGATCACCCGAAATTCAAAGGCAACTGAATTTCGGCAACCGGGGCATCGAAGTCGGAATGCCGCGAAACTCACCGAGTCAAAGCGTTTCGCCTTTGCGGAAGGAAGTGTGATGTAGAACAAGTAGCAGAAGCATACATGCTCAAGAGGGATCACCCGAAATTCAAAGGCAACTGAATTTCGGCAACCGGGGCATCGAAGTCGGAATGCCGCGAAACTCACCAGTCAAAGCGTTTCGCCCTTTGCGGAAGGAAGTGTGATGTAGAACAAGTAGCAGAAGCATACATGCTCAAGAGGGATCACCCGAAATTCAAAGGCAACTGAATTTCGGCAACCGGGGCATCGAAGTCGGAATGCCGCGAAACTCACCAGTCAAAGCGTTACGCCCTTTGCGGAAGGAAGTGTGATGTAGAACAAGTAGCAGAAGCATACATGCTCAAGAGGGATCACCCGAAATTCAAAGGCAACTGAATTTCGGCAACCGGGGCATCGAAGTCGGAATGCCGCGAAACTCACCAGTCAAAGCGTTTCGCCCTTTGCGGAAGGAAGTGTGATGTAGAACAAGTAGCAGAAGCATACATGCTCAAGAGGGATCACCCGAAATTCAAAGGCAACTGAATTTCGGCAACCGGGGCATCGAAGTCGGAATGCCGCGAAACTCATCCAGTCAAAGCGTTACGCCCTTTGCGGAAGGAAGTGTGATGTAGAACAAGTAGCAGAAGCATACATGCTCAAGAGGGATCACCCGAAATTCAAAGGCAACTGAATTTCGGCAACCGGGGCATCGAAGTCGGAATGCCGCGAAACTCATCCAGTCAAAGCGTTTGGCCATTTGCGGAAGAAGTCTGATGTAGAACAAGTAGCAGAAGCATACATGCTCAAGAGGGATCACCCGAAATTCAAAGGCAACTGAATTTCGGCAACCGGGGCATCGAAGTCGGAATGCCGCGAAACTCATCCAGTCAAAGCGTTACGCCCTTTGCGGAAGGAAGTGTGGTGTAGAACAAGTAGCAGAAGCATACATGCTCAAGAGGGATCACCCGAAATTCAAAGGCAACTGAATTTCGGCAACCGGGGCATCGAAGTCGGAATGCCGCGAAACTCATCCAGTCAAAGCGTTACGCCCTTTGCGGAAGGAAGTGTGATGTAGAACAAGTAGCAGAAGCATACATGCTCAAGAGGGATCACCCGAAATTCAAAGGCAACTGAATTTCGGCAACCGGGGCATCGAAGTCGGAATGCCGCGAAACTCATCCAGTCAAAGCGTTACGCCCTTTGCGGAAGGAAGTGTGATGTAGAACAAGTAGCAGAAGCATACATGCTCAAGAGGGATCACCCGAAATTCAAAGGCAACTGAATTTCGGCAACCGGGGCATCGAAGTCGGAATGCCGCGAAACTCATCCAGTCAAAGCGTTTCGCCCTTTGCGGAAGGAAGTGTGATGTAGAACAAGTAGCAGAAGCATACATGCTCAAGAGGGATCACCCGAAATTCAAAGGCAACTGAATTTCGGCAACCGGGGCATCGAAGTCGGAATGCCGCGAAACTCACCAGTCAAAGCGTTACGCCCTTTGCGGAAGGAAGTGTGGTGTAGAACAAGTAGCAGAAGCATACATGCTCAAGAGGGATCACCCGAAATTCAAAGGCAACTGAATTTCGGCAACCGGGGCATCGAAGTCGGAATGCCGCGAAACTCATCCAGTCAAAGCGTTTCGCTGTTTGCGGAAGAAGTGTGATGTAGAACAAGTAGCAGAAGCATACATGCTCAAGAGGGATCACCCGAAATTCAAAGGCAACTGAATTTCGGCAACCGGGGCATCGAAGTCGGAATGCCGCGAAACTCATCCAGTCAAAGCGTTACGCCTTTGCGGAAGGAAGTGTGATGTAGAACAAGTAGCAGAAGCATACATGCTCAAGAGGGATCACCCGAAATTCAAAGGCAACTGAATTTCGGCAACCGGGGCATCGAAGTCGGAATGCCGCGAAACTCATCCAGTCAAAGCGTTACGCCCTTTGCGGAAGGAAGTGTGGTGTAGAACAAGTAACAGAAGCATACATGCTCAAGAGGGATCACCCGAAAATTCAAAGGCAACTGAATTTCGGCAACCGGGGCATCGAAGTCGGAATGCCGCGAAACTCATCCTGTCAAAGCATTTGGCCATTTGCGGAAGAAGTCTGATGTAGAACAAGTAGCAGAAGCATACATGCTCAAGAGGGATCACCCGAAATTCAAAGGCAACTGAATTTTGGCAACCGGGGCATCGAAGTCGGAACGCAGCGTAACTCATCCAGTCAAAGCGTTTCGCCCTTTGCGGAAGGAAGTGTGATGTAGAACAAGTAGCAGAAGCATACATGCTCAAGAGGGATCACCCGAAATTCAAAGGCAACTGAATTTCGGCAACCGGGGCATCGAAGTCGGAATGACGAGAAACTCATCCAGTCAAAGCGTTACTCCCCTTGCGGAAGGAAGTGTGGTGTAGAACAAGTAGCAGAAGCATACATGCTCAAGAGGGATCACCCGAAATTCAAAGGCAACTGAATTTCGGCAACCGGGGCATCGAAGTCGGAATGCCGCGAAACTCACCGAATCAAAGCGTTTCGCCGTTTGTGGAAGAAAGTCTCATGTAGAACAAGTCGCACAAGCATACATGCTCTAGAGGGATCACCCGAAATTCAAAGGCGACTGAATTTCAGCAACCGGGGCATCGAAGTCGGAATGCCGCGAAACTATGCGAGTCAAAGCGTTACGCCCTTTGCGGAAGGAAGTGTGGTGTAGAACAAGTACTAGAAGCATACATGCTCAAGAGGGATAACCCGAAATTCAAAGGCAACTGAATTTCAGCAACCGGGGCATCGAAGTCATAATGCCGCGAAACTGACCGAGTCAAAGCGTTTCGCCATTTGGGGAAGGAAGTGTGATGTAGAACAAGTAGCAGAAGCATACATGCTCAAGAGGGATCACCCGAAATTCAAAGGCAACTGAATTTCGGCAACCGGGGCATCGAAGTCGGAATGCCGCGAAACTCACCAGTCAAAGCGTTACGCCTTTGCGGAAGGAAGTGTGATGTAGAACAAGTAGCAGAAGCATACATGCTCAAGAGGGATCACCCGAAATTCAAAGGCAACTGAATTTCGGCAACCGGGGCATCGAAGTCGGAATGCCGCGAAACTCACCAGTCAAAGCGTTTCGCCCTTTGCGGAAGGAAGTGTGATGTAGAACAAGTAGCAGAAGCATACATGCTCAAGAGGGATCACCCGAAATTCAAAGGCAACTGAATTTCGGCAACCGGGGCATCGAAGTCGGAATGCCGCGAAACTCATCGAGTCAAAGCGTTTCGCCCTTTGCGGAAGGAAGTGTGATGTAGAACAAGTAGCAGAAGCATACATGCTCAAGAGGGATCACCCGAAATTCAAAGGCAACTGAATTTCGGAAACCGGGGCATCGAAGTCGGAATGCCGCGAAACTCACCGTGTCAAAGCGTTTCGCTGTTTGCGGAAGGAAGTGTGATGTAGAACAAGTAGCAGAAGCATACATGCTCAAAAGGGATCACCCGAAATTCAAAGGCAACTGAATTTCGGCAACCGGGGCATCGAAGTCGGAATGCCGCGAAACTCACCGAGTCAAAGCGTTTCGCCCTTTGCGGAAGGAAGTGTGATGTAGAACAAGTAGCAGAAGCATACATGCTCAAGAGGGATCACCCGAAATTCAAAGGCAACTGAATTTCGGCAACCGGGGCATCGAAGTCGGAATGCCGCGAAACTCACCAGTCAAAGCGTTCGCCTTTGCGGAAGGAAGTGTGATGTAGAACAAGTAGCAGAAGCATACATGCTCAAGAGGGATCACCCGAAATTCAAAGGCAACTGAATTTCGGCAACCGGGGCATCGAAGTCGGAATGCCGCGAAACTCACCAGTCAAAGCGTTACGCCCTTTGCGGAAGGAAGTGTGATGTAGAACAAGTAGCAGAAGCATACATGCTCAAGAGGGATCACCCGAAATTCAAAGGCAACTGAATTTCGGCAACCGGGGCATCGAAGTCGGAATGCCGCGAAACTCACCAGTCAAAGCGTTTCGCCCTTTGCGGAAGGAAGTGTGATGTAGAACAAGTAGCAGAAGCATACATGCTCAAGAGGGATCACCCGAAATTCAAAGGCAACTGAATTTCGGCAACCGGGGCATCGAAGTCGGAATGCCGCGAAACTCACCAGTCAAAGCGTTTCGCCCTTTGCGGAAGGAAGTGTGATGTAGAACAAGTAGCAGAAGCATACATGCTCAAGAGGGATCACCCGAAATTCAAAGGCAACTGAATTTCGGCAACCGGGGCATCGAAGTCGGAATGCCGCGAAACTCACCAGTCAAAGCGTTTCGCCCTTTGCGGAAGGAAGTGTGATGTAGAACAAGTAGCAGAAGCATACATGCTCAAGAGGGATCACCCGAAATTCAAAGGCAACTGAATTTCGGCAACCGGGGCATCGAAGTCGGAATGCCGCGAAACTCACCAGTCAAAGCGTTACGCCTTTGCGGAAGGAAGTGTGATGTAGAACAAGTAGCAGAAGCATACATGCTCAAGAGGGATCACCCGAAATTCAAAGGCAACTGAATTTCGGCAACCGGGGCATCGAAGTCGGAATGCCGCGAAACTCACCAGTCAAAGCGTTTCGCCCTTTGCGGAAGGAAGTGTGGTGTAGAACAAGTAGCAGAAGCATACATGCTCAAGAGGGATCACCCGAAATTCAAAGGCAACTGAATTTCGGCAACCGGGGCATCGAAGTCGGAATGCCGCGAAACTCACCAGTCAAAGCGTTACGCCCTTTGCGGAAGGAAGTGTGATGTAGAACAAGTAGCAGAAGCATACATGCTCAAGAGGGATCACCCGAAATTCAAAGGCAACTGAATTTCGGCAACCGGGGCATCGAAGTCGGAATGCCGCGAAACTCACCAGTCAAAGCGTTTCGCCCTTTGCGGAAGGAAGTGTGATGTAGAACAAGTAGCAGAAGCATACATGCTCAAGAGGGATCACCCGAAATTCAAAGGCAACTGAATTTCGGCAACCGGGGCATCGAAGTCGGAATGCCGCGAAACTCACCAGTCAAAGCGTTTCGCCCTTTGCGGAAGGAAGTGTGATGTAGAACAAGTAGCAGAAGCATACATGCTCAAGAGGGATCACCCGAAATTCAAAGGCAACTGAATTTCGGCAACCGGGGCATCGAAGTCGGAATGCCGCGAAACTCACCAGTCAAAGCGTTTCGCCGTTTGCGGAGGAAGTGTGATGTAGAACAAGTAGCAGAAGCATACATGCTCAAGAGGGATCACCCGAAATTCAAAGGCAACTGAATTTCGGCAACCGGGGCATCGAAGTCGGAATGCCGCGAAACTCATCCAGTCAAAGCGTTTCGCCTTTGCGGAAGGAAGTGTGATGTAGAACAAGTAGCAGAAGCATACATGCTCAAGAGGGATCACCCGAAATTCAAAGGCAACTGAATTTCGGCAACCGGGGCATCGAAGTCGGAATGCCGCGAAACTCACCAGTCAAAGCGTTTCGCCCTTTGCGGAAGGAAGTGTGATGTAGAACAAGTAGCAGAAGCATACATGCTCAAGAGGGATCACCCGAAATTCAAAGGCAACTGAATTTCGGCAACCGGGGCATCGAAGTCGGAATGCCGCGAAACTCACCGAGTCAAAGCGTTTCGCTGTTTGCGGAAGAAGTGTGATGTAGAACAAGTAGCAGAAGCATACATGCTCAAGAGGGATCACCCGAAATTCAAAGGCAACTGAATTTCGGCAACCGGGGCATCGAAGTCGGAATGCCGCGAAACTCACCAGTCAAAGCGTTTCGCCCTTTGCGGAAGGAAGTGTGATGTAGAACAAGTAGCAGAAGCATACATGCTCAAGAGGGATCACCCGAAATTCAAAGGCAACTGAATTTCGGCAACCGGGGCATCGAAGTCGGAATGCCGCGAAACTCATCCAGTCAAAGCGTTTCGCCCTTTGCGGAAGGAAGTGTGATGTAGAACAAGTAGCAGAAGCATACATGCTCAAGAGGGATCACCCGAAATTCAAAGGCAACTGAATTTCGGCAACCGGGGCATCGAAGTCGGAATGCCGCGAAACTCACCGAGTCAAAGCGTTTCGCCGTTTGCGGAAGGAAGTGTGATGTAGAACAAGTAGCAGAAGCATACATGCTCAAGAGGGATCACCCGAAATTCAAAGGCAACTGAATTTCGGCAACCGGGGCATCGAAGTCGGAATGCCGCGAAACTCATCCGAGTCAAAGCGTTTCGCCCTTTGCGGAAGGAAGTGTGATGTAGAACAAGTAGCAGAAGCATACATGCTCAAGAGGGATCACCCGAAATTCAAAGGCAACTGAATTTCGGCAACCGGGGCATCGAAGTCGGAATGCCGCGAAACTCACCAGTCAAAGCGTTACGCCCTTTGCGGAAGGAAGTGTGATGTAGAACAAGTAGCAGAAGCATACATGCTCAAGAGGGATCACCCGAAATTCAAAGGCAACTGAATTTCGGCAACCGGGGCATCGAAGTCGGAATGCCGCGAAACTCACCAGTCAAAGCGTTTCGCCTTTGCGGAAGGAAGTGTGATGTAGAACAAGTAGCAGAAGCATACATGCTCAAGAGGGATCACCCGAAATTCAAAGGCAACTGAATTTCGGCAACCGGGGCATCGAAGTCGGAATGCCGCGAAACTCACCAGTCAAAGCGTTTCGCCTTTGCGGAAGGAAGTGTGATGTAGAACAAGTAGCAGAAGCATACATGCTCAAGAGGGATCACCCGAAATTCAAAGGCAACTGAATTTCGGCAACCGGGGCATCGAAGTCGGAATGCCGCGAAACTCACCAGTCAAAGCGTTTCGCCCTTTGCGGAAGGAAGTGTGATGTAGAACAAGTAGCAGAAGCATACATGCTCAAGAGGGATCACCCGAAATTCAAAGGCAACTGAATTTCGGCAACCGGGGCATCGAAGTCGGAATGCCGCGAAACTCACCAGTCAAAGCGTTTCGCCCTTTGCGGAAGGAAGTGTGATGTAGAACAAGTAGCAGAAGCATACATGCTCAAGAGGGATCACCCGAAATTCAAAGGCAACTGAATTTCGGCAACCGGGGCATCGAAGTCGGAATGCCGCGAAACTCATCCAGTCAAAGCGTTTCGCCTTTGCGGAAGGAAGTGTGATGTAGAACAAGTAGCAGAAGCATACATGCTCAAGAGGGATCACCCGAAATTCAAAGGCAACTGAATTTCGGCAACCGGGGCATCGAAGTCGGAATGCCGCGAAACTCACCAGTCAAAGCGTTTCGCTGTTTGCGGAAGGAAGTGTGATGTAGAACAAGTAGCAGAAGCATACATGCTCAAGAGGGATCACCCGAAATTCAAAGGCAACTGAATTTCGGCAACCGGGGCATCGAAGTCGGAATGCCGCGAAACTCATCCAGTCAAAGCGTTACGCCTTTGCGGAAGGAAGTGTGATGTAGAACAAGTAGCAGAAGCATACATGCTCAAGAGGGATCACCCGAAATTCAAAGGCAACTGAATTTCGGCAACCGGGGCATCGAAGTCGGAATGCCGCGAAACTCATCCAGTCAAAGCGTTTCGCCCTTTGCGGAAGGAAGTGTGATGTAGAACAAGTAGCAGAAGCATACATGCTCAAGAGGGATCACCCGAAATTCAAAGGCAACTGAATTTCGGCAACCGGGGCATCGAAGTCGGAATGCCGCGAAACTCACCAGTCAAAGCGTTTCGCCTTTGCGGAAGGAAGTGTGATGTAGAACAAGTAGCAGAAGCATACATGCTCAAGAGGGATCACCCGAAATTCAAAGGCAACTGAATTTCGGCAACCGGGGCATCGAAGTCGGAATGCCGCGAAACTCATCCAGTCAAAGCGTTTCGCCCTTTGCGGAAGGAAGTGTGATGTAGAACAAGTAGCAGAAGCATACATGCTCAAGAGGGATCACCCGAAATTCAAAGGCAACTGAATTTCGGCAACCGGGGCATCGAAGTCGGAATGCCGCGAAACTCACCAGTCAAAGCGTTTCGCCCTTTGCGGAAGGAAGTGTGATGTAGAACAAGTAGCAGAAGCATACATGCTCAAGAGGGATCACCCGAAATTCAAAGGCAACTGAATTTCGGCAACCGGGGCATCGAAGTCGGAATGCCGCGAAACTCACCGAGTCAAAGCGTTTCGCTGTTTGCGGAAGGAAGTGTGATGTAGAACAAGTAGCAGAAGCATACATGCTCAAGAGGGATCACCCGAAATTCAAAGGCAACTGAATTTCGGCAACCGGGGCATCGAAGTCGGAATGCCGCGAAACTCACCGAGTCAAAGCGTTTCGCCTTTGCGGAAGGAAGTGTGATGTAGAACAAGTAGCAGAAGCATACATGCTCAAGAGGGATCACCCGAAATTCAAAGGCAACTGAATTTCGGCAACCGGGGCATCGAAGTCGGAATGCCGCGAAACTCATCCAGTCAAAGCGTTACGCCTTTGCGGAAGGAAGTGTGATGTAGAACAAGTAGCAGAAGCATACATGCTCAAGAGGGATCACCCGAAATTCAAAGGCAACTGAATTTCGGCAACCGGGGCATCGAAGTCGGAATGCCGCGAAACTCATCCAGTCAAAGCGTTACGCCTTTGCGGAAGGAAGTGTGATGTAGAACAAGTAGCAGAAGCATACATGCTCAAGAGGGATCACCCGAAATTCAAAGGCAACTGAATTTCGGCAACCGGGGCATCGAAGTCGGAATGCCGCGAAACTCATCCAGTCAAAGCGTTTCGCCGTTTGCGGAAGGAGTGTGATGTAGAACAAGTAGCAGAAGCATACATGCTCAAGAGGGATCACCCGAAATTCAAAGGCAACTGAATTTCGGCAACCGGGGCATCGAAGTCGGAATGCCGCGAAACTCACCAGTCAAAGCGTTTCGCCCTTTGCGGAAGGAAGTGTGGTGTAGAACAAGTAGCAGAAGCATACATGCTCAAGAGGGATCACCCGAAATTCAAAGGCAACTGAATTTCGGCAACCGGGGCATCGAAGTCGGAATGCCGCGAAACTCACCGAGTCAAAGCGTTTCGCTGTTTGAGGAAGGAAGTGTGATGTAGAACAAGTAGCAGAAGCATACATGCTCAAGAGGGATCACCCGAAATTCAAAGGCAACTGAATTTCGGCAACCGGGGCATCGAAGTCGGAATGCCGCGAAACTCATCCAGTCAAAGCGTTACGCCCTTTGCGGAAGGAAGTGTGATGTAGAACAAGTAGCAGAAGCATACATGCTCAAGAGGGATCACCCGAAATTCAAAGGCAACTGAATTTCGGCAACCGGGGCATCGAAGTCGGAATGCCGCGAAACTCATCCAGTCAAAGCGTTTCGCCCTTTGCGGAAGGAAGTGTGGTGTAGAACAAGTAGCAGAAGCATACATGCTCAAGAGGGATCACCCGAAATTCAAAGGCAACTGAATTTCGGCAACCGGGGCATCGAAGTCGGAATGCCGCGAAACTCATCCAGTCAAAGCGTTACGCCCTTTGCGGAAGGAAGTGTGATGTAGAACAAGTAGCAGAAGCATACATGCTCAAGAGGGATCACCCGAAATTCAAAGGCAACTGAATTTCGGCAACCGGGGCATCGAAGTCGGAATGCCGCGAAACTCATCCAGTCAAAGCGTTACGCCCTTTGCGGAAGGAAGTGTGGTGTAGAACAAGTAGCAGAAGCATACATGCTCAAGAGGGATCACCCGAAATTCAAAGGCAACTGAATTTCGGGAACACGGAGGCTTCGGAGTCGGAATGCCGTGAAACTCTCCAGTCAAAGCGTTACGCCCTTTGCGGAAGGATAGTGTGATGTACGAATACAAGTAGAAGAAGGTTTACATGCTCAAAGAGGGATGACCCGAAATTCAAAGGCATTACTGAATGTCGGCAACGGGGGCGGATTAATCGAAAGTCGGAATGCCGCGAAACTCATCCAGTCAAAAGCGTTTACGCCCTTTAAAACGGAAGGAAGGGTGATGTAGAACAAGTAGAAGAAATCCTACATGCTCAAGATGGATCACCAGAAATTCAAAGGCAAACTAGAATTTCGGCAACCGGGGCATCGTAGTCGGAATGCCGCGCGAAACAAATCCAGTCAAAGAGTTACGCCCTTTGCGGAAGGAAGTGTGGTGTAGAACATGTAGCAGAAGCATACATGCTAAAGAGGGATCACCCGAAATTCAAAGGCAACTGAATTTTTGCAACCTGGGTCATCGTAGTTGGAATGCCGCGACGATACTCATCCAGTCAAAGCGTTACGTCCTTTTGCGGAAGGAAATGTGGTATTTGAAACAAGTAGGAAGAAGCATACATGATTCATGAGGGAATCCACCAACGAAATTCAAAGGCAACTGAATTTCGTAACCGGGGCATCGAAGTCGGAATTGCCGACGAAACTCATCTAGTCAAAGCGTTTACGCCTTTGCGGAAGGAAAGGTTTTTTACTTTTTACAGTGGTAGGTGTAGTAGAACAAGTAGCAGAAAGCATATCATGCTCAAAGAGGGATCACACGAAATTCAATGGCAACCTGAATTTCGGCAACTTGGGCAATCAATGATCGGAATGCCGCGAATACTCATCTAGTCAAAGCATTACGCCCTTTGCGGAAGGGAAAGTGTGGTGTACTAGTAACAAGTAGAATGAAAGCAATACATGCTCAAGAGGGATCTCCCCGAAATTCAAAGGCAACTGAATCTTCGGCAACCGGGGCAAATCGAAACAGTCGGAATGCCGCGGAAAAACTCATCTCCAGTCAATAGCGTTACGCCCTTTGCGGAAGGAAGTGTGCGTGTAGAACAAGTAGAAGAAGCATACATGCTCAAGAGGGATCACCCGAAATTCCAAAGGAATAACTTGAATTTCGGCAAGGGGTGAATACCAAGTCGGAATATCGCGAAACTCCACCGATTCAAAGCGTATTCGCTGTTTGCAGGGAACGAAGTGTCTTGGATAAAACAACTAGCAGAAGCATACACTGCTCAAGAGGGATCACCCCGAAAATTCAAATGGCAAGCCATGAATTTCGGCAACCGGCCGGCATCGAAGGCAATGGGAATGCCGACGAAACTCATCCAGTCAAAAGCGTTACGCCCTTTGCACAGAAGGAAGTGTGGTGTAGAACAACTAGCAGAAGCATCCTATGCTACAAGAGGGATCAACAGATAATTCAAAGGCAACTGAATTTCGGCAACCGGGGCATCGAAAGTCGGAATGCCGCGAAACTCATCCAGTCAAAGAACGCGTTACGCCCTTTGCGGAAGGAAAGTGTGGTGTAGAACAAGTAGCACAAGCATACATTGCTCTAAGAGGGGATCACCCGAAATTCAATAGGCACAACTGAATTTTCGGGCAACCAGGGCATCGAAAGTCGGAATTGCCGCGAAACCTCATCCAGATCAAAGCGTTACGCACCTTTGCGGAAGGAAGTGCTGCTGTTAGAACAAGTATGAAGAAGCATATCATGCTCCAGAGGGGATCGACCCGCAATTCAAAGGCAACTAACTGAATTTCGGGAACCGGGGCATCGAAGTCGGGAATGCCGCAAAAAACCTCATCCAGTCAAAGCGTTTCTGGCCGCCCTTTGCGGAAGGAAGTGTGGTGTAGAAACAAGTATGAAGAAGCATACTATGCTCAAGAAGATCACCCGAAATTCAAAGGCAATTGAATTATCGGCAACCGGGGCATCGGAGTCGGAATGTCCGCGAAACTCATCCAGTCAAAGCCGTTTTACGCCCTTTGCGGAACGGAAGTGTGATGTAGAACAGAGTAGAAGAAGCATACAATGCTCAAGAGGGATGACCCGAAATTCAAAGGCAACCTGAATTTCGGGCAACCGGGGGCATTCGAAGATCCAGAATGCCCGCGAAAACTCATCCTGACAAAGCGTTACCGCCCTTATCGGAAGGAAGTGTGATGTAGAACAAGTTGAAGACATGCATATCATGCTCAAGAAATGATCACCAAGAAATTCCAAAGGCAACGTGAATTTCGGCAACCGGGGCATCGAAGTCGGAATGCCGCGAAACACATCCAGTCAAAGCGTTACGCCCTTCTGCGGAAGGAAAGTGTGGTTGTAGTAACAAGTAGCAAGAAGCTATACATGCTCAAGAGGGATCACCCGAAATTCAAAGGCAACTGAATTTCGGCAACCGGGGCATCGAAGTCGGAATGCCGCGAAACTCATCCAGTCAAAGCGTTACGCCCTTTGCGGAAGGAAGTGTGGTGTAGAACAAGTAGAAGAAGCATACATGCTCAAGAGGGATCACCCGAAATTCAAAGGATACTGAATTTCGGCAACGGGGGAATCCAAGGCGGAATATCGCGAAACTCACCGATTCAAAGCGTTTCGCTGTTTGCGGAACGAAGTGTCTTGGAAAACAACTAGCAGAAGCATACATGCTCAAGAGGGATCACCCGAAATTCAAAGGCAACTGAATTTCGGCAACCGGGGCATCGAAGGCGGAATGCCGCGAAACTCATCCAGTCAAAGCGTTACGCCCTTTGCAGAAGGAAGTGTGGTGTAGAACAACTAGCAGAAGCATACATGCTCAAGAGGGATCACCAGAAATTCAAAGGCAACTGAATTTCGGCAACCGGGGCATCGAAGGCGGAATGCCGCAAAACTCATCCAGTCAAAGCGTTACGCCCTTTGCGGAAGGAAGTGTGGTGTAGAACAAGTAGCAGAAGCATACATGCTCAAGAGCGATCACCCGAAATTCAAAGGCAACTGAATTTCGGCAACCGGGGCATCGGAGTCGGAATGCCGCAAAACTCATCCAGTCAAAGCGTTTCGCCCTTTGCGGAAGGAAGTGTGATGTAGAACAAGTAGAAGAAGCATACATGCTAAAGAGGGATCACCCAAAATTCAAAGGCAACTGAATTTCGGCAACCGGGGCATCAAAGTCGGAATGCCGCGAAACTCATCCAGTCAAAGCGTTGCGCCCTTTGCGGAAGGAAGTGTGGTGTATAACAAGTAGAAGAAGCATACATGCTCAAGAGGGATCACCCGAAATTCAAAGGAAACTAAATTTCGGCAACGGGGGAATCCAAGTCGGAATATCGCGAAACTCACCGATTCAAAGCGTTTCGCTGTTTGCGGAACGAAGTGTCTTGGAAAACAACTAGCAGAAGCATACATGCTCAAGAGGGATCACCCGAAATTCAAAGGCAACTGAATTTCGGCAACCGGGGCATCGAAGGCGGAATGCCGCGAAACTCATCCAGTCAAAGCGTTACGTCCTTTGCAGAAGGAAGTGTGGTGTAGAACAACTAGCAGAAGCATACATGCTCAAGAGGGATCACCAGAAATTCAAAGGCAACTGAATTTCGGCAACCGGGGCATCGAAGTCGGAATGCCGCGAAACTCATCCAGTCAAAGCGTTACGCCCTTTGCGGAAGGAAGTGTGGTGTAGAACAAGTAGCACAAGCATACATGCTCAAGAGGGATCACCCGAAATTCAAAGGCAACTGAATTTCGGCAACCGGGGCATCGAAGTCGGAATGCCGCGAAACTCATCCAGTCAAAGCGTTACGCCCTTTGCGGAAGGAAGTGTGCTGTAGAACAAGTAGAAGAAGCATACATGCTCAAGAGGGATCACCCGAAATTCAAAGGCAACTGAATTTCGGTAACCGGGGCATCGAAGTCGGAATGCCGCAAAACTCATCCAGTCAAAGCGTTACGCCCTTTGCGGAAGGAAGTGTGGTGTAGAACAAGTAGCAGAAGCATACATGCTCAAGAGAGATCACCCGAAATTCAAAGGCAATTGAATTTCGGCAACCGGGGCATCGGAGTCGGAATGCCGCGAAACTCATCCAGTCAAAGCGTTACGCCCTTTGCGGAAGGAAGTGTGATGTAGAACAAGTAGAAGAAGCATACATGCTCAAGAGGGATGACCCGAAATTCAAAGGCAACTGAATTTCGGCAACCGGGGCATCGAAGTCAGAATGCCGCGAAACTCATCCAGTCAAAGCGTTACGCCCTTTACGGAAGGAAGTGTGATGTAGAACAAGTCGAAGAATCATACATGCTCAAGAATGATCACCAGAAATTCAAAGGCAACTGAATTTCGGCAACCGGGGCATCGAAGTCGGAATGCCGCGAAACACATCCAGTCAAAGCGTTACGCCCTTTGCGGAAGGAAGTGTGGTGTAGAACATGTAGCAGAAGCATACATGCTCAAGAGGGATCACCCGAAATTCAAAGGCAACTGAATTTCGGCAACTGGGTCATCGAAGTTGGAATGCCGCGAAACTCATCCAGTCAAAGCGTTACGCCCTTTGCGGAAGGAAGTGTGGTGTAGAACATGTAGCAGAAGCATACATGCTCAAGAGGGATCACCCGAAATTCAAAGGCAACTGAATTTCGGCAACTTGGGCATCAAAGGCGGAATGCCGCGAAACTCATCAAGTCAAAGCATTACGCCCTTTGCGGAAGGAAGTGTGGTGTAGAACAAGTAGCAGAAGCATACATGCTCAAGAGGGATCACCCGAAATTCAAAGGCAACTGAATTTCGGCAACCGGGGCATCGAAGTCGGAATGCCGCGAAACTCATCCAGTCAAAGCGTTACGCCCTTTGCGGAAGGAAGTGTGGTGTAGAACAAGTAGCAGAAGCATACATGCTTGACACGACCAAAAGCTTGATGTCTTTTCCCAAGTGCAGGAGTGTCGAAGTAATAAATAACCCGGCAAGACCGGGGTCGAACCACAGAGAGGTTAATTGTATAAATTATAAATAACAACACAACAATAACAATAACAATAATAATAACAATAGTAGTACTAGTAATAGTAATAATAATAATAATACTCAGTACGTGGCGTTGTTATACCTGAGAATGATCTAAAAGATCGGGTCACAGGTTTCCAGCCTATATACTGAGTTTATGAACAGATAATAATAATAATAATAATAATAATAATAATAATAATAACAATAACAATAACAACAATAATAATAAAGAAGAGAAGGAAGAAATTAATGAGAACTTTGAGTTGAAAGATTAATGTAAGGATTAAACAACGATAAAAATAAATGTCAAGGTTAGAGGATCCACTAATGGTACTTCAAACAAGTATAGTATAAACTCTTATTACTCAATTGGAAACCACACATAAAGGAGGTTCCAATCAGATTATAAATTGTTTAACATGATTACATTAGTTATCTTATTCGAATAAAGCTAATACTTGTAAATGTTGGCAGGCATTCATGATTATAACTTATGTTAACAACAAATCAAGTCCCTTTCATAGCTCAGGTGTCGGTTATACCATACAGTATGGGCTATGAAAGTACCAAGTATTTGTTTGTACCAAGTGTTATACAACATAAATCTAGACTAACCATTTAACAAGCAAAGTATTAAAAGTGAACAAGATAACAAATATAAAACATGTTAGTATCCAACGTTAAGGTCCATGTTAAGTTTTATATTATACTAGTTCTTACACCATTAGTGTACCCTTTTCACCTTGACATAATTAACTTAGCTAAACATAATGAAAGAAAGAAACATAGATGAACAAGATAAGAACATAAATGAGAAAGAAGTTAACTAAGTAAAGGAAAGGAAATGAAGTGCATAAACTTGATATTAATGAAAGCAAAACATAAGCAATACAAAGAGAGAAAGCAAGAGCATGATCTTGATCTGAAAACCAAGATGCCTCAATACATGGTAAGTGCCTCCTTTTATAGGCCAAAATTTGGAACTATTGATTTGTTGAACTAATTGATGAGTGGGTGGCCACATCTTGACTAGATAACAATCCTTATCTTCTTGTCTGATCAAGACGTCATTGCTAACATCATAATTTGCCCAGAATCCTCAAGAATATTCTAGGAAATTGTCTCAGCTTTCCAACAAAAAAAAGATGAGGTCATTTGGACTTCTAGAACTCAAGATATGGGCTGAACACTAAATAGTGTTTGGGCTGCAGGACAGCTTCGGACTTCTTCGTTGTTCCTTCAATTTGGACTTCAAAACGACCTTTTCAAATCTTGGGCTCCTCATGAAAGTTGTAGGCTTTTGTCTTACCTTTCTATCCATATAAAGTGGACCTAAATCCGAAATCTAGAGCTCCAGATATGATCCAATTACCGAGCAATGTTCCGGTTTGGACTGCACCGACATCTCTTTTCTAAGTTTGGCCGTCTCTTTGTCCTTTAACTTTCAATGCTTAAACTCATCAATCAATCCTTTTATTTATGTGATAGTCCTGCATTTAAAATGAGCATTTACCATAAATTAAGGTATCTTATAATATCAAACTTGTTATTATAAAACATGCTTTAGTTAAGGAGTTATTGATACTTCAAGTGCAAAATGATGATATAAAACCTTGATAAACATGCACTTTTAAGTACTAATCACACCCCCCAACCAGCTTATTACTAGTCCCTAGTAATCTAAAGCGTTAAAATAGAGAAACAATTTGCAAGTTCCACAAAGCAAGGCATTCATCATTCAACTTCCCTTAATCTATCCAGATAAACAAACTCTCATTAAATTTATATTCCTGCTTCATACTTCGTAAACAAGATATTAATAAACCTTATTTTTGTGTGCTCAATGAAAACATAGATGATGGGGCTTTTGTTGGAAGAAAACAATATTATGTTCAAATGTTTAAGGTGAACTTCCTTGGGTTGGGATTTTTTTTTCTTCTTTTTTTTTTTTTTCTTTTTTTATTTATATACACATACAACTTAAAACACAATGTATCTTTAACCCATGTAACGAGTTTTAGGCTAATGACTCCCAGACCAGTTGGTCTTAGGGCATTAGGTGTTGAGACACCCCTACGAGCTTAACAACTCGGGTTGCAGATACTGATACGTAGATAGTGCAATGTTTGATTCCCTTAAGCTTTTCTCCTTAACCCATGTAACAAGCTTTGGGCCAATAGCTCCCAAGTCAGTTGACTTTAGGGTATTAGGTGTTAAAACACCCCTTCGGGCTTAATTGCTTAGGTTAGGGAGGCTACGAAACCAAACTTATCCACGTTTTATTATCATCAATACTATCTTTTTTTTTTTTCTCTTTTTTTTTTTTGCAAATTATATACTATCCTTTTCCCTTAGTTGTTACCTTCAACAAAAGAACATAATTAATGTAATAATCCAATGTGCAACCCACAATCATATGTTAAAGTGTGTGTGTGAAAATGAAGGTTTAATAATACTTGTTAAATGAGTATAGGAGCAGAATCAAGTGATAACAATGTGAGAGTTTGTAAACCTGAATATTTCAAGAAGTATTATGATAGACCTTGGTAATGAAACTTACTAAGATGCGTCTCTAGAGTCAATAAAATTGATTCCATACTCTGCCATCCTAATAACAATTTTGTCAAATGGTTTTAATAATAGCAAAAACAGTTAGCAAGTTAGTATATTTTTTTTTATTATTTTTTTTTTTAAAAAAAAAAAAAAAACTACTACCCTCTCCCCCCAACCAAAACGAGACATTGTCCTCAATGTTCGAAGGTAGAAAGATAGAGTATAGAAGACATCACCTGAAACAGCGAACAATGACAAACCTGAAACACACTTAAACAAACATAAAAAGTAACAAAACAAAATAATATGCTATTAATAAAACCAAAAGACACAAGGTTTCACAGATGAAGGCTCAAATCTAATCTAAGCTTTTTACGACTTTCCTTAGTTGACCAATCTAGACGACTCATGCAGGGATCAATGACAGGGATGAAAGATTGTAGTTGGTCAAATCAATTGTTCAGCAGTAGCAGCAGAGATTATGATTCGTCGTGCCGAAGATGTTAGAAATTCCTGTTCCACAGCTTGATCAAGGAAAGACAACAACTTATCATAAAAACCATTAACATTTAACAAACCTATGGGTTTATGGTGAATGTGCAGTTGGGCCCAAGATGAAATATGAAAGATCTCTTCCAATGTGCCCAGACCACCTGGTAAGGCAATGAAGGCATCAGCATGGTTAAACATGGTATTCAGTCGGTTAGACATTGTTGGGACCTGTAGTTCCTCTCCAATTGCTTTTCCAATGATGTCCCCAGTTGCTAAAGCTTTGGGGACAACCCCCAAAACTTGACTGCCTCCTAAAAATGCAGCCATTGACACACCTCCCATTAACCCAAGGCTGCCTCCCCCATACACTAAATGAATCTTTCTCTCAGCTAGTACCCGACCAAGATGATTTGCTGATTCTAAAAACTCTTTTTCTTTCCCAGAACTGGATCCACCGAAAACACAAATATTTCTTATATGATGACTTGAGGAACCTGCCATTTCTACACACTTCTATATTTGATGAATATATGGTATGAGTAGAAATGAAGGGAAGGAAGAGAAGAATTTATAGATGAAAAAGTGAAAATGCAATCATACCACCTATATGTAGGCCAGCTGTAGTCTCACAAACTCTCTCTCTCTCTCTTTATTAATTATTTATTTTGAAAAAGCATGTATGTACAGGTAGTTGTGATTGTGGCTCACATCTTCCCTTGGTTTTACGTCCAAGAACGGCTTAAACGCCCTCTATGGGTCGGGGATAGGCTTCCCATCCAGTTTTCTTAAAAACTGGCAAACAGGGTCTTTTTTAGTCAGATTCCCAAGACTAAGTCGATCATGTTCTTTATGGAATTGTGGCCATAAATCATGAATTACACGATGCACATCTCCACTAGGATGCGTCTCAAGGGTCAACAAAAGATTATCTAAAGACCCCTTACTCAGGCCATCCTTAATGAATTGTATCTTATCTTCACGGTTTACAGATACCATTCCTAAAGAACGACATGTCATATTACAAGTCCATCTGGCACATCGATGACAGACTTTCAGTCGTTTTGCACGACGTTTCTTTGCAAAAGTGCTTTTACTTGTTCCAGGCATGTGTGAAATGAAAGAATTGGATGACTCACCTGATAATCGAACCTTTGCTTCAATTAACCAACGGATATCTTCAGGAATTCCATGATTCATTAACAACCTCAATCTTGCACACCTAGCACGGTAAATTTTAATTAATCGCATTTGGAGGCAAAGCGGGAAAATACCTTTTCAACTTTTCAAGAGTGTGTCCATTTTCAAAAGAGAATTAGAGAAGCGATTCAAAGAAGGAAGAAAGACTAAGAATTATACAAACATATACAGATATCAGTTATTTGGGAAACTGAAAGAACCGACTTATGTCACGGAGTATCGTTATCCGCCATTTGACCGGGGTGAGAGACTAGCAAAACAAAAGTCACACTAAAAAGCAACAAAAAAAAATGTGAGAAAAACAAAATAATCAACCTTTATCAATAAGATTATTCAAACCAATGGATTCATTTTCACTAGGAAACTCATCAAAGTAAGCTTTTAAACGATGTTCATTTACCTTCAAAACATTGTCATTCTTTTGGATTCTCAATATCAAGGGCCCCATAAGGATACACATGTTTCAAAATAAATGGACCGCTCCATCTTGATCTTAGTTTTTCAGGAAATAAATGGAGTTGAGAATTATAAAGCAAAACTTTTTGACCAGTATCAACTTTTTGACAATTTTCACAAGTTTTGCAGAATGCATGTGTGTCCTTGAACATGGTGGGCCAATAAAATCCATTTTGTAAGATTTTTGCAGTCGTCTCTCTTGATGAGAATTGACTCCCACATGCTTCAGAATGACAAAGTTTAATGACATTACTTACCTCATTGTCGGGAATGCATTTTTGAAATATTTGATCAGGACAATTTTTGAATAAGTAAGGATCATCTAAGTAAAAGTTCTTCACTTCGTTCAAAAACTTTCCTTTATCTTCGGTACTCCAGTGAGCTGGCAAATCTCCTGTTGCAAGAAAATTGATATTTTTAGCAAACCAAGACATTGAACTGAGAGAAAGTAAGGATTCTTCAGGAAAGTAAGCATCGATTGGTGGGATGTCGAATGTCAAATTTGTTGTCACTTTTGACACAAGATCAACATCAATATTTTTGGTGCCTTTTTCATCCGTGATTTCTTCCTGAGAATAAATCATTTGCAAATCTTCAGATTCATCCAACTCAATTTTACTCAAAGTAGATTCAAGTTGATCATGAACTAATTCTTCAATAAGATCTACTTCTTGTAAATCATTATCATCTCCAGGTTGCTTGCAAATGTTAAAAATATTCATCTCCAATGTCATGTTTCCAAAAGATAACTTCATGAGTCCATTCCTACAATTAATCAATGCATTAGAAGTTGCAAAGAAACGGACGTCCTAAAATAATAGGAAATGAATTACATGCTTCAACAGGTTGCGTGTCCAAGACAATAAAATCCACAGGATAAATGAATTTATCGACTTGTACTAACACATCTTCGATTATTCCTCTAGGCACTTTTACAGATCTATCGGCGAGTAAAAGAGTTACAGAAGTTGGTTTTAACTCACCTAGATTGAGACTTTGAAAAACTGAATATGGAAGTAAATTCACACTAGCTCCAAGATCAAGTAAGGCTCTTTCAATTTTATGTTCTCCAATAAAGCAAGAAATTGTAGGACAACCAGGGTCTTTATATTTCAAAGCATTATTGTTCTGAAGAATGGCACTTACTTGTTCGGCTAAAAATGCTTTCTTTTTCACATTCAATTTTCTCTTCACAGTGCACAGATCTTTCAAAAATTTAGCATAGGAAGGAACCTGTTTAATAGCATCCAACAAAGGTATATTGATCCTTACCTGTTTGAAAATTTCAAAGATTTCAGAGTTGTGACTAACTTTCCTTTGTTTGATCATGGCATGAGGAAATGGAAGTGCTGGCGGGGAATCAGCCTTTTCTTTACAATGTTCAGGTTCAACCCCTTCCTTACCCTCAGAGATAGACTCATCATCTTTCTCACAAGGTTCAAGAATAGGTTTTTCAATAACCTTACCACTACGAAGAGTGATGACTGATTTGACTTGATCCATGTGTTGGCTTCCAGAACTACTTGCATTTGCATTGTATTGCCCCTTTGGATTTTGTTGTGGTTGAGAAGGAAACTTACCTTTCTCTTGGAAACTGAGAGCAGATGTTAATTTTTCAAGAGCATCTTTAAAATCTGTCATGCTTTGAGCAAGTTGAGTGTTGATTGTCTCCTGCTTTTCAATGAATGCATGCAATGTTTCCTCAAAATTTCTTCTAGGAGGTGGAGCATAAGGAGGTGCATATCCATGAGAAATTTTGAAAATTATGATGTGCTTGAAACGGTGGCTGTGAAGTTTGTGCATTGTTTCTATCACTTTTCCAACTGAAATTTGGGTGATTTCTCCAACCAGGGTTGTACGTTTGTGAGTATGGGTTATGGTTGGGTCTTTGGAAACTGTTTAAAGCATGGGCTTGTTCATGGAGGCATTCCTTAAAAGAAGGCAAAGTTGGACAATCATTTGTTGAATGTTCATTGGTTTCACATATTTGACACACAATGTCTTGAACATATTTTAATTGACCACTCTTTTTTAATTCTAGTGCCTCGACTTTTCTAGCTAAAGATGCAAACTTGGCTTGGAGGTCATGATCTTCCCTAAGGTTGTGCATACCTCCACTAGATGTATGGGGTTGAGTTTTACTTGGTGCTTCATAAGTACCTGTGGTGTCCCAATTTTGAGCATTTTCGGCTAGCAAGTCTAGGTACTCCATTGCTTCATTAGGGTCTTTATCTTCGAAAGTTCCATTGCACATCAATTCAACCATTTGCCTATCTCTAGGTGTTAAACCTTCATAAAAATGTGAAACCAATCTCCATGTTTCAAAACCATGATGTGGGCAAGTATTAAGCAAATCTCGATACCTATCCCAACATTGGTAAAATGTTTCTCCTGGTTTTTGAGTGAAAGTGATGATTTGTCTTTTGAAAGAGTTTGTTCTGTGAGATGGAAAAAACTTCTTTAAAAATTGTTGTTGCATATCATCCCAAGCACGAATGGATCCTGGTCTCAAATTTTGTAGCCATGTTTTAGCTTTATCTTTTAATGAAAAAGGAAAAAGCTTTAATCGAATGGTGTTCATGCTACAATTTGAGTCATTATAGGTATTACAGACCTCCTCAAATTCCCTTAAATGCAAGTATGGATTTTCTAAGTCTAAGCCATGAAAAGATGGTAAAAGTTGAATAATGCCTGGCTTAAAATTAAAATGAGATGCATCAGGAGGGAAAACTATACATGAGGGTGCACTTGTTCTTGTGGGATTCATGTGGTCTCTAAGTGTTCTCATACGGTTATTCTCATTATTCTCATTATGAAGTGATTGATTATCTTCTTCGGCCATATTTTCTGAAAATGATGAGGATACCCTACAAAGTCTACCACTTAATGTACGTGACCAAACTCTCATGCACGTGTAAGAAGAGAATAAAAGCAAGAAAAGAAAATAGAAGAAAAAGAAACAAAACAAAACAAAGGAAACAAAAATAGATAAAATGAAAAGTGAAAAGAGAAAATAAATTAAATATTATAATTTATACAAGAATTTACCTCCCTGGCAACGGCGCCAAAAACTTGACACGACCAAAAGCTTGATGTCTTTTCCCAAGTGCAGGAGTGTCGAAGTAATAAATAACCCGGCAAGACCGGGGTCGAACCACAGAGAGGTTAATTGTATAAATTATAAATAACAACACAACAATAACAATAACAATAATAATAACAATAGTAGTACTAGTAATAGTAATAATAATAATAATACTCAGTACGTGGCGTTGTTATACCTGAGAATGATCTAAAAGATCGGGTCACAGGTTTCCAGCCTATATACTGAGTTTATGAACAGATAATAATAATAATAATAATAATAATAATAATAATAACAATAACAATAACAACAATAATAATAAAGAAGAGAAGGAAGAAATTAATGAGAACTTTGAGTTGAAAGATTAATGTAAGGATTAAACAACGATAAAAATAAATGTCAAGGTTAGAGGATCCACTAATGGTACTTCAAACAAGTATAGTATAAACTCTTATTACTCAATTGGAAACCACACATAAAGGAGGTTCCAATCAGATTATAAATTGTTAACATGATTACATTAGTTATCTTATTCGAATAAAGCTAATACTTGTAAATGTTGGCAGGCATTCATGATTATAACTTATGTTAACAACAAATCAAGTCCCTTTCATAGCTCAGGTGTCGGTTATACCATACAGTATGGGCTATGAAAGTACCAAGTATTTGTTGTACCAAGTGTTATACAACATAAATCTAGACTAACCATTTAACAAGCAAAGTATTAAAAGTGAACAAGATAACAAATATAAAACATGTTAGTATCCAACGTTAAGGTCCATGTTAAGTTTATATTTTACTTGTTCTTACACCATTAGTGTACCCTTTTCACCTTGACATAATTAACTTAGCTAAACATAATGAAAGAAAGAAACATAGATGAACAAGATAAGAACATAAATGAGAAAGAAGTTAACTAAGTAAAGGAAAAGGAAATGAAGTGCATAAACTTGATATTAATGAAAGCAAAACATAAGCAATACAAAGAGAGAAAGCAAGAGCATGATCTTGATCTGAAAACCAAGATGCCTCAATACATGGTAAGTGCCTCCTTTTATAGGCCAAAATTTGGAACTATTGATTTGTTGACTAATTGATGAGTGGGTGGCCACATCTTGACTAGATAACAATCCTTATCTTCTTGTCTGATCAAGACGTCATTGCTAACATCATAATTTGCCCAGAATCCTCAAGAATATTCTATGAAATTGTTCTCAGCTTTCCAACAAAAAAAAGATGAGGTCATTTGGACTTCTAGAACTCAAGATATGGGCTGAACACTAAATAGTGTTTGGGCTGCAGGACAGCTTCGGACTTCTTCGTTGTTCCTTCAATTTGGACTTCAAAACGACCTTTTCAAATCTTGGGCTCCTCATGAAAGTTGTAGGCTTTTTTCTGAACCTTTCTATCCATATAAAGTGGACCTAAATCCGAAATCTAGAGCTCCAGATATGATCCAATTACCGAGCAATGTTCCGGTTTGGACTGCACCGACATCCTCTTTTCTTAAGTTTGGCCGTCTCTTTGTCCTTTAACTTTCAATGCTTAAACTCATCAATCAATCCTTTTATTTATGTGATAGTCCTGCATTTAAAATGAGCATTTACCATAAATTAAGGTATCTTATAATATCAAACTTGTTATTATAAAACATGCTTTAGTTAAGGAGTTATTGATACTTCAAGTGCAAAATGATGATATAAAACCTTGATAAACATGCACTTTTAAGTACTAATCAATGCTCAAGAGGGATCACCCGAAATTCAAAGGCAACTGAATTTCAGCAACCGGGGCATCGAAGTCGGAATGCCGCGAAACTCATCCAGTCAAAGCGTTACGCCCTTTGCGGAAGGAAGTGTGCTGTAGAACAAGTAGAAGAAGCATACATGCTCAAGAGGGATCACCCGAAATTCAAAGGCAACTGAATTTCGGTAACCGGGGCATCGAAGTCGGAATGCCGCAAAACTCATCCAGTCAAAGCGTTACGCCCTTTGCGGAAGGAAGTGTGGTGTAGAACAAGTAGCAGAAGCATACATGCTCAAGAGCGATCACCCGAAATTCAAAGGCAACTGAATTTCGGCAACCGGGGCATCGGAGTCGGAATGCCGCGAAACTCATCCAGTCAAAGCGTTACGCCCTTTGCGGAAGGAAGTGTGATGTAGAACAACTAGAAGAAGCATACATGCTCAAGAGGGATGACCCGAAATTCAAAGGCAACTGAATTTCGGCAACCGGGGCATCGAAGTCGGAATGCCGCGAAACTCATCCAGTCAAAGCGTTACGCCCTTTACGGAAGGAAGTGTGATGTAGAACAAGTAGAAGAAGCATACATGCTCAAGAGGGATCACCAGAAATTCAAAGGCAACTGAATTTCGGCAACCGGGGCATCGAAGTCGGAATGCCGCGAAACACATCCAGTCAAAGCGTTACGCCCTTTGCGGAAGGAAGTGTGGTGTAGAACATGTAGCAGAAGCATACATGCTCAAGAGGGATCACCCGAAATTCAAAGGCAACTGAATTTCGGCAACCGGGGCATCGAAGTCGGAATGCCGCAAAACTCATCCAGTCAAAGCGTTTCGCCCTTTGCGGAAGGAAGTGTGATGTAGAACAAGTAGAAGAAGCATACATGCTAAAGAGGGATCACCCAAAATTCAAAGGCAACTGAATTTCGGCAACCGGGGCATCAGAGTCGGAATGCCGCGAAACTCATCCAGTCAAAGCGTTGCGCCCTTTGCGGAAGGAAGTGTGGTGTATAACAAGTAGAAGAAGCATACATGCTCAAGAGGGATCTCCCGAAATTCAAAGGAAACTGAATTTCGGCAACGGGGGAATCCAAGTCGGAATATCGCGAAACTCACCGATTCAAAGCGTTTCGCTGTTTGCGGAACGAAGTGTCTTGGAAAACAACTAGCAGAAACATACATGCTCAAGAGGGATCACCCGAAATTCAAAGGCAACTGAATTTCGGCAACCGGGGCATCGAAGGCGGAATGCCGCGAAACTCATCCAGTCAAAGCGTTACGCCCTTTGCAGAAGGAAGTGTGGTGTAGAACAACTAGCAGAAGCATACATGATCAAGAGGGATCACCTGAAATTCAAAGGCAACTGAATTTCGGCAACCGGGGCATCGAAGTCGGAATGCCGCGAAACTCATCCAGTCAAAGCGTTACGCCCTTTGCGGAAGGAAGTGTGGTGTAGAACAAGTAGCACAAGCATACATGCTCAAGAGGGATCACCCGAAATTCAAAGGCAACTGAATTTCGGCAACCGGGGCATCGAAGTCGGAATGCCGCGAAACTCATCCAGTCAAAGCGTTACGCCCTTTGCGGAAGGAAGTGTGCTGTAGAACAAGTAGAAGAAGCATACATGCTCAAGAGGGATCACCCGAAATTCAAAGGCAACTGAATTTCGGGAACCGGGGCATCGAAGTCGGAATGCCGCAAAACTCATCCAGTCAAAGCGTTACGTCCTTTGCGGAAGGAAATGTGGTGTAGAACAAGTAGCAGAAGCATACATGCTCAAGAGGGATCACCCGAAATTCAAAGGCAACTGAATTTCGGTAACCGGGGCATCAAAGTCGGAATGCCGCGAAACACATCTAGTCAAAGCGTTACGCCCTTTGCGGAAGGATGTGTGGTGTAGAACATGTAGCAGAAGCATACATGCTCAAGAGGGATCACACGAAATTCAAAGGCAACTGAATTTCGGCAACTTGGGCATCAAAGTCGGAATGCCGCGAAACTCATCAAGTCAAAGCATTACGCCCTTTGCGGAAGGAAGTGTGGTGTAGAACAAGTAGCAGAAGCATACATGCTCAAGAGGGATCACCCGAAATTCAAAGGCAACTGAATTTCGGCAACCGGGGCATCGAAGTCGGAATGCCGCAAAACTCATCCAGTCAAAGCGTTTCGCCCTCTGCGGAACGAAGTGTGCTGTAGAACAAGTAGAAGAAGCATACATGCTCAAGAGGGATCACCCGAAATTCAAAGGCAACTGAATTTCGGCAACCGGGGCATCGAAGGCGGAATGCCGCGAAACTCATCCAGTCAAAGCGTTATGCCCTTTGCGGAAGGAAGTGTGGTGTAGAACAACTAGCAGAAGCATACATGCTCAAGAGGGATCACCAGAAATTCAAAGGCAACTGAATTTCGGCAACCGGGGCATCGAAGTCGGAATGCCGGGAAACTCATCCAGTCAAAGCGTTACGCCCTTTGCGGAAGGAAGTGTGGTATAGAACAAGTAGCAGAAGCATACATGCTCAAGAGGGATCACCCGAAATTCAAAGGCAACTGAAATTCGGCAACCGGGGCATCGAAGTCGGAATGCCGCGAAACACATCCAGTCAAAGCGTTACGCCCTTTGCGGAAGGAAGTGTGGTGTAGAACATGTAGCAGAAGCATACATGCTCAAGAGGGATCACCCGAAATTCAAAGGCAACTGAATTTCGGCAACGGGGTCATCGAAGTCGGAATGCCGCGAAACTCATCCAGTCAAAGCGTTACGTCCTTTGCGGAAGGAAGTGTGGTGTAGAACAAGTAGAAGAAGCATACATGCTCAAGAGGGATCACCCGAAATTCAAAGGCAACTGAATTTCGGCAACCGGGGCATCGAAGTCAGAATGCCGCGAAACTCATCCAGTCAAAGCGTTGCGCCCTTTGCGGAAGGAAGTGTGGTGTATAACAAGTAGAAGAAGCATACATGCTCAAGAGGGATCACCCGAAATTCAAAGGAAACTGAATTTCGGCAACCGGGGAATCCAAGTCGGAATGTCGCGAAACTCACCGATTCAAAGCGTTTCGCTGTTTGCGGAACGAAGTGTGTTGGAAAACAAGTAGCAGAAGCATACATGCTCAAGAGGGATCACCCGAAATTCAAAGGCAACTGAATTTCGGCAACCGGGGCATCGAAGGCGGAATGCCGCGAAACTCATCCAGTCAAAGCGTTACGCCCTTTGCGGAAGGAAGTGTGGTGTACAACAAGTAGCAGAAGCATACATGCTCAAGAGGGATCACCAGAAATTCAAAGGCAACTGAATTTCGGCAACCGGGGCATCGAAGTCCGAATGCTGCGAAACTCATCCAGTCAAAGCGTTACGCCCTTTGCGGAAGGAAGTGCGGTGTAGAACAAGTAGCAGAAGCATATCAAGCTCATGATGGATCACCGCAAATTCAAAGGCAACTGAATTTCGGCAACCGGGGCATCGAAGTCGGAATGCCGCGAAACTCACCAGTCAAAGCGTTTCGCCCTTTGCGGAAGGAAGTGTGATGTAGAACAAGTAGCAGAAGCATACATGCTCAAGAGGGATCACCCGAAATTCAAAGGCAACTGAATTTCGGCAACCGGGGCATCGAAGTCGGAATGCCGCGAAACTCACCAGTCAAAGCGTTTCGCCTTTGCGGAAAGAAGTGTGATGTAGAACAAGTAGCAGAAGCATACATGCTCAAGAGGGATCACCCGAAATTCAAAGGCAACTGAATTTCGGCAACCGGGGCATCGAAGTCGGAATGCCGCGAAACTCACCAGTCAAAGCGTTTCGCCTTTGCGGAAGGAAGTGTGATGTAGAACAAGTAGCAGAAGCATACATGCTCAAGAGGGATCACCCGAAATTCAAAGGCAACTGAATTTCGGCAACCGGGGCATCGAAGTCGGAATGCCGCGAAACTCACCAGTCAAAGCGTTTCGCCCTTTGCGGAAGGAAGTGTGATGTAGAACAAGTAGCAGAAGCATACATGCTCAAGAGGGATCACCCGAAATTCAAAGGCAACTGAATTTCGGCAACCGGGGCATCGAAGTCGGAATGCCGCGAAACTCACCAGTCAAAGCGTTTCGCCTTTGCGGAAAGAAGTGTGATGTAGAACAAGTAGCAGAAGCATACATGCTCAAGAGGGATCACCCGAAATTCAAAGGCAACTGAATTTCGGCAACCGGGGCATCGAAGTCGGAATGCCGCGAAACTCACCGAGTCAAAGCGTTTCGCCGTTTGCGGAAGGAAGTGTGATGTAGAACAAGTAGCAGAAGCATACATGCTCAAGAGGGATCACCCGAAATTCAAAGGCAACTGAATTTCGGCAACCGGGGCATCGAAGTCGGAATGCCGCGAAACTCACCGAGTCAAAGCGTTTCGCCTTTGCGGAAGGAAGTGTGATGTAGAACAAGTAGCAGAAGCATACATGCTCAAGAGGGATCACCCGAAATTCAAAGGCAACTGAATTTCGGCAACCGGGGCATCGAAGTCGGAATGCCGCGAAACTCACCAGTCAAAGCGTTTCGCCCTTTGCGGAAGGAAGTGTGATGTAGAACAAGTAGCAGAAGCATACATGCTCAAGAGGGATCACCCGAAATTCAAAGGCAACTGAATTTCGGCAACCGGGGCATCGAAGTCGGAATGCCGCGAAACTCACCGAGTCAAAGCGTTTCGCCTTTGCGGAAGGAAGTGTGATGTAGAACAAGTAGCAGAAGCATACATGCTCAAGAGGGATCACCCGAAATTCAAAGGCAACTGAATTTCGGCAACCGGGGCATCGAAGTCGGAATGCCGCGAAACTCACCGAGTCAAAGCGTTTCGCCCTTTGCGGAAGGAAGTGTGATGTAGAACAAGTAGCAGAAGCATACATGCTCAAGAGGGATCACCCGAAATTCAAAGGCAACTGAATTTCGGCAACCGGGGCATCGAAGTCGGAATGCCGCGAAACTCACCGAGTCAAAGCGTTTCGCCGTTTGCGGAAAGAAGTGTGATGTAGAACAAGTAGCAGAAGCATACATGCTCAAGAGGGATCACCCGAAATTCAAAGGCAACTGAATTTCGGCAACCGGGGCATCGAAGTCGGAATGCCGCGAAACTCACCGAGTCAAAGCGTTTCGCCTTTGCGGAAGGAAGTGTGATGTAGAACAAGTAGCAGAAGCATACATGCTCAAGAGGGATCACCCGAAATTCAAAGGCAACTGAATTTCGGCAACCGGGGCATCGAAGTCGGAATGCCGCGAAACTCACCAGTCAAAGCGTTTCGCCGTTTGCGGAAAGAAGTGTGATGTAGAACAAGTAGCAGAAGCATACATGCTCAAGAGGGATCACCCGAAATTCAAAGGCAACTGAATTTCGGCAACCGGGGCATCGAAGTCGGAATGCCGCGAAACTCACCGAGTCAAAGCGTTTCGCCGTTTGCGGAAAGAAGTGTGATGTAGAACAAGTAGCAGAAGCATACATGCTCAAGAGGGATCACCCGAAATTCAAAGGCAACTGAATTTCGGCAACCGGGGCATCGAAGTCGGAATGCCGCGAAACTCACCGAGTCAAAGCGTTTCGCCTTTGCGGAAGGAAGTGTGATGTAGAACAAGTAGCAGAAGCATACATGCTCAAGAGGGATCACCCGAAATTCAAAGGCAACTGAATTTCGGCAACCGGGGCATCGAAGTCGGAATGCCGCGAAACTCACCAGTCAAAGCGTTTCGCCTTTGCGGAAGGAAGTGTGATGTAGAACAAGTAGCAGAAGCATACATGCTCAAGAGGGATCACCCGAAATTCAAAGGCAACTGAATTTCGGCACCGGGGCATCGAAGTCGGAATGCCGCGAAACTCACCGAGTCAAAGCGTTTCGCCCTTTGCGGAAGGAAGTGTGATGTAGAACAAGTAGCAGAAGCATACATGCTCAAGAGGGATCACCCGAAATTCAAAGGCAACTGAATTTCGGCAACCGGGGCATCGAAGTCGGAATGCCGCGAAACTCACCAGTCAAAGCGTTTCGCCCTTTGCGGAAGGAAGTGTGATGTAGAACAAGTAGCAGAAGCATACATGCTCAAGAGGGATCACCCGAAATTCAAAGGCAACTGAATTTCGGCAACGGGGCATCGAAGTCGGAATGCCGCGAAACTCACCAGTCAAAGCGTTTCGCCTTTGCGGAAGGAAGTGTGATGTAGAACAAGTAGCAGAAGCATACATGCTCAAGAGGGATCACCCGAAATTCAAAGGCAACTGAATTTCGGCAACCGGGGCATCGAAGTCGGAATGCCGCGAAACTCACCAGTCAAAGCGTTTCGCCCTTTGCGGAAGGAAGTGTGATGTAGAACAAGTAGCAGAAGCATACATGCTCAAGAGGGATCACCCGAAATTCAAAGGCAACTGAATTTCGGCAACCGGGGCATCGAAGTCGGAATGCCGCGAAACTCACCAGTCAAAGCGTTTCGCCTTTGCGGAAGGAAGTGTGATGTAGAACAAGTAGCAGAAGCATACATGCTCAAGAGGGATCACCCGAAATTCAAAGGCAACTGAATTTCGGCAACCGGGGCATCGAAGTCGGAATGCCGCGAAACTCACCAGTCAAAGCGTTCGCCCTTTGCGGAAGAAGTGTGATGTAGAACAAGTAGCAGAAGCATACATGCTCAAGAGGGATCACCCGAAATTCAAAGGCAACTGAATTTCGGCAACGGGGCATCGAAGTCGGAATGCCGCGAAACTCACCGAGTCAAAGCGTTTCGCCGTTTGCGGAAGGAAGTGTGATGTAGAACAAGTAGCAGAAGCATACATGCTCAAGAGGGATCACCCGAAATTCAAAGGCAACTGAATTTCGGCAACCGGGGCATCGAAGTCGGAATGCCGCGAAACTCACCAGTCAAAGCGTTTCGCCTTTGCGGAAGGAAGTGTGATGTAGAACAAGTAGCAGAAGCATACATGCTCAAGAGGGATCACCCGAAATTCAAAGGCAACTGAATTTCGGCAACCGGGGCATCGAAGTCGGAATGCCGCGAAACTCACCAGTCAAAGCGTTTCGCCTTTGCGGAAGGAAGTGTGATGTAGAACAAGTAGCAGAAGCATACATGCTCAAGAGGGATCACCCGAAATTCAAAGGCAACTGAATTTCGGCAACCGGGGCATCGAAGTCGGAATGCCGCGAAACTCAAGTCAAAGCGGAAGAACTAGAACAAGTAGCAGAAGCATACATGCTCAAGAGGGATGAAATTCAAAGGCAACTGAATTTCGGCAACCGGGGCATCGAAGTCGGAATGCCGCGAAACTCACCAGTCAAAGCGTTTCGCCCTTTGCGGAAGGAAGTGTGATGTAGAACAAGTAGCAGAAGCATACATGCTCAAGAGGGATCACCCGAAATTCAAAGGCAACTGAATTTCGGCAACCGGGGCATCGAAGTCGGAATGCCGCGAAACTCACCGAGTCAAAGCGTTTCGCCTTTGCGGAAGGAAGTGTGATGTAGAACAAGTAGCAGAAGCATACATGCTCAAGAGGGATCACCCGAAATTCAAAGGCAACTGAATTTCGGCAACGGGGCATCGAAGTCGGAATGCCGCGAAACTCACCGAGTCAAAGCGTTTCGCCGTTTGCGGAAGGAAGTGTGATGTAGAACAAGTAGCAGAAGCATACATGCTCAAGAGGGATCACCCGAAATTCAAAGGCAACTGAATTTCGGCAACCGGGGCATCGAAGTCGGAATGCCGCGAAACTCACCGAGTCAAAGCGTTTCGCCGTTTGCGGAAGGAAGTGTGATGTAGAACAAGTAGCAGAAGCATACATGCTCAAGAGGGATCACCCGAAATTCAAAGGCAACTGAATTTCGGCAACCGGGGCATCGAAGTCGGAATGCCGCGAAACTCACCAGTCAAAGCGTTTCGCCTTTGCGGAAGGAAGTGTGATGTAGAACAAGTAGCAGAAGCATACATGCTCAAGAGGGATCACCCGAAATTCAAAGGCAACTGAATTTCGGCAACCGGGGCATCGAAGTCGGAATGCCGCGAAACTCACCGAGTCAAAGCGTTTCGCCGTTTGCGGAAGGAAGTGTGATGTAGAACAAGTAGCAGAAGCATACATGCTCAAGAGGGATCACCCGAAATTCAAAGGCAACTGAATTTCGGCAACCGGGGCATCGAAGTCGGAATGCCGCGAAACTCACCGAGTCAAAGCGTTTCGCCGTTTGCGGAAGGAAGTGTGATGTAGAACAAGTAGCAGAAGCATACATGCTCAAGAGGGATCACCCGAAATTCAAAGGCAACTGAATTTCGGCAACCGGGGCATCGAAGTCGGAATGCCGCGAAACTCACCAGTCAAAGCGTTTCGCCTTTGCGGAAGGAAGTGTGATGTAGAACAAGTAGCAGAAGCATACATGCTCAAGAGGGATCACCCGAAATTCAAAGGCAACTGAATTTCGGCAACCGGGGCATCGAAGTCGGAATGCCGCGAAACTCACCGAGTCAAAGCGTTTCGCCGTTTGCGGAAGGAAGTGTGATGTAGAACAAGTAGCAGAAGCATACATGCTCAAGAGGGATCACCCGAAATTCAAAGGCAACTGAATTTCGGCAACCGGGGCATCGAAGTCGGAATGCCGCGAAACTCACCGAGTCAAAGCGTTTCGCCCTTTGCGGAAGAAGTGTGATGTAGAACAAGTAGCAGAAGCATACATGCTCAAGAGGGATCACCCGAAATTCAAAGGCAACTGAATTTCGGCAACCGGGGCATCGAAGTCGGAATGCCGCGAAACTCACCAGTCAAAGCGTTTCGCCGTTTGCGGAAGGAAGTGTGATGTAGAACAAGTAGCAGAAGCATACATGCTCAAGAGGGATCACCCGAAATTCAAAGGCAACTGAATTTCGGCAACCGGGGCATCGAAGTCGGAATGCCGCGAAACTCACCGAGTCAAAGCGTTTCGCCGTTTGCGGAAGAAGTGTGATGTAGAACAAGTAGCAGAAGCATACATGCTCAAGAGGGATCACCCGAAATTCAAAGGCAACTGAATTTCGGCAACCGGGGCATCGAAGTCGGAATGCCGCGAAACTCACCGAGTCAAAGCGTTTCGCCGTTTGCGGAAGAAGTGTGATGTAGAACAAGTAGCAGAAGCATACATGCTCAAGAGGGATCACCCGAAATTCAAAGGCAACTGAATTTCGGCAACCGGGGCATCGAAGTCGGAATGCCGCGAAACTCACCGAGTCAAAGCGTTTCGCCTTTGCGGAAGGAAGTGTGATGTAGAACAAGTAGCAGAAGCATACATGCTCAAGAGGGATCACCCGAAATTCAAAGGCAACTGAATTTCGGCAACGGGGCATCGAAGTCGGAATGCCGCGAAACTCACCGAGTCAAAGCGTTTCGCCTTTGCGGAAAGAAGTGTGATGTAGAACAAGTAGCAGAAGCATACATGCTCAAGAGGGATCACCCGAAATTCAAAGGCAACTGAATTTCGGCAACCGGGGCATCGAAGTCGGAATGCCGCGAAACTCACCGAGTCAAAGCGTTACGCCCTTTGCGGAAGGAAGTGTGATGTAGAACAAGTAGCAGAAGCATACATGCTCAAGAGGGATCACCCGAAATTCAAAGGCAACTGAATTTTGGCAACCGGGGCATCGAAGTCGTAATGCCGCGAAACTCACCGAGTCAAAGCGTTTCGCCGTTTGCGGAAGGAAGTGTGATGTAGAACAAGTAGCAGAAGTATACATGCTAAAGAGGGATCACCCGAAATTCAAAGGCAACTGAATCTCGGCAACCGGGGCATCGAAGTCGGAATGCCGCGAAACTCACCGAGTCAAAGCGTTTCGCCGTTTGCGGAAGGAAGTGTGATGTAGAACAAGTAGCAGAAGCATACATGCTCAAGAGGGATCACCCGAAATTCAAAGGCAACTGAATTTCGGCAACCGGGGCATCGAAGTCGGAATGCCGCGAAACTCACCGAGTCAAAGCGTTTCGCCTTTGCGGAAAGAAGTGTGATGTAGAACAAGTAGCAGAAGCATACATGCTCAAGAGGGATCACCCGAAATTCAAAGGCAACTGAATTTCGGCAACCGGGGCATCGAAGTCGGAATGCCGCGAAACTCACCGAGTCAAAGCGTTTCGCCGTTTGCGGAAGAAGTGTGATGTAGAACAAGTAGCAGAAGCATACATGCTCAAGAGGGATCACCCGAAATTCAAAGGCAACTGAATTTCGGCAACCGGGGCATCGAAGTCGGAATGCCGCGAAACTCACCGAGTCAAAGCGTTTCGCCTTTGCGGAAGGAAGTGTGATGTAGAACAAGTAGCAGAAGCATACATGCTCAAGAGGGATCACCCGAAATTCAAAGGCAACTGAATTTCGGCAACCGGGGCATCGAAGTCGGAATGCCGCGAAACTCACCGAGTCAAAGCGTTTCGCCTTTGCGGAAGGAAGTGTGATGTAGAACAAGTAGCAGAAGCATACATGCTCAAGAGGGATCACCCGAAATTCAAAGGCAACTGAATTTCGGCAACGGGGCATCGAAGTCGGAATGCCGCGAAACTCACCGAGTCAAAGCGTTTCGCCGTTTGCGGAAGAAGTGTGATGTAGAACAAGTAGCAGAAGCATACATGCTCAAGAGGGATCACCCGAAATTCAAAGGCAACTGAATTTCGGCAACCGGGGCATCGAAGTCGGAATGCCGCGAAACTCACCGAGTCAAAGCGTTTCGCCGTTTGCGGAAGAAGTGTGATGTAGAACAAGTAGCAGAAGCATACATGCTCAAGAGGGATCACCCGAAATTCAAAGGCAACTGAATTTCGGCAACCGGGGCATCGAAGTCGGAATGCCGCGAAACTCACCGAGTCAAAGCGTTTCGCCCTTTGCGGAAGGAAGTGTGATGTAGAACAAGTAGCAGAAGCATACATGCTCAAGAGGGATCACCCGAAATTCAAAGGCAACTGAATTTCGGCAACGGGGCATCGAAGTCGGAATGCCGCGAAACTCACCGAGTCAAAGCGTTTCGCCGTTTGCGGAAGAAGTGTGATGTAGAACAAGTAGCAGAAGCATACATGCTCAAGAGGGATCACCCGAAATTCAAAGGCAACTGAATTTCGGCAACCGGGGCATCGAAGTCGGAATGCCGCGAAACTCACCGAGTCAAAGCGTTTCGCCGTTTGCGGAAGGAAGTGTGATGTAGAACAAGTAGCAGAAGCATACATGCTCAAGAGGGATCACCCGAAATTCAAAGGCAACTGAATTTCGGCAACGGGGCATCGAAGTCGGAATGCCGCGAAACTCACCGAGTCAAAGCGTTTCGCCTTTGCGGAAGGAAGTGTGATGTAGAACAAGTAGCAGAAGCATACATGCTCAAGAGGGATCACCCGAAATTCAAAGGCAACTGAATTTCGGCAACCGGGGCATCGAAGTCGGAATGCCGCGAAACTCACCGAGTCAAAGCGTTTCGCCGTTTGCGGAAGAAGTGTGATGTAGAACAAGTAGCAGAAGCATACATGCTCAAGAGGGATCACCCGAAATTCAAAGGCAACTGAATTTCGGCAACCGGGGCATCGAAGTCGGAATGCCGCGAAACTCACCGAGTCAAAGCGTTTCGCCTTTGCGGAAGGAAGTGTGATGTAGAACAAGTAGCAGAAGCATACATGCTCAAGAGGGATCACCCGAAATTCAAAGGCAACTGAATTTCGGCAACCGGGGCATCGAAGTCGGAATGCCGCGAAACTCACCGAGTCAAAGCGTTTCGCCGTTTGCGGAAGAAGTGTGATGTAGAACAAGTAGCAGAAGCATACATGCTCAAGAGGGATCACCCGAAATTCAAAGGCAACTGAATTTCGGCAACCGGGGCATCGAAGTCGGAATGCCGCGAAACTCACCGAGTCAAAGCGTTTCGCCCTTTGCGGAAGGAAGTGTGATGTAGAACAAGTAGCAGAAGCATACATGCTCAAGAGGGATCACCCGAAATTCAAAGGCAACTGAATTTCGGCAACCGGGGCATCGAAGTCGGAATGCCGCGAAACTCACCGAGTCAAAGCGTTTCGCCGTTTGCGGAAGAAGTGTGATGTAGAACAAGTAGCAGAAGCATACATGCTCAAGAGGGATCACCCGAAATTCAAAGGCAACTGAATTTCGGCAACCGGGGCATCGAAGTCGGAATGCCGCGAAACTCACCGAGTCAAAGCGTTTCGCCGTTTGCGGAAGAAGAAGTGTGATGTAGAACAAGTAGCAGAAGCATACATGCTCAAGAGGGATCACCCGAAATTCAAAGGCAACTGAATTTCGGCAACCGGGGCATCGAAGTCGGAATGCCGCGAAACTCACCGAGTCAAAGCGTTTCGCCGTTTGCGGAAGAAGTGTGATGTAGAACAAGTAGCAGAAGCATACATGCTCAAGAGGGATCACCCGAAATTCAAAGGCAACTGAATTTCGGCAACCGGGGCATCGAAGTCGGAATGCCGCGAAACTCACCGAGTCAAAGCGTTTCGCCTTTGCGGAAGAAGTGTGATGTAGAACAAGTAGCAGAAGCATACATGCTCAAGAGGGATCACCCGAAATTCAAAGGCAACTGAATTTCGGCAACCGGGGCATCGAAGTCGGAATGCCGCGAAACTCACCGAGTCAAAGCGTTTCGCCGTTTGCGGAAGAAGTGTGATGTAGAACAAGTAGCAGAAGCATACATGCTCAAGAGGGATCACCCGAAATTCAAAGGCAACTGAATTTCGGCAACCGGGGCATCGAAGTCGGAATGCCGCGAAACTCACCGAGTCAAAGCGTTTCGCCGTTTGCGGAAGGAAGTGTGATGTAGAACAAGTAGCAGAAGCATACATGCTCAAGAGGGATCACCCGAAATTCAAAGGCAACTGAATTTCGGCAACCGGGGCATCGAAGTCGGAATGCCGCGAAACTCACCGAGTCAAAGCGTTTCGCCTTTGCGGAAGAAGTGTGATGTAGAACAAGTAGCAGAAGCATACATGCTCAAGAGGGATCACCCGAAATTCAAAGGCAACTGAATTTCGGCAACCGGGGCATCGAAGTCGGAATGCCGCGAAACTCACCGAGTCAAAGCGTTTCGCCGTTTGCGGAAGGAAGTGTGATGTAGAACAAGTAGCAGAAGCATACATGCTCAAGAGGGATCACCCGAAATTCAAAGGCAACTGAATTTCGGCAACCGGGGCATCGAAGTCGGAATGCCGCGAAACTCACCGAGTCAAAGCGTTTCGCCGTTTGCGGAAGGAAGTGTGATGTAGAACAAGTAGCAGAAGCATACATGCTCAAGAGGGATCACCCGAAATTCAAAGGCAACTGAATTTCGGCAACCGGGGCATCGAAGTCGGAATGCCGCGAAACTCACCGAGTCAAAGCGTTTCGCCGTTTGCGGAAGAAGTGTGATGTAGAACAAGTAGCAGAAGCATACATGCTCAAGAGGGATCACCCGAAATTCAAAGGCAACTGAATTTCGGCAACCGGGGCATCGAAGTCGGAATGCCGCGAAACTCACCGAGTCAAAGCGTTTCGCCGTTTGCGGAAGAAGTGTGATGTAGAACAAGTAGCAGAAGCATACATGCTCAAGAGGGATCACCCGAAATTCAAAGGCAACTGAATTTCGGCAACCGGGCATCGAAGTCGGAATGCCGCGAAACTCACCGAGTCAAAGCGTTTCGCCGTTTGCGGAAGAAGTGTGATGTAGAACAAGTAGCAGAAGCATACATGCTCAAGAGGGATCACCCGAAATTCAAAGGCAACTGAATTTCGGCAACCGGGGCATCGAAGTCGGAATGCCGCGAAACTCACCGAGTCAAAGCGTTTCGCCGTTTGCGGAAGGAAGTGTGATGTAGAACAAGTAGCAGAAGCATACATGCTCAAGAGGGATCACCCGAAATTCAAAGGCAACTGAATTTCGGCAACCGGGGCATCGAAGTCGGAATGCCGCGAAACTCACCGAGTCAAAGCGTTTCGCCTTTGCGGAAGAAGTGTGATGTAGAACAAGTAGCAGAAGCATACATGCTCAAGAGGGATCACCCGAAATTCAAAGGCAACTGAATTTCGGCAACCGGGGCATCGAAGTCGGAATGCCGCGAAACTCACCGAGTCAAAGCGTTTCGCCGTTTGCGGAAGGAAGTGTGATGTAGAACAAGTAGCAGAAGCATACATGCTCAAGAGGGATCACCCGAAATTCAAAGGCAACTGAATTTCGGCAACCGGGGCATCGAAGTCGGAATGCCGCGAAACTCACCGAGTCAAAGCGTTTCGCTGTTTGCGGAAGAAGTGTGATGTAGAACAAGTAGCAGAAGCATACATGCTCAAGAGGGATCACCCGAAATTCAAAGGCAACTGAATTTCGGCAACGGGGCATCGAAGTCGGAATGCCGCGAAACTCACCGAGTCAAAGCGTTTCGCCGTTTGCGGAAGAAGTGTGATGTAGAACAAGTAGCAGAAGCATACATGCTCAAGAGGGATCACCCGAAATTCAAAGGCAACTGAATTTCGGCAACGGGGCATCGAAGTCGGAATGCCGCGAAACTCACCGAGTCAAAGCGTTTCGCCGTTTGCGGAAGAAGTGTGATGTAGAACAAGTAGCAGAAGCATACATGCTCAAGAGGGATCACCCGAAATTCAAAGGCAACTGAATTTCGGCAACCGGGGCATCGAAGTCGGAATGCCGCGAAACTCACCGAGTCAAAGCGTTTCGCCTTTGCGGAAGGAAGTGTGATGTAGAACAAGTAGCAGAAGCATACATGCTCAAGAGGGATCACCCGAAATTCAAAGGCAACTGAATTTCGGCAACCGGGGCATCGAAGTCGGAATGCCGCGAAACTCACCGAGTCAAAGCGTTTCGCCGTTTGCGGAAGGAAGTGTGATGTAGAACAAGTAGCAGAAGCATACATGCTCAAGAGGGATCACCCGAAATTCAAAGGCAACTGAATTTCGGCAACCGGGGCATCGAAGTCGGAATGCCGCGAAACTCACCGAGTCAAAGCGTTTCGCCGTTTGCGGAAGAAGTGTGATGTAGAACAAGTAGCAGAAGCATACATGCTCAAGAGGGATCACCCGAAATTCAAAGGCAACTGAATTTCGGCAACCGGGGCATCGAAGTCGGAATGCCGCGAAACTCACCGAGTCAAAGCGTTTCGCCTTTGCGGAAGGAAGTGTGATGTAGAACAAGTAGCAGAAGCATACATGCTCAAGAGGGATCACCCGAAATTCAAAGGCAACTGAATTTCGGCAACCGGGGCATCGAAGTCGGAATGCCGCGAAACTCACCGAGTCAAAGCGTTTCGCCGTTTGCGGAAGAAAGTGTGATGTAGAACAAGTAGCAGAAGCATACATGCTCAAGAGGGATCACCCGAAATTCAAAGGCAACTGAATTTCGGCAACCGGGGCATCGAAGTCGGAATGCCGCGAAACTCACCGAGTCAAAGCGTTTCGCCGTTTGCGGAAGAAGTGTGATGTAGAACAAGTAGCAGAAGCATACATGCTCAAGAGGGATCACCCGAAATTCAAAGGCAACTGAATTTCGGCAACCGGGGCATCGAAGTCGGAATGCCGCGAAACTCACCGAGTCAAAGCGTTTCGCCGTTTGCGGAAGGAAGTGTGATGTAGAACAAGTAGCAGAAGCATACATGCTCAAGAGGGATCACCCGAAATTCAAAGGCAACTGAATTTCGGCAACCGGGGCATCGAAGTCGGAATGCCGCGAAACTCACCGAGTCAAAGCGTTTCGCCTTTGCGGAAGGAAGTGTGATGTAGAACAAGTAGCAGAAGCATACATGCTCAAGAGGGATCACCCGAAATTCAAAGGCAACTGAATTTCGGCAACCGGGGCATCGAAGTCGGAATGCCGCGAAACTCACCGAGTCAAAGCGTTTCGCCGTTTGCGGAAGAAGTTGATGTAGAACAAGTAGCAGAAGCATACATGCTCAAGAGGGATCACCCGAAATTCAAAGGCAACTGAATTTCGGCAACCGGGGCATCGAAGTCGGAATGCCGCGAAACTCACCAGTCAAAGCGTTTCGCCCTTTGCGGAAGGAAGTGTGATGTAGAACAAGTAGCAGAAGCATACATGCTCAAGAGGGATCACCCGAAATTCAAAGGCAACTGAATTTCGGCAACCGGGGCATCGAAGTCGGAATGCCGCGAAACTCACCGAGTCAAAGCGTTTCGCCCTTTGCGGAAGAAGTGTGATGTAGAACAAGTAGCAGAAGCATACATGCTCAAGAGGGATCACCCGAAATTCAAAGGCAACTGAATTTCGGCAACCGGGGCATCGAAGTCGGAATGCCGCGAAACTCACCAGTCAAAGCGTTTCGCCCTTTGCGGAAGGAAGTGTGATGTAGAACAAGTAGCAGAAGCATACATGCTCAAGAGGGATCACCCGAAATTCAAAGGCAACTGAATTTCGGCAACCGGGGCATCGAAGTCGGAATGCCGCGAAACTCACCGAGTCAAAGCGTTTCGCCGTTTGCGGAAGAAGTGTGATGTAGAACAAGTAGCAGAAGCATACATGCTCAAGAGGGATCACCCGAAATTCAAAGGCAACTGAATTTCGGCAACCGGGGCATCGAAGTCGGAATGCCGCGAAACTCACCGAGTCAAAGCGTTTCGCCCTTTGCGGAAGGAAGTGTGATGTAGAACAAGTAGCAGAAGCATACATGCTCAAGAGGGATCACCCGAAATTCAAAGGCAACTGAATTTCGGCAACCGGGGCATCGAAGTCGGAATGCCGCGAAACTCACCAGTCAAAGCGTTTCGCCGTTTGCGGAAGGAGTGTGATGTAGAACAAGTAGCAGAAGCATACATGCTCAAGAGGGATCACCCGAAATTCAAAGGCAACTGAATTTCGGCAACCGGGGCATCGAAGTCGGAATGCCGCGAAACTCACCGAGTCAAAGCGTTTCGCCGTTTGCGGAAGGAAGTGTGATGTAGAACAAGTAGCAGAAGCATACATGCTCAAGAGGGATCACCCGAAATTCAAAGGCAACTGAATTTCGGCAACCGGGGCATCGAAGTCGGAATGCCGCGAAACTCACCGAGTCAAAGCGTTTCGCCGTTTGCGGAAGAAGTGTGATGTAGAACAAGTAGCAGAAGCATACATGCTCAAGAGGGATCACCCGAAATTCAAAGGCAACTGAATTTCGGCAACCGGGGCATCGAAGTCGGAATGCCGCGAAACTCACCGAGTCAAAGCGTTTCGCCGTTTGCGGAAGAAGTGTGATGTAGAACAAGTAGCAGAAGCATACATGCTCAAGAGGGATCACCCGAAATTCAAAGGCAACTGAATTTCGGCAACCGGGCATCGAAGTCGGAATGCCGCGAAACTCACCGAGTCAAAGCGTTTCGCCGTTTGCGGAAGGAAGTGTGATGTAGAACAAGTAGCAGAAGCATACATGCTCAAGAGGGATCACCCGAAATTCAAAGGCAACTGAATTTCGGCAACCGGGGCATCGAAGTCGGAATGCCGCGAAACTCACCGAGTCAAAGCGTTTCGCCCTTTGCGGAAGAAGTGTGATGTAGAACAAGTAGCAGAAGCATACATGCTCAAGAGGGATCACCCGAAATTCAAAGGCAACTGAATTTCGGCAACCGGGGCATCGAAGTCGGAATGCCGCGAAACTCACCGAGTCAAAGCGTTTCGCCGTTTGCGGAAGGAAGTGTGATGTAGAACAAGTAGCAGAAGCATACATGCTCAAGAGGGATCACCCGAAATTCAAAGGCAACTGAATTTCGGCAACCGGGGCATCGAAGTCGGAATGCCGCGAAACTCACCGAGTCAAAGCGTTTCGCCGTTTGCGGAAGGAAGTGTGATGTAGAACAAGTAGCAGAAGCATACATGCTCAAGAGGGATCACCCGAAATTCAAAGGCAACTGAATTTCGGCAACCGGGGCATCGAAGTCGGAATGCCGCGAAACTCACCAGTCAAAGCGTTTCGCCTTTGCGGAAGGAAGTGTTGATGTAGAACAAGTAGCAGAAGCATACATGCTCAAGAGGGATCACCCGAAATTCAAAGGCAACTGAATTTCGGCAACCGGGGCATCGAAGTCGGAATGCCGCGAAACTCACCAGTCAAAGCGTTTCGCCCTTTGCGGAAGGAAGTGTGATGTAGAACAAGTAGCAGAAGCATACATGCTCAAGAGGGATCACCCGAAATTCAAAGGCAACTGAATTTCGGCAACCGGGGCATCGAAGTCGGAATGCCGCGAAACTCACCGAGTCAAAGCGTTTCGCCGTTTGCGGAAGAAGTGTGATGTAGAACAAGTAGCAGAAGCATACATGCTCAAGAGGGATCACCCGAAATTCAAAGGCAACTGAATTTCGGCAACCGGGGCATCGAAGTCGGAATGCCGCGAAACTCACCGAGTCAAAGCGTTTCGCCCTTTGCGGAAGGAAGTGTGATGTAGAACAAGTAGCAGAAGCATACATGCTCAAGAGGGATCACCCGAAATTCAAAGGCAACTGAATTTCGGCAACCGGGGCATCGAAGTCGGAATGCCGCGAAACTCATCCAGTCAAAGCGTTTCGCCCTTTGCGGAAGAAGTGTGATGTAGAACAAGTAGCAGAAGCATACATGCTCAAGAGGGATCACCCGAAATTCAAAGGCAACTGAATTTCGGCAACCGGGGCATCGAAGTCGGAATGCCGCGAAACTCACCAGTCAAAGCGTTACGCCTTTGCGGAAGGAAGTGTGGATGTAGAACAAGTAGCAGAAGCATACATGCTCAAGAGGGATCACCCGAAATTCAAAGGCAACTGAATTTCGGCAACCGGGGCATCGAAGTCGGAATGCCGCGAAACTCACCGAGTCAAAGCGTTTCGCCGTTTGCGGAAGGAAGTGTGATGTAGAACAAGTAGCAGAAGCATACATGCTCAAGAGGGATCACCCGAAATTCAAAGGCAACTGAATTTCGGCAACCGGGGCATCGAAGTCGGAATGCCGCGAAACTCACCAGTCAAAGCGTTTCGCCTTTGCGGAAGGAAGTGTGATGTAGAACAAGTAGCAGAAGCATACATGCTCAAGAGGGATCACCCGAAATTCAAAGGCAACTGAATTTCGGCAACCGGGGCATCGAAGTCGGAATGCCGCGAAACTCACCGAGTCAAAGCGTTTCGCCTTTGCGGAAGGAAGTGTGATGTAGAACAAGTAGCAGAAGCATACATGCTCAAGAGGGATCACCCGAAATTCAAAGGCAACTGAATTTCGGCAACCGGGGCATCGAAGTCGGAATGCCGCGAAACTCACCAGTCAAAGCGTTACGCCCTTTGCGGAAGGAAGTGTGATGTAGAACAAGTAGCAGAAGCATACATGCTCAAGAGGGATCACCCGAAATTCAAAGGCAACTGAATTTCGGCAACCGGGGCATCGAAGTCGGAATGCCGCGAAACTCATCCGAGTCAAAGCGTTTCGCCCTTTGCGGAAGGAAGTGTGATGTAGAACAAGTAGCAGAAGCATACATGCTCAAGAGGGATCACCCAAATTCAAAGGCAACTGAATTTCGGCAACCGGGGCATCGAAGTCGGAATGCCGCGAAACTCACCGAGTCAAAGCGTTTCGCCTTTGCGGAAGGAAGTGTGATGTAGAACAAGTAGCAGAAGCATACATGCTCAAGAGGGATCACCCGAAATTCAAAGGCAACTGAATTTCGGCAACCGGGGCATCGAAGTCGGAATGCCGCGAAACTCACCAGTCAAAGCGTTTCGCCCTTTGCGGAAGGAAGTGATGTGTAGAACAAGTAGCAGAAGCATACATGCTCAAGAGGGATCACCCGAAATTCAAAGGCAACTGAATTTCGGCAACCGGGGCATCGAAGTCGGAATGCCGCGAAACTCACCAGTCAAAGCGTTACGCCTTTGCGGAAGGAAGTGTGATGTAGAACAAGTAGCAGAAGCATACATG